>JARTUT010001750.1:1200000-1669341 GCA_030674115.1 Micraspis discolor
ACAATTTTCCATTTACGTTAAAATAAATACTTGAGAAGTTATAGACATAAAATCAGAAACATTGATATAATGTTACATCTTCAATATTAGTACAAATTCTTTTTAAAATCGTATAATTTTGAGAACTAGCGCCCTAAAACGCCATCCTCACGCTAGTGCTCTTAAACAATTTTCGTAAGATATAATGATAGCAAAAAGTCTGTCATAGTATTTTAAATTACATAGTATAGAAAGAGCTGCATTTTAGCGCTCGTTTACAATGAATGTAAGGCATAGAATCTTATAACATATATTTAAGTTTAATCATTATTTAATCAATATTCAAGTTCATATTCATTACAAAATACAGCGCGAATTAAATTATTATGGGACCGTCTATTGTCTATTAAGTTACATAATTGTTTAAGATGTGTGAAACTTCATTAATGTGAAGATATTTTATGGTTGCGTTTACGTTACATTCATTGTGAATAAACCTCCACGATGTTCATTTTTAAGTTGAAAATGATAGCCGAATGTAAGCGCGCCATTTCAGTTCGAAATCTTATGTTCGTTCAAAGAAGTGTTTCCTGAAAATCTATAAAAACACAAGCATAATATATAAAATCTTAACTGAGAAGATCCAATGACATAACACATACATGGGAGAAATTTGGATAAATCATGATATGAGTGATTCAATTTATAATGCTACTACTATCTTGGCCACCCCTTGAATCTTAGTTCAGAAGAAAAAATATCGAAATAAAATAACTATGAATCTTCGTGAAGAACAACATATTTTCTGAAGCCGGCCCTGGCCGCCGTCTAATATTTCGGTAACTCACCGTTAGATGCTGTAAAGAACAAATACATTTATTTCCAGAAACATACAGACCATCTATGAACCAGAAATCGTACTAGTAAATTTCTGGCTTCATTTCTTTGAACTGCGTTTCCCCACCTGTGTGAATCTGTACGGAAAAGTTATCCTGTGAAATAGCCGAGTTCACCCGAAGGTTCATTGGCGTAGGTAGTTTTTCACAAACGATGCCGCGTACGAAAATGTAGATGAACGCCACGTTAATTATTGTCTGCGAGATGTTGATTATGTATATATGGAAGTTAACACCTATAATTTTTCATTTTTACATATTAAGATGCAAAGTTACTATTTTAAGTGATCAAGAAGGAGAAATAGGATTAGTTTTTCGTGGATTTTGCTATGAAGGACTTCTTGTATCAAATTCGGATTTTCAACAAAATCTCTGCTTTTTCATAAGCTTTCATTTGACACTACTTTGATTTCCTTAGGGAGGGGATAAGAGGGTTAAATTCACCCCTAAACCTGTTTTTCGTGGATTTTGCTATGAAGGACTTCTTGTATCAAATTCGGATTTTCGACAAAATCTCTGCTTTTTCATAAGCTTTCATTTGACACTACTTTGATTTCCTTAGGGAGGGGATGAGAGGGTTAAATTCACCCCTAAACCTGTTTTTCGTGGATTTTGCTATGAAGGACTTCTTGTATCAAATTCGGATTTTCGACAAAATCTCTGCTTTTTCATAAGCTTTCATTTGACACTACTTTGATTTCCTTAGGGAGGGGATGAGTGGGTTAAATTCACCCCTAAACCTGTTTTTCGTGGATTTTGCTATGAAGGACTTCTTGTATCAAATTCGGATTTTCGACAAAACCTCTGCTTTTTCATAAGCTTTCATTTGACACTACTTTGATTTCCTTAGGGAGGGGATGAGTGGGTTAAATTCACCCCTAAACCTGTTTTTCGTGGATTTTGCTATGAAGGACTTCTTGTATCAAATTCGGATTTTCGACAAAACCTCTGCTTTTTCATAAGCTTCCATTTGACACTACTTTGATTTCCTTAGGGAGGGGATGAGAGGGTTAAATTCACCCCTAAACCTGTTTTTCGTGGATTTTGCTATGAAGGACTTCTTGTATCAAATTTGGATTTTCGACAAAATCTCTGCTTTTTCATAAGCTTTCATTTGACACTACTTTGATTTCCTTAGGGAGGGGATGAGTGGGTTAAATTCACCCCTAAACCTGTTTTTCGTGGATTTTGCTATGAAGGACTTCTTGTATCAAATTCGGATTTTCGACAAAACCTCTGCTTTTTCATAAGCTTTCATTTGACACTACTTTGATTTCCTTAGGGAGGGGATGAGAGAGGTTAAATTCACCCCTAAACCTGTTTTTCGTGGATTTTGCTATGAAGGACTTCTTGTATCAAATTCGGATTTTCGACAAAATCTCTGCTTTCTCATAGGCTTTCATTGGATACCACTCTGATTTCCTTAGGGAGGGGATGAGAGGTTAAATTCACCCTAAACCTGTTTTTCGTGGATTTTGCTATGAAGGACTTCTTGTATCAAATTCGGATTTTCGACAAAATCTCTGCTTTTTCATAAGCTTTCATTGGATACCACTCTGATTTCCTTGGGAGGGGATGAGAGGGTTAAATTCACCCCTAAACCTGTTTTCCTATATTTTGCTAAGAAGGACTTCTTGTATCAAATTCGGATTTTCGACCATATCTCTGCTTTTTCATAAGCTTCCATTTGACACTACTTTGATTTCCTTAGGGAGGGATGAGAGGGTTAAATTCACCCCTAAACCTGTTTTTCGTGGATTTTGCTATGAAGGACTTCTTGTATCAAATTCGGATTTTCGACAAAATCTCTGCTTTTTCATAAGCTTTCATTTGACACTACTTTGATTTCCTTAGGGAGGGGATGAGAGGGTTAAATTCACCCCTAAACCTGTTTTTCCTATATTTTGCTAAGAAGGACTTCTTGTATCAAATTCGGATTTTCGACCATATCTCTGCTTTTTCATAAGCTTCCATTTGACACTACTTTGATTTCCTTAGGGAGGGGATGAGAGGGTTAAATTCACCCCTAAACCTGTTTTTCGTGGATTTTGCTAAGAAGGACTTCTTGTATCAAAATCGGATTTTCGGCAAAATTTCTGCTTTTTCATAAGCTTTCGTTTGACACTACTCCGATCTCCTTAGAGAGGGGATGAGAGGGTTGAATTGATCCCTGAACCTGTTTTTCGTGTATTTTGCAATGAAAGACTTCTTGTATCAAATTCGGCAAAATCTCTGCTTTTTTATTAGCTTTCATTTGATACTACTCTGAACTCCTTAGGGAGGGGATGAGAGGGTTAAATTTACCCCTAAACCCGTTTTTCGTTAAATTATTTATGAAGGATTTGTACGTAAGATCAGATGATATTTGACCTCCTCCCTCCTTGTTCTTGAACACCCCTAGTATTTTATTGTATGCCCCAAAGTTCATTGTTAGGATCGTATGACTTAGAGTAAGTACATGCGCGCAGGAGCTCCTGATATTTTGTCCGTGCTTTTCAACATTCTCAGAAATATTTTATTCAATAACAGGAGCCCCCAATTTGTAATTCACACCTAAGCTTACTGAAACCAAAACTCATCGAACTCTTTCATTTTGAAATCGTTTTCCGCTACGTAAGCATTAATCGAACTCACTTCATAAATGTCATTTTCATCCACCCGACTCTAAGTGCGGAAGATATCACTTGAATTGCGTCAATTAATACGAGATTTCCGAATTTGATACAAGTCCTTCATGGCAAAATACACGAAAAACAGGTTTAGGGGTGAATTTAACCCTCTCATCCCCTCCCTAAGGAAATCATAGTAATATCAAATGAAAGCTTATAAAGAAGCAGCGATTTTGTCGAAAATCCGAATTTGATACAAGAAGTCCTTCTTAGCAAGATATAGGAAAAACAGGTTTAGGGGTGAATTTAACCCTCTCATCCCCTCCCTAAGGAAATCAGAGTGGTATCCAATGAAAGCCTATGAAAAAGCAGAGATTTTGTCGAAAATCCGAATTTGATACAAGAAGTCCTTCATAGCAAAATCCACGAAAAACCGGTTTAGGGGTGAATTTAACCCTCTCATCCCCTCCCTAAGGAAATCAAAGTAGTGTCAAATGGAAGCTTATGAAAAAGCAGAGATATGGTCGAAAATCCGAATTTGATACAAGAAGTCCTTCTTAGCAAAATATAGGAAAAACAGGTTTAGGGGTGAATTTAACCCTCTCATCCCCTCCCTAAGGAAATCAGAGTGGTATCCAATGAAAGCCTATGAGAAAGCAGAGATTTTGTCGAAAATCCGAATTTGATACAAGAAGTCCTTCATAGCAAAATCCACGAAAACCGGTTTAGGGGTGAATTTAACCTCTCATCCCCCTCCTAAGGAAATCAAAGTAGTGTCAAATGAAAGCTTATGAAAAAGCAGAGGTTTTGTCGAAAATCCGAATTTGATACAAGAAAGAAGTCCTTCATAGCAAAATCCACGAAAAACAGGTTTAGTGAATTTAACCCACTCATCCCCTCCTAAGGAAATCAAAGTAGTGTCAAATGAAAGCTTATGAAAAAGCAGAGATTTTGTCGAAAATCCGAATTTGATACAAGAAGTCCTTCATAGCAAAATCCACGAAAAACAGGTTTAGGGGTGAATTTAACCCTCTCATCCCTCCCTAAGGAAATCAAAGTAGTGTCAAATGGAAGCTTATGAAAAAGCAGAGGTTTTGTCGAAAATCCGAATTTGATACAAGAAGTCCTTCATAGCAAAATCCACGAAAAACAGGTTTAGGGGTGAATTTAACCTCTCATCCCTCCCTAAGGAAATCAGAGTTGTATCCAATGAAAGCCTATGAAAAAGCAGAGATTTTGTCGAAAATCGGAATTTGATACAAGAAGTCCTTCATAGCAAAATCCACGAAAAACAGGTTTAGGGGTGAATTTAACCCTCTCATCCCCTCCCTAAGGAAATCAAAGTAGTGTCAAATGAAAGCTTATGAAAAAGCAGAGATTTTGTCGAAAATCCGAATTTGATACAAGAAGTCCTTCATAGCAAAATCCACGAAAAACAGGTTTAGGGGTGAATTTAACCCTCTCATCCCCTCCCTAAGGAAATCAAAGTAGTGTCAAATGGAAGCTTATGAAAAAGCAGAGATATGGTCGAAAATCCGAATTTGATACAAGAAGTCCTTCTTAGCAAAATATAGGAAAAACAGGTTTAGAGGTGAATTTAACCCTCTCATCCCCTCCCTAAGGAAATCAGAGTTGTATCCAATGAAAGCCTATGAAAAAGCAGAGATTTTGTCGAAAATCGGAATTTGTTACAAGAAGTCCTTCATAGCAAAATCCACGAAAAACAGGTTTAGGGGTGAATTTTGCCCTCTCATCCCCTCCCTAAGGAAATCAAAGTAGTGTCAAAGGGAAGCTTATGAAAAAGCAGAGATTTTGTCGAAAATCCGAATTTGATACAAGAAGTCCTTCATAGCAAAATCCACGAAAAACAGGTTTAGGGGTGAATTTAACCCTCTCATCCCCTCCCTAAGGAAATCAAAGTAGTGTCAAATGAAAGCTTATGAAAAAGCTGAGATTTTGTCGAAAATCCGAATTTGATACAAGAAGTCCTTCATAGCAAAATCCACGAAAAACAGGTTTAGGGGTGAATTTAACCCTCTCATCCCCTCCCTAAGGAAATCGAGAGTAGAATCAAATGAAAGCTTATGAAAAAGCAGTGATTATATAGTTCTATGAGCAAGTGTAGGTATCAATACCTTGAGGGTATCGGAACATCCCTATATTTGATTATATAAGAAGCAGCCTCTCAGATTGTTTCGTGTCCATAACTGAACAAGTTCAGCGAACGATCATCGATAGCTACTAAAATACCTTGAAAGGATTTTAGAGCCTTCCTCACGCTCAGAACACGAAACTTCAACTCATCGTCGAGGTTGCGACCACTCTCTCAATGTGAGTTGAGAATGTGGGAAGATATACTACAGAAATGATCCTGTGAAGTATGATCTTGACGGTAAATCAAATTTTCTAACTAGTCATACCGTTGGGTGACGAAGAAACGAGTAGTGTTTTTGCGGTGCTGCCATCTAATCAGAAAACTTAAAGTATTGTCTAATACAAACCTTTTAAATGAATGTATATAAAGTCAATAACGTTCAGCATAATTTTATATAATTTTGATAACCTATTTCTTGATTGACTGTCAAATTAATGGATATTGTTTTATTGGTTTTTAAATGTACGTACTTAAATAATTTTGAAATGAATTTCTATGAACTCTTAAAATGTATCGATACGAGTAAGAGTAGGTATCGATACTTTGGTTCCGATATATGAGTAGGTATCGAAAAATGATCTGAGTACTACTTATATGAGTAGGTATCGATACCTTGAGGGTATCGGAACATCCCTAAGGATGTAGGGCAAACCTTAACTAACCTAACCTTACCTTCCAAGACCACAAAATCATGAATGAAAACCGGTAAGGAGTTGATGAATCGAATTAATTTTTTGTTTTATTTGTTGACGACGTTTTTTTAAACCTACCACAACGCAACTGAATAACCTAACCAGACCGAAAACGATGTAAAATAAATATATACCTATGGACCATAAACTGCAAATTAACCCAAATTTTATTGTATCATACAACATAATTATACAACAGATGAATCTCCTGATTTCATATTCAAATTTGAACTGTCAGAGTATAACATTACTTTACGGAAAACAAGAGTACATCAAGCTTACTCGGAGTAAGTTTATGAACGATCACAGAGTCAGCTCTGAGTAATTTGAGCTTACTCGGAGTAAGTTTCTGAACGCAACCTTAAGCAGCTGTAGAATGGGGGCGGAAAAATGGTTCTTCCGCCCCAGGCGTCAAGTTTGAAATGATTGGGGTCTATACTGAATATCCAATTGGCAAAAGAATGCAATCACTTAACATTCATTCATCTGTGGGCAAATTTGTATAGATCTGAAACTGGAAATTTGAAAGTTTTTCAGAGGTGTACCTTACATAACCCAGTATTGATCTAAAATATTTGAAATATTTTGCACCAATAGTTACCATAATAAATAACTAGGCCATGCACGTTTAGACATATTATTTCAATCATGAACAAAAGCTGATATGTCTCGAATGCCTATGAGCTTCTTACCTATTGTACATAAAAAATTATTTTGCCAATTTTCCTTAGAGATTAATGAACTTTCTTTACCAAATATGTTCTTCAGTCATGTATGGGTTTAAAAATAAATCAAAATTCACAACAAAATAGAATACTTTATTTTAACTCACTAACCGAAACATTAAAGCAGAAACATAAATTACCAAAATACTTCATAAAACTATTTATTTTACAATTACCCAAAATGTTCGACATTTGAGATTTTGGAATCATAAGGTACTAAACAGAATAATGAAGTTCTCTCAAATGCTTAAGAACATAACAGATTTAGTAAAATTGGTCAGAGGAAATATTGAAGAATATTCACCATTATCTTTTATAAATTATTTTTACAAACATACATTCACAATATACCATTTTAACAAGCTCATAATTATGAGAAATATGTTTACCGAACAATGATCCAGTTTATTCTTTTCTGAATTCAATTATGTGTATAAAACCAAAAATGCAATTTTTGGAGCATCATTTTAACTGCGCTGTAAGTAAACAACAAAAAAAGTTGGATCAGTTGCTTCACGATAAGAATAACACTGGGACAATCTGAATATTAAGCTGATAAAACACATTAACATCAAAATCAACAAGAATTTCAATGATAATTTAGGATTGAAATGTTTTATAATTCACATATATTCATAAATATAGATAATTATTAAAACTAACATTATAAATATATTTTTCAATTTTATAAACAGATTGATTGTACTTCAAAAGGCACGAAGACTACAAGCCTACATTTCATGTGCTTCCATAAACTGAGCTTGGAAAAAATATATCCAATTCTTCCTCGGGCCAAGGTTACCTTCAAAAATTGTGCTCTCTAAATTTGAGCTAGCACAAGATTCCTCGATCTACTGTGATGGCAGTTTTTGATACATGTGGTGTGTGGGTCAAATGTCTGCATGTGGTGCCGCATTGTGAGCACAGGCAGTTGTTGGGAACTTGATAGGCACTTCTTGGCGAGCCCTCAAACGATCCATTCAGATTGTCCGATGTCTGAAGATAGGTTTTCCGCTGACTTATTGGTGTAGTATTTGGGGTTGATACATTTATGTGGCTCAAACTTTTTCGTTGACTGATCGGAGTCGAGCGTGGGGTCACTTGAATACATTCATTTGATGATTTTACTATAAAGGAGGAGATATTTGATTTCAGGGATATCCAAGGATGATCAAGTAGTTCTTGAATCGTCGGTCGTTTTCTGAAATGAATATTGAACATTATTTATGAAACTGACAGTGTGATATGAAAATTTAACTAAGCATTGTATCATATAATATTACGTAATGGCATCATATTGCACGAATCCTGAGGTTAAATTATTTATAAAAAATTCATTAAATTTATGTGGTAAACATTGAATCGTTTTATTGTAATGGACATTATAACATCCCAGGATTTTAAAGCTCCAAAAATCAGGTTCAATTTCACCCTACGCTTGTAAGTCTCTGTTTTATCTATCTAACAAACCATGCCCGTATCATAAAAAAAAGCAGTGAAGTTTGATGTTGAACATCCTTGTGCGCAGGTTGAAGGGGTTTCTTTGTTGAGGAATTTTTTTTAAGCCATAATTTTAATGATAGGAACATATTTGCTAACCAGAAGAATTGCCAATATGCTTTATATCGAGTAGTGGATGTAGCTAATAATTAGTATTATATCTAGTGGTGAGAGATCTTCTGCTTATTTATTTTTAGGTTTTCTTCCTGTGATTTTTGTGTATGTTGTCTTATTGTTATTTATGTCTGTTTTATTACTGTTACTTATGACTATGCCCCCTTACTGTATTTATTTATAAGTTTTATTGTTCTATCAAGTGTTGAGAGTACTTTTATTTATTTATTTCTATGTTTTAGTACTGCATATCTATTCATCTATATATTTGTATTCCATGATATTTCTATTTTTGGGATCTTGGGATTCTGACACATTCCAATAATACTGTATGAGATTTCTTAGAAACCTGGTTATGAATGCCGGTTAGGATCTAAACTGTTTATGGCTATAAGGCATGAGAGAATATAACTTTTTTCTTTCTTGCATATTTATAATAATATTCCTTTACTTCAATAAAAAAAAAATACAGTATAGAGATAAGTTCAAATAGTGTCAATAATTTGAAATACTCTCATCTAATATAATCTGATGAACTATATGGTTCCATGTTGAATAAGTACTTATATAGGTGTTTTAAGTATTTTAAATTTTCTATCCTTTCGATGTTGTCTGGTAGGGAATTGTCGAGTTTTGAGCATTTATATTCTACCTTTTATTGACTGGTTCTTAGAGTAAACTTAGGGTATAGTATATGTCTACTTTCCTGGTTTCATGTATGGGTTTTTTTGTTTTAAATTTTTTGAAAAATTCTGCTATTTCTCTTCATGAATAGTAGGCACTCTTGTATATATAATACATATATTGTTAATAAACCGCTAATCTTGAAGACGTTTTGCAGGTTTGTGTGTATCCAAGACCATTCATTATTCTCACAATTTTTTTTCGTAGGATAAATAGATGCTCTATGCTCGATGTAGCATAGAAAATTATTCCAAACCATAATTTGGATTCAATTGCTACCTGATATAGTATCTTCACCACATCTCTGTTGATATATTTTGATTTTTCTCTAATTCCATATTCACTGATTATGTGATTTTCCCACCCAGGTACTAAATGTGTATTCCAGTTCAGAATTTCATCAATAGGCATTCCCAGAAATATGGTTGAGTCTCTCAAGTTATATTTGTCTTGATTTATCGTTAACTTTTCCCTATTTTCGATATTTGAGTGCAAAATGGATGCAGAAAGCACCAACCTAGTTTTTTATTTGATGAGAATGAGGTTGATTGTTTGAAACCATTTCTCGCTGTTTCTTAATAATATTGAACTGAGAAGTTGTAGTTCAACGAAAAGCTTTTGGATAACTAGTGAATTTGTATTATCTTCATATATATTAGCGATTTACTCTTCTGCCCTTACTCCAAGACATATACTGAAATCATTAATATAGATGATGAAGAATAGAAATCCTACTATGCTTCCCTGTGGTATGCCAGGAATTAGTTCCTGAAGATCACATTCCTATAATTTTTCCATTATTTCTAACTCTATCATTTGTTTCCTTGCTTCGAAATACGATTTTGCCTATTTCAATGCAGCTCCTCGAATTCCTTATTTTTCCAGTTTTTGGCGCTCTTGTTCACCTGAGCAGAGTTCTTAAAGATTTACCCAAATGTTTGTGTTTCTCAAATATTTGGGTAAAAGTGTATCAATCATTTCGTATGGACTGACTGATGAAGAATCCGTGGTCGAAATCGATTCTAGCCGTCCGTAGGCACGATTACGTCCAAACGGAATGAGCTAGATGGCAGAAATTTTCAGGGTAGGTCTAAGGAATGAATATCTTGGACGAGTTCGTAATCTTTTTTTTTTCAAATTACACTTATCGAATAAAATTTCTCTTGTGATGCTGTTCTATTATACACACACATTGATAACATTTTTCTTGTCGTCAAACTATAATAATACTATGATCTTTCAAGATTTCAAAAATTACTCACCAGGATCTGAATCGATATATTCCTCAATTATTAACCCGAATGCTGTTGAGATTACTAGTTAGAGTGTTTGATATCTTACCTGGGGTCTAGGATGAGTCCACTTTTAATAAAATCTATAGCGGCACTGGAAACGTCGGCAAAATGTTCGGGCTCGAACGTTAAGGCACACTGGGATATATTGAGGAGGGTTTGTTGTTTGTTGTCGGCTCCAAAGGGACTGAATCCTGACAAGAGGACGTAGGTGAGTACTCCTATTGACCAAATATCAGTCGCCAGACTGATTGGTTCATAATTAAGTACTTCTGGTGCTACGTAGTCTAAAGTACCTGCAAAATAATCATTTCAGATTTGAATAGGAATATTCACAAAAGTGCGAATTGTTATGTGTTTAAAATCGTCTTAAATAAGTAATGTCACAATATTCCTGGATGCATGGCGAGCCTTATCTGTCGAATATATTTCCAATTCATTTGAATTATGAATGAAAGAGAAAGTAGGTTTACAGGTATAATTTGTTTGGCGCCATGACTGAGCTGAGTCTCATCGTTAACATAAATAGTTTTCTATAAAGTCTACAACAATTTGGTAATAGCGATAAATTGAAAAACTTGTGACAACTTGTAAGTTAAAGGGATCATTTTCTCATTTCCACACGTATATCCGGTGCTAGCATTGCACATTTGCGGTTTAATGTAAATATTCAACAATGCTTGAAAGAATCTGACATGAAGGTCAATATTCTTCCTACGATTATTGTGATTTGAATATTTGAGTGTATATACGTATATAAAAATCATTTATTATCATTGTAATATCATAAGTATATTCTTTAGATTCCTTGTATTTGGGGGTTCCAAAAATACCTGATGAATGCTTCGGATACCCCAGGTGCGAGAAATAAAAAAAAGTTGACGTCACTAATTGAAGCACCCTGTATTCGATCTTATCACTACACTGACGACAAATATTGATAATATGAAATAAATCTCCCACTTTGAATAGGTACTCCTTGATTGAGTGATTATGCAGGTTTTCAGGACGAAATGAACTATTGTTATGAATAATACTCAAAACCTCAACAGTAGATTGTAAAGATATTTGATGTCAACGAAAGTTCAATAATCGATTGAACTTCAAATTAAAAAGAAATTCTATCAAGGAGGATTTTTACTCACCTAATATTTCCCGTACTTTGACGCCAGGCTCTAGCACCTTCGAAATGCCGAAATCACAGAGTTTTATGTCGTCGCAGGAGTCTTCTGTCGCCAGCAGTATGTTCTGCGGTTTGAGGTCTAAATGCGCTATATTCCTGCTATGGAGGTATGCCACTCCTTCCAAAATTTGACGCATCACCTTCCTCGCCTCGATTTCTTCGAAGCAGTTATCGCCGTCTAAGATGTGCTGAAGTTCGCCGCCAGCGGCCAGTTCTAACACCAATACCATTTCGGTTGTGGACTCGTACACCTGGGATAAATAAAAATCATAGGATAAAATGCATTCACCTTGAGGGTGATTATTCGAAAAGTAAAAATAGATTCGTTTAATTTTATCTAAAAAACCTGTTGTTTGGGATTGATCTAAAAATTATGATTTCAATTTCCGAATATTTCACTCACGCATATTTTCATATCAGCGTTTAGAATAAGCGGTAAGAGTACAGTTGCAATGCGACTTCTAGGAGAGAAACATATTGCCTGTCTTTTGATGTCTATAATTGGCGAATTTGGAGAAATAAACTATGAAAGTTAATTGTTGAGTTTTTATTGAAGCCCAACTTCGAATTTCTCACATTTCTAATACCCCATAACGAATATACAGTCCCTTTTCCGAACACTTGTAATTCCACGAACTTTCGGACCTCCCTTCGTATTTTTGAATCAGCAGAATAGTTGAGAGCGTGATAATCTCGACATTTATCCCCATCAACATCATCTGCCTGTATTATAATAACGTTTGGATCTATTATGCTTTGAATAACTAGGTTGGATGAAATTGGTAGAAGAGGTTCAGTGAAGTTAATATGAGAAAAATGAACTATTGAATTTAAATTTATTGAATGAATCGTTACATTATTACTAGATTGAATCAGAAACGCTATAAAGACGCTGTATTGACATTATTCACTATTACTCTTTCTTATATATCTTAAATTCTATGTACACCATCTCAAAATTTAATATTAAAGATCAGTAGTAATAAACATGAACAAGCAAAATATAACAGTTATCCACATAGACGAGCTTGTATATTGAATAATGCAACCGAAAATATGACAAGAGGAATTACGTACTCCGAGCAATATTTGAAAAATTTTTATGAATCTTCACATCCGTAATTGCTGCTCATGTCAATAACAATAAATTTTGAGGCGGGTATTTCTACCACCTTCGAATACAGAGTAAACAGAGGTGACAGCAAAAGGACAAATACCTATCTCAACGTATCTCAGATAACAATTCTCACCGACCCTTAAATGGTCAAACTTATAAGCATAAAAAACTACATGAATGAAAAAGATACCGGATGTTGAAATTTCATTAAACAAATTATTTTATGTTTGTATCTTCAAAATGAAAAGTCTGAATGAATTCAAATTCTGTAGGAGAATTCAAACGAATGAGACACTATATAGATTGAACAAACTTTCTCTATGCTTTTCGAGTTAATGTATCACCAACCCGTAAAATACTCGAAACTACATTTAAGATAGGCAGTTACTAAACACATTCTTGCATTTTCCTATGCTTAAACGTTCAAGAAGAATTAATTATTTCATATTTATATTCCTGAAATGCACCGTTTCCAAGATATTCGACGTTGAAATTTGGAAAAAATTGAGAAATTTGCTCTTTTTCTTGGATCTAACCCTGACCAGAAAAAATCACTGAGCCGAAATAATTCCACCCAGCTACAGCTTTTTCTTTTTTCAAATCATTATAATAAATGAAAATTTGAATGATGAGAAAAATTTCACCTTTTCTATAGATCGATCAAAATTGAGAAAAAATACTCAAAAAGTTTCTTCTTAGTGGTGAATTGAACGTAAATATTTCTTCCGTTTTTAATTCGTTAACATAACACTCATATTGTCAATTTGTACTCCTTCAAAAAACTGCAGTTTTTTGAAATTCAAATATATCGTAGCGTAGATTAGATAACTGTTTCCTAATAAAACAGAACTACTAACTAAGATGCAAACTTAGATTTACCGAATATCAAAAACGAATTCTCAAAATGAACAAATACGTACTTTTTGCTATGCTATTTGATCAGATATACTCATTTTATATGCGATAATGAAAATTTCATCTCAAATTTTGATAAACATATTATCCATTTATGGTGAAAAATCGATAAAAGAATCCATAAAGCTTCGAAGCTCCCGAAATGAATACTTCCAGCTCCTCGTGAAATTCATCTTCAAAGAGAAATCATAGCAAATATCAATACTCTGATCTTATGTAAAGTTCCATGTTTCTTCCTTGAAAAGAATAAACCACATACATATTGAAGTATCTTCAAGATTTTAAGGATGACTAGTAAGCCAGTGGATCTATAGGCCCCTAGATCTTTAGGCCAGTAGATCCATAAGCCAGTAGTTCAATAAGCCCATAGATCAATATAGACCATAGATCAATGAAGCCCACAGAAACACGAAACAGAGCAGAGAAACCCGTTGAAAGCAAAGAAACTCGAAAGAACGCGAAGAAACACGAAAGGAAACGAAAGAACGCGAAAAAACACGAAAGAACGTGAGAAAAAATGAAAAAACCTGAAGAAAGACGAAAGAACGCAAAAAGCCCAAAGGAATGCAAAAAAACCCGAAGGAACGCAAAAAACCCGTTGAGAGCGAAAAAACATGAAAGAACTGGAAGCAACACGAATAAACACGACGAAACGTGAAAAACTCGAAGGAACGCGAAAAAACACAAAAGAACGCGAGAAAACACGAAAGGAACCGAAGAAACACGAAAGAACGCGAAGGAACGTGAAGAAATACGAAAGATCGCAAAAATCTCAAAGGAACCCGAAAAAACCCGTTGAAAGAGAAAAAACATGAAAGAACTGGAAGAAACACGAAGATACGCGAAAAAACACGAAAGAATCCGAAGAAATATGAAAGAACCCGAAAAAACAAAAAAAGAACGCGAAAAAACACGAAAGGACCCGAAGAAACACTAAAGAATGCGAAGAAACGCCAAGAAACATAAAAGATTGCAAAGAGCCCAAAGGAACCCGAAAAAACCCGAAGGAATGCGTTAAAAGCGAAAAAAACATGAACGAAACACGAAAGAACCCGAAAAAACACGAAAGAACCCGAAGTAACACGAAGGAACACGAAAGAACGCAAAAAATTCAAAGGTACTCAAAAAACCCCGAAGGAGCACAAAAAACCGAAAGCGCGCAAAAAAACTCGAAGGAAAGCTAAATACCACGAAGGAGCACAAAGAAACCAAAAGAGCGCCAAAAATCCCGAAAGAACTTGTAAATTGCACACCCTGTATATTAATCAATCGTAAATTCATTGTAAATTGCACACCCTGTATGACATTTTTTGAAATTAGCTCCCGTACGCGGAAAAACACGAAAACTTGAGAAAACTCTGGTGAAAGTCAGCGCTACGAATGCGCAACTCAGATGTGACACCCTGTGTATGAATCGAAAATATTTCATCGAATTGAGAAGCCGTAAGTAGAAACAGCCGAAATAACTCGGTGGAAGATAGCTGTTAGAAATAGGCAACGCATATGAGCCCTGCATATAATTCATTCGCAGTGGGTGCTTTTTCCACAAAAAAAAAAAAAAGAATATCGTTTTAACTCCATCGATAAGTGCTTGGTTAATTTTACAAAGATAAAATGAAAATTATTCGATAAAGGTCTAAAGGTGTAACCATGAACAGAGTGCCTCGCCGATTACTTCGAATTTCGTTCCATTCGTACACGCATAAACTAAGTTTTACGTCTAGAATATGACATATGAACATAAGATTAGAATGTCAACGACAATTGTCATTTAGAGTAGGAATCGACAGGGGTGAAATGAATTGGCTAGGGATTGTAAAACTGATTCTATGCTGGGTAAATTTTTGAATTTCTTAAATACACATCGTAGACTGTTAAACTATAAGAGAATACCTCACCAGGGTTCTTACGAATCGTATGAATTGAACAATTTTCAAAATATTATACGGAGTATGGATTAAAATTGTAATTGAAAATATGTGACAATGTTCTCTGAACGTCGGACGTGACTGATGATCTGGAAATTTGTGTTTGAGCCGAAGTAAGCTATTTTCAGCAATTAATTTAAAATATTTTTACTTGCGATTGGAAGATATGAATAGCCCTATCCAAAGGTCCGATTCTCGGGGAAGACATATATGAAAACGGCTTTTCCTGATCGCGTCAGTGGAAAAAGCCTTTTTCAATTTTACCGGACCATCTATCGCGAAAAACCGGGAAATCGGTGTTTTAGATAATTTTTTTGAAAATGTTAGCGTGGTCGTAAGGGCATGTGAAATGCACCTAACGAAAGTCCGTCTTATGAACTTTACGGTGGTCGCTTCGCTCGCGAGATCGCTTTTCCCTTTCTACCTCGAAATATCGCATTTCTAAACCCCTCGCCGACCCAAAGTTTTTTGATCTCCTTCGGTGGTTACCTGTATCGAACCATCGATTACCACAGAAATATTCCTTATTGTTTTTAATATATTGGGATAATATATTGGGATTACAGTTTTGAGGAATATTATTCTTGTAGAACAATGATAATCACAATTTTATAATCTACCAATAGAGTTGAAGTTAATAAAAAAAAATTGCCGAATAGGATTCGACAATTTTGCCTTTCATTTCATTTGTTGGGAATCTATTCAAAACATGTGAGACTTCTTGAATTTCATAACTTTGATATTTGTATCCGATCAATTATTAAAACGCTATGGAATCAACAGATTAAAAATAGGACATAGAAGATAACATAAATATAAATCGTTGATATTAGAGGAGAATAAAACAAAACACAATAATGTTGATTCGATAATCTGAAGAATTGGAAACAATCAAAGAATTCAGAGAAATGATCGATTGAATTGTGAATAAAATTCATAAATGTAAATTCTCGTATTAACATAAATATAAATTTTTTCCTTCACTCACCTCATGTAGACGGATAACCCTGTCACTCGATGCACATTCTTCTAGAACTGCAATTTCGTGTATTATTTCCTTCATTTGGTCCAGATTTCTTCGTCTCTTTTTGACGAATTTTGCAGCATACTGAACGCCAGTGGTTTTGTGTACCGCTCTGCATACTGTGGCGTATTTCCCTCTGAAAATGAAAGAAGACTTTGATTTTCGGTGCATCTAGCATATTATACTTTTGAATAACTTTATTTGAATCAAATGAACTAACATATATTCATAAAAAGGTCTTTCAAAAAAGTGCGATAGACCTACAGTTCATTCTAAGAATTGAACATCGATATGGGACGTTTTTTCTTTAAATCCATTAATGAATGAGATGTTCGAAGTAAGTTCAAATTTTACAATTTGAAATAATTTTCGCATATGGTTGATGACATCTATCATTTCAGGTGAAGGTTCATTTCTGGTTTACCTCCGTGGATGTGTTTTCAAAACATTGCTGCTGTTTTCTTCACGAAATTGAACCAAAGCATGGAACGACTTTTTTTAATGAGTGACGAGGCACATTTTCATTTGAATGGAATAGTCGGTTATGGACAATAAGAAAACCATTAAATTATTCATCAATTACCTCTGAATCCATTAAAAGTGACAGTCTGGTGTGCAATTTGGTCAAAAGGAATCATTGGACCTCCCTTTTTGCGCGATTGTTGTAGTAGAACATAATGCTATCGCTTTGCCTAAATGTCTGTAATTTTCGAATATCCAGCCGAAAATGGTATCGAATCGATTGTTCCCTCGGTGGGCCGTATACTCTTTATCATTCAAAGGAGATTAGCTTTCATATTTTCAAAGTTTCACTCTCCAAGTTCGTTATTGAGCCAAATTCGTTGAATGGCCCAGGAGTTATGATCATCTGAAACTAGGTTTCCTTTATAACACCTAGAATATCCATCGGATCGAGTTGTAACTTGGGAGATATTTGAATTAAGTTTGAACAAATAGGCTCGCTAAAATCGACACGCTAAAAAATCTTAAAGAAAAAAATTCTTCAATACTCGACATTTCATAGAAATCGGAAGTATAGGAACAAAAATTTGTGCTCATATGGAGGTTATTGATATCTTACAAATTCCCAAATTTCATTGTCGTAGCTCCTTCCCACCAGAAGATATCATCATTTTTTTATTTACTCAAGATAAAAGAGAAATGTCAAAAAGTCCGTCAGCAGTTTCAATGCTCGATGCTCTCACAGATATGTATTCGATTGATATCAGTCGGACTTTCAGTTGGGGAAAAATTATAACGATGGAATAATGTTGTCAAGTTGTCAACATTTAGAAAAGCACTGACGAGGGATTTTAGGAGGATCAAATTTGAGTTGGAATAAAATTGAAGGAAAACTATTAGTAGTTAATTTTAATTTGAGATATGGTTTTTTCATTCTTCGTAGGGGTTATATTTGTATCCCATTGTTTCAGAGTTCGGGAGATTACTTTAGAACAAGCGCGCAAAAGCTCCTGACCTCACGTCGGTGCTTTTCTTAATTTTAGAATTTGAAAATAGCGTAACGGTAACTGTGAATAGGCTGTGATATCGTGATGTGATAGGATTTTTTTAACGTTACACCTGCATGCTTTGGGCTTGATCGACATGTGATATCAATGTTTATAAAAACAAACCTGAAACGCCTGAGCAAATCAACAAAATATTCGTGATGAAATTAGTGAAACACCGAGTGAAATGTGTAAGAATATAACGAAAAATGTGCTCGCATTTGTGAGGTCAACAGATGCATCGATTCATCTGATATTGTATTCCATACATAATTGCCGACATTAAATAAAAAATTGATCAATGTTAGATCCATTCTTTTTCATTTAATCAAAGATTATAAACAAAGTGGTATACCTTTCCGGGGACACCCTGTAGTACGAGTTCGTTACGTAATGCTGTCGTTAACTAATCATTCAAAGAACGACTAAAACAAAAAGCAGTGCTGTGCCATGAATTTGATCCGAGCAAATAGGAATAACTGCGACAATCATGACTAGAATTAGTTAATTGCAAAACGTCCAAAGCACCGTTATGTCGTTTGAGTTTTCCTTTCAACGACGCGTAGCCGTAATCATCAGAAAACTTAATATCCACATTCACAAAACATAAATTCCAATTAAATCTCGAAATCGTTCGGAGGAGTTTCACGAGTAACCTCGATCTACGTCCAATTTATTCGGCGATGACATAAATCTATGCTGAGTTGTTTGCAATGATACTAACGAAATTGTTTGCATTTGCGAGGAATATGAAACTGAATGATCATGATATGTAAATCAACGTGTAGATGTCAAAATAAATTGTGGAATTTTTTTTTGGACACGTAACGCTGTTTGTCAATCATGCAAAATGAGAAAATTATTGAAATATTCTCCCCTTCTCATGGTGTAGTTTTTTTAGCATAAAGAATGTTGCAATAGTTCGTACAGTTGTAGGTATATGAAACATTTTTCTGGAGGTTTCTGAGGAAAATTAGGCCGATTCGAATTTTTTTAAAATGACGACAATGAAGCTGTTTCACATTGACTTAAATCGGCCCTTATGGAATTCAATTTCCGATTCACGAACGTTCAAAACCGTTGCCGGACGGAGCGATTGGCATTACGCGCATTGGAAGATCTGTTAAGCAAGTCACAGGTTAGAGCAAGTCTGCCGCCAAGGTCATTCGAGGCCGTCTCTCGCCTAATCGAAACAGGCAATCTTCCTTCTGCTTGTTGCTGGGTTGGAGAGGGGGAATCGGATGCGATTTTTTCAGCCACCACGGTCCAGATCCAGAAGACACAGTTGCCAGCAAAACTTCATCGTTGGGCGGTGGAATAGAACATATTATTCTCATTACCCAATTCATTACGAGGGGACGTTTTTAAGTTCGCGGAACGGGGGGTAAGAAAAAGAAACGGAAATACAAAATTTCCTTTTCAATATATTCAACTGCAACCCTTATACATTTCTCAGATCTTTCAATTAACATATTTATATCTTTAAAAACAAATGTTTGATCTTTGTCTGAAAAATAAGCAGAAACTGCATCTTTCATTTCTTCATCACTTGAAGATTTCTTCCCACGAAGTTCTTTTTTCAAGTTTGGGAATATACAGGGTGAGTCTTTGACCACTGCGTTAATTTTAACCATAGGTTCTTGAGATCAAAAGAAACACTTTTTCCGTTACGTTTTTTCTATATTCAGCTGCGTTGAAAAGTTATAAGCATTTTAAGTTTTCACATTGGGCAAATACCCCTCTGTAGTCCAGTTTAGTTTGAATGAAAAACTTTCCACAGCATCCACTATTGAATCTGAATTGTTTAAAAACATTATTTTCCCTATAAGAAATGATTCACTCACTCATGTTTCATCCGATTAGGTCCATATCCAGAAGGAAGATACAAAATACTAATTTTCTGGTAAAAAAAATTCAACACCATAAACATATTTTTGCTGTTTACTATAATTTCTTTCTACTTCAAGATTATAAACCATCCCTTCCCAGAGAGAAATTCCCAAAAAACCTCAGAATTATTGGATGTTATATTCATACATTTGTAATTTTCAAATCATGAAAACCATCATTTCTATGAAAACTTCCAAGGCAAGAGGTTGTCACATTGCTTTTTTTTTCACTCAAAGCCAGAAAATATCATCTATGATTTTCCAAACACTGATATTATTTAAGTTTCTTCTCCTTGACAGAGACCAGTGAACAGGTCTATGAGACTGTTAAAAATATGGCAATCTTTTTCGAAATCTTCAACAACAATGAATAATGTCACTACGAATAATTATTTTACAGTGATGTTACTTTGCTTGATGATTATTTTCTCTACTGAATCCCAATAACAAATTACTTGAATAGATTACAAGTATTCTCAGATTTAGGTGTGCAATTATATTTGCTTGAAGGAATTAGGTTTGATCACCTACATTTGATTCTGAAAAACCAACTACGTGTTTTTTCGTTAGTAAGAATCTATTCTGTTTAGACTATAATTAATTACTGAACAAATTTTTGGTTTTTATAATCAGAATATCTGTTTTAATTATGTAAACAAAAACAGAAATATTGAATAATGGTTATTCATAGATTATGTCAAACTTTAATACCTTACCATAGAATATTAATTTATTACCGAACCCCAGGAGAGAAAAAAATTAATAATTGCAAAGTTTTTTCTAAATGAAAGATAATATCTGTAATCATTTATCGATCTTCAGTTATAATTTTTCTCAGAATGACTAGAGTGAATTATTACCACATTGAAATGTTATAATAACGTCTCTGTGGTGGGTTGTTCCCAATAAAATAGTGTTCTGTGGTTCCTTGTTGTTTTGATTCTGTTTGGAACTGTCAACAGTTATTTAAAAAATGTGGAAAATATTATAATAAAATAATAATAATAATTTCTATAGTTTGAAATTATTCAATTCAGTATGAAATGATTATGGTCAGAAAATACATTTCTATTCTAATCTTTCTTGTTTATGAACCTATAGCTTCCAGTTTCAATATTGATTGAATTTTAATTAACCATGCATCATAACAAACATTCAGAAATACTAAAACTAAGTCAAATTCTATTATCTCCTAAGTTCGTGTAGGTACCAGGTTGAATCGGTGTATGAAATAAATATGTGAAAAAACTATAAACCTACAAAATAAATCAAGGAGACTGGATTCGAAGATTTTAAAACTCATATGATCTTAATTTGAAGCATTCTTATGTTAGAATAGATATGATGGACCCTGAAAGTCTGAAGCTATAAAGAACCAGCTCTTCATAAACACAAGTCTTCAATTCAACAGGTCCTGACAGAAAATACATTACCTATTTCAATCATTAGAATTCGGTCATTAGAATATACCGAAGTACCTATGTTAGTGAAGGAAATCTTTTTCTCTATTTCTTATGGAATATTACTCTGGATTAAATATTAAACAAGGTGCTAGACATCATTAATAATGAATACAGCAAATGGCAATTCAGATTTTGTAGCGAATGTAAGACAAAAATTGTTCAGTGGTTAATTTCATCTATTAGTTTTTAGTGGTGGAACCATAGACTGGAGAGATTTCCCCAACCTTTTGAAGAAATATTTAATATAGACATAAAATATGGTGACATTGAACAAATCTTATTATTGAATCATTTCAGCACAGAGTTGGATTTGGGAAAATCAGAAAATTTGGACAAAATTATATCGATTTAATTCCTTTCAACTTCAAATATCTCAAGAATGGTGCAATTTAGGAGGAAAGATGGGGAATGATTTTATCTGCAAAAAAGACTAATGATTCCAGGAAGTACAAGATACGGACCTTTAGTTCAACGATATTTGTTTTTCATGCAATTTAACCAATCTGTAGAGTAGTTGTGAGAAACCCACAAGAAATGGAATGAATCTAACGATGCCAAAATATGCATGACTGTTATCAAAAACCTTCTACAGGAGATCATTTCAATTGATATTGTCGTTTGAATATTACAGGTGAAAATGCAATTTTTTTATGAAATTTCAACACCCTATATCTTTTGAACGGGGCCAAATTTGGAAAAATGTTATAGGAAGAAAGTGTTTCTTTTGACGTAAAGAATCTATGGTTAAAATTAACGCAGTGGTCAAAGACTCACCCTGTATAATAATCGCTGTCAATTGATTTCGTTAACATTTATATTGACATTTATGTCAACTCTTAGCTCACTGAAACTTAGGGGCGACGGTCGGAAACAAAACTGGCCCAAAGCTTATAGGAAAAACCCCAAATTATTCGACTGAAAATATAAATTTTTCTTGAAATCCGAAAAAAGAAATGTCAAGAATTCCTTCAGAAATTTCAATTCCCGATGCTTTCATAGATACGTATTCGATTGAGATCGGTTGGACTTATTATTTATTATTCAGTTTTAGATGGTGAAAAATTGATCGAAATAGTTCATTTACGATGGAATAATGCATGTAGAAAAGCAGAGACCTTACGTACCACAAAATTCTCTGGCCAGCCAAAGTAGTCAACCCTAATTCCCTCATCACTCGATCCGGATCATCAGTAGTATGTTTGTAACATTTTTGTTGAAATGATTATCTAATAAATTTTTTCTGAATGTTTTCTAGTCGATCAAATATTGCAATTAGTATTCCAAATTACCGATTCCTAGGTCGACACACTCAAGATATAAGCTATGTATAAAGCTCTAATGGATTGATGCTTACGAAAATGCTTACAAAGTCTGATAATGAAACCCAACATACTGTTAGCCTTTTTCGAGATATAATCGATGTGATTATCAAAAATAAGTTTTGAATCATAAGTGATTCCCAAATCTTTAACCAGCGATGCCTTGGTCAGAATAAAACTGTTGATGTTAAATTGAGTACTAAAAATGTTTTTGTTTCGTGAAAAAATTATGTGGTGACATTTACTGAGATTGAGATGCAGACAGTTCTTGAGACAATATTCATGGAGTCTGTTCAAATCCTCCTGAAACTTGATCAAATCTCTCAAGGCAAGAAACAACTGCAAAGATCTTCAAATCATCAGCGTACATCAAAAATTTGGCAAATCTGAAGCAGCCTGCGATATCATTAATTTAGATGTTTAAAAGCAGGGGAATCAAATGTGACCCGTGGGGTACACCAGAAGTGAGATAGATCCCCACAAGAGGAGGAACAAGCATTGATCACAACTGACTGGCGTCGGCTCACCAGATAAGAAGCAAACCAATCAAGCAGAGCACCGTGCACACCAACACCAGCAAGCTTCCGCATCAGGATAGCATGATCAATTTTATCAAAAGCTGTTCGAATACCACATTCAAACATTCACAAATTCAAGCTGGCGACAAATATCCTGGCGCCGCCTTTGTTCAATCTCCCTTAAGCTTCCAAGAATACAATACCATATATGGTCTTTGGTTTCACACACGAAAAATCGTACACCGATGTGACCATATATGGGCATTCTAAAAGCCCTCGAAGAGGGAGTCATCCCTGTCGCATAAATAGTCGGGACACATCCAAAAAAAGGAATTCCAGAATTCCAAGTCAGTAAGATCATTCTTATCCAGTCAAGCATTCCGAGTCAGTCCATCATTCAGATTCAGTCACTCATTCTCATTCATTTACGCCTTCAAATTCAATCACGCATCCAATACAGTCCACTTATTCATTTCACTGTGCTGATACATAAATTTCTTTCCGTTCTACAAATTTGTTAAATTATCAAGTATTCCTACGTCGAGTGTCCTCAAACCAACCACTAAGTGTGTAATCAGTTGTGTCAAACAGTGTTAATAAAAAACATATCAAAATCAAGTTATGTGTTCTTTATAATCGAACTAGCAAACCCGGCGAACTCCGTTTCGCCACCAGATGGCTTCGTTTTATGTAACATTTCGTTTGGTTTTGCCCGCGACTTCGTTCGCTTGGACTTCAGGTTCGTCCCGTCTAGTCTAGTAATAAGTAAGAAATACGGTAACTAAGCACTGCAGAGCCCTAATCATAGGTCTATAGGTAGCTACTGCAGTATGCTCCTATAAACTACAATTAACGATCTTTTTCCTTCAGCATAAACATGCGGATGCAAGTAACCTATCTATATAGTAATTGAATTATCAATGAAGTAATTCGTTATAATTAACCTATTTATATAATTTGTTATAATTTACTGTGAGTAACCTATCTATATAGTAATTGAATTATCAATGAAGTAATTCGTAAAAATGAAGTATCTTTTTGTACGTGTAACTCCTAACCAAAAAGAAACCTGGTAATACCTAACCTTGGGCCTATATTACTTAAAGTAGGTGACCATACGTTTTTATCAAATCGCTAGTGCCTTGAAAATTCGCAAAACGGACACAACCGTCAACGATGTCTGCCCTCACGCGTCTACCCGCGTTCGGGTCGCGCACTCAGCGATGAGCCACTTCTTCCCCACCGCACCTACCCGCTCCCCCCTCGCCGCGTTCGCCGGGCACCGCTGCCGGTATTTATCGCCGAAATTGCTATGACTCTGCATTTTGAATCTGTGATATCTTCGAAAATATTTATTTAATTTTCATGCTGTAAAAAGCCATATTGATCTTTATTAAATGTACAATGTATAATATTTAAGATACTTAATTGGATAAGGATTAATACTGTATTGCTTAAAATCGCTTCGTAAATAAGCCATTATTTCTCGTACAAAGTAAAGGATAAAAAATGGTTATTGTGGGTTATTCCTAAGAGATAAACATATACCACCACGGACTTTTTTGTAGACCTTTATAAGTTGTACAATACTATAGTAAATTGTTTTGATCTATCTTGTAGGATTCAGTCAGCGTTTGCAATGTAAGCGCAAAAATGTGTTTTTTTACGACCTCACATTAGAAACCTCAAAAATTGTAGTCTATGTGTTATTCTGATGTATAAGCTATATTGTGGTAAAGTTTAATTCAAATCCATTCAGTAGTTTTTACGTGAAAGAGTAACAAACATCCATACATCCATACTTACAAACTTTCGCCTTTATAATAGTAGTAGGATGAATACAAAAGCCTTGCTGAAATCGGTGAAAACGGCATCAACCAGAAAACCCCCACGTTTAAAATGCCCTTAACCTCATTGTATAAAAAATCGAATATAATCGATTCGAAAACTTTGGCAAAAATACACAGTTTAGATATAGGTCTGCAGTTTTCTAATAGTTGTTTTTTGCCTGATTTATGTATTGGAAAATCATAGCAGTTTTTCATATTTGTGGAAAGCAACCCTCTTTAAAAGACATATTGAACAATCTGCATATTGGCTTAACGAGGACATGCGCACAATTTTTCAGCAGGCATGTTGGCAGCATATCTGGACCAGGAGGTTTATTGGGTAACTCATTGTCTTCTTCATTACAACACAGAGATGTGGTCCGAAAACTTCTCCGCGATGCTTTGAGGTCTGTCAAAACACTACCAGAGCCTTCATCTCTGATCGACACTACTACAGGAGTATCCTGAAGTCCAATCTACAGTCATTTGAGTGACTTCCTTGAAAAAGGAAAGACCATTAACAGCGGTATTGGACCTTACAAGGATCTCAAAAGAGCGCTTGCTTCGATGAACTTTTGTATCGAAAAGTTGGAGTATCACTTCAATCAGTGTTCTTGAAGGGGATTATGTTGAACAAAAAATAAACTAATTATGTCAGGAAAATGTATTTTAATATGGTAGGACGGGGATTTTTCAACTGACCTGTTGGAATAAAAGTTTTCATTTTTCTTTCAAATAATCGAATCACTCTTTCGATAAATATGATGATTTATCGTTACGCCACTGGTTCAGCGATGCATAAACAACAAGTTCTCGGACATAGGAATCTTATCATCCGTGGGGCATTTAAACGGTCATACATTCTCATATTCATGTTTTCGTGAATCGGGCGCTCATATCCGCGTGCAATTTCTCGGATGATTGCGGACCGGTTTGAAGACCGGTAAATCGACGATTTCGACTTTTCGGGATAAGTTTACCGGAGAATTTCACCCGTCTGACAACTACTGGCGACCTACTCACGACAGATATCCGCAGGGTAAGAAGAACGCGGCCGTCTCACCGACGACGTTCACACAATCAAAACTTGCATTAAGTTCACTCACTGCTCAGATTGTTCAATTTTACTAGGAATTAAAGAATTAGTTCTTATAAAGAATTGTTGAATATCATCAAATTCGGGCATAATGTCGTAGCTGAATTACTATTATGTGTCTAAGCCAATAATATACAGCAAGGCTTCTTCTTGAACTTTTACCATTCACGATTGCGAGTTTCTTGACGACCCCATACAAACATAAAAGACAAATTAATCAATATTTTTTGATGATTTATTCATTAGGTTACAATAATTTTTCCATTCGAAACCTTCTCCTTATAAAAGTTCATCAATTTTACAGTATGCCTTACTCTGTGGTACCTATAGTACGACGACAAAATAACATTTCTTCCTCCATGCACAAACGTACCTGACATTTACTAACAACTGAGCCAATTCAGTAAACAGTAGTTTCGTCCAAATGAATTGGAAATTTTGGGTTTTTTTAAAATCTTGTAATAAGAAGTAGATACTAATTGATTCTTGTTAATATCAGAAATTCTATTCGAGACAGTGTCGTTCGATAAAGGAATTTTTCGAATATCATCGCCATATTTTTTTCCATGTAGTATTTCGTATTTTAATAGCTGCAGGTAATACAAGATCTTCTCCAATGGTGAATCGCTTTTCATCAATACAGTATGAAACTTCATATGACACTAGTAAAGATTCTTCATTTACGGTTATAAAAAAGTATATCGAAGATTCTTTATTCAAAGACTTTCAAAATATTCTTTCGGTTTATTGACATACGAAACGTGCTTTGATTCAAGATGTCATTTTAATTTTGATTGTTTCATACTCGCCGAAGCCAATAATAGTCAACCATTTTGCTACGCGACCCCATTTGGGGTCTCGACCCATAGTTTAAGAAGCCCTGATATACATGATAGCCTAATAATTGATGTCAACAATTTTCTTTTAGAAAATACCCGATGTATGTTCTGCGTTTTTCTTAATTTTCGTGTTATAATTTTTTGTGTGTATTTTTAATGAATTCTGTCAGTGAAGGTAAAAAAAAATCATATCTTTTCGTTATAAGTATTTAGCAACCTTTTTAACGCTCTATGTCTGTGTTTTTTGAATATTTGGGTAAAAATTGTACAAATCGTTTCGTCAGGACTCGCCGATGAAGAATCCATGGTTGAAATCGATTCTGTCCGTCCGAAGGCACAATTACGTCCGAACGGAATGAGTTAGAGAACTGAAATTTTCAGAGTACTTCGGAGGAATGAATATCTCAGAAGAGTTATTTATTGGGCCAAATCCTTCCAATGATTCATTAGTTAAGAACATCTGAAAATTGGTTTATTTTATAACTTCTAGAATAACTATCTGTTTAAGTTGAAACTTAGAACTCAGAACTAGGACGAAACAAATAGGCTTGCAAAATTTCGCAAAAATCGACAAGGTAGAATATTTTAAAAAAATTCCAAAAGAAAAGTTTCAATACTTTTATATATCGTAAGATATCGGACTTATTCAAACAAAAATTTGTGCATGTACGTATATCTCACATATTCCAAAATTTCATTGCCAAGGCTTCTTTTCACCTAAACATATTATTATTTTTTCATTCACTTAAGAGGAAAGAGAAATGACAAAAAAGTCGTCAAAAGTAATAATGCTCGATGCTTTCATAGATACATATTCGATCGACATGAGTCGGACTTATTTATCAGTGTCAGATGGGGGAAAATTAATCCAAATGATCTTTTTCGGCAACCGTCCGGGAAGTACCCACTTTCCGGACGCTTTTTCTTTGAGAAAGAAGCCTTTCCCGGCCTAGTCCGGGAAGTACGTACTTCCCGGACTAGGCCGGGAAGAATCACGTCGTTTTGATCATAGTAAATATGAAAATCTTGGTAGGTATATTTTTGATAAATGAAGTTACCATAGCACTGAGAAAACGGCTGACAGTTCATATAAAATTAGTTGTCAAGAATTTGCATGTTTTCTGATCGCAATCCCAATCCGCATTAAAATATGGAAAGCAGCAGTGATAGTGACAATGAAAATGTGCCTTGGGAAATTTCAATATAGCAGCCGCTGCTACAGCACAATTATTGCCTGAAAATCAAAATCAAGGTATGAAAACGTGTATGATTCGTTCACGAAATGGATGGAGATGAAGCAATGCAAAATTATAACAGAGGATGTAATGTTGGCCTATTTGGCGCATAAATCAGAAACAGTCAAATCCTCCACTCTGTGGAGCATGTACTCTATGTTGAAAAGTACCATTTTAGTAAAGAAAAATGTGAACATAGCCATTTTCCCAAAAGTTCTCGCATTTCTTAAAAGGAAGAATGTTGGTTACAAAGCCAAAAATCAGAAGTTTTCAGCAGTGAACAGATCAGCAAATTCATTAGAGAAGCGGATAATGATACATATCTAATGCTGAAGGTGATTTTAACAAAATATTACGATTGTAGGATATAAAAGTATCAACTTACTTTTCAGGTAGCAACAATTATTGGGTTAGCCGGCGCGTGCAGAAGAGAAGAACTGACAAAAATGTCGATTGATTTAATAAACGATAAGGAAGACATGTTGCTTGTGAAAATACCGGATTCCAAAACACATATTGAGAGAACTTTTGTTGTAATTGGGCAAGAAAACCTGCTGTTGTATAGACAATATTTATCTTTACGGCCATCTCATACTCCACACAACAGATTATTCGTGAATTACAAAAAGGGAAAATGTTCGATTCAGCCTGTTGGTATCCACACTTTCGGGAGTCTCGGAATGAAAATCGCAGAGTTTTTACATTTACCCAATCAAAAAAATTACACAGGCCATAGCATTCGTCGAACTTCGGCGACGTTATTTGCTGACAATGGTGGAAACATCACAAATTTGAAGAGACACGGTGGCTGGAAGTCTACCAATGTGGCTGAAGGATATATAGATAATTCCCTTGAAAACAAAATTAAAATTGCCAAGACCATTCAAAAATCACCAGAAGAAAATAATCGATGCGAAACGGAAACTTTGCCATCTTGTTGTGGCTTCAACAAAAGGAATTTAAATATACCAGGCATTTCAAACAAATTGAATCCCTTCAATATCAGTAATTGCTCGAATTTTAATATAAATATTAATATAAATAAGAATTAGAATGTTTCTGTTAATATGTGATATTTTCTGTTCTGTTTAATTTAAATAAGAATTAAAATATATAAAAAAGAAATGTGTCGTCTCATTGATTTGTTATTCTAGACGGTTGCCGAAAAAATATTGTACGCAACACGCCTGAAAATGGTTTTTTGGACTCATAGACTTCTAGGACTCGCTTGCGCTCGTCCTAGAATTTTGTCTATTCGTCCAAAAACCCTATTTTCCGGACTTGTTACGTAAATTACTATTATGAGCCAATGCGAGTAATTTCTCGAAACTGAGTAAATTTTTTTCATCAAAACAATATTCACTACAATCATGTCACAAGAAACAATGTAGGGAAGAACCGGCATGAGGTCAGGAGCTTTAGCGCGCTTGTTCTCAAGTCTTTTCCAATACTTTGGAATAGTGTAATACTTATACAACCGCAACAATAAATGAAAACCTACAATTTCCAAATTAGAAACCACTCACAGTTATCCATCAGTTTTGTTGGAAGCTCAAAGTACCTTCTTTTAAAAACCAACCAAAAGCATATTTACTCCATCGAAAACCATGTAGAATACCTTTCTTCCAGTAAACATTTGTCTTTGAAAATACCTTATATATTCAAATCCAAATTACACGATGATTCTTCAGATTCGTATCTTCTGAATTCTCTACAGGACCCTTAGGAGCGGTAAATTAAACTATTCCAGAGAACAATTTTGGGTTGTCAATTCTGACAACCTAAGGAAACTGAACTTCTTTGACTTCTTTGATTTAAAAAAATTTTCTAGAGTATCGATTTCTATGAAATTTTGCAAGCCTGGTTGTTTCAATCTCATTCGAACATCTATCAAGTTCCAACTCGATCCAAAGGATATTCTGAGAGCGATTGAGGAAACCAAATTTCAGATGCTAGTACATACCTTTACCCCGTACCACGCGTATTCAAACTTTCCTAGTCATAGACTACCTAGAGAGCGGGTCCCTCTAGAGCGGAGCGGGCGTACTCAGAAGATTCTGAAGCGGTAAAAGATATATATTTTTTAATTTTGGACGCTTCAGTAGCGCGAGAGTTAAATACTCTTTGATAGCATCGCTCCAACATCCCGTTTCAACCACTGACGTAAGCAGAGGGTAATTGGAGTATATACAAGAATCCTCCAAAAATTCGTGGATAAGTTTTCCTGCAGTTATAACTCTTCAAATTAACTATTACACTGGTCGACAGTGGTTTTGGTGCCGAAGATTTTGGAGGTGATTTCATATGAATTTGATGACCTGAATTCAAATATGCTATTAGTTTTTGCCTGTCAGCTCGAATTTTTAAGATATCAACATTTTTGTGAATTATACATTACACTATTCTGAAAGAAAAACCATGGTTTAAAGAAACAAATTAATAAAAGAATTTTTATTACATTACACAGTTATTATTCATTATATACTATAGAAAACAGAAAAAGTCATCATTTAAACCAATTACTCACTAAACATTTCGGAAACTTCTTTTGCGTGACATTCTTGAATGTACTTTAGAACAATCCCGTTTTAAAAACCAGCAGTTATCTGCCACCATGTAAGTATCCCATCCTCCATACATTTGATATATTGGTGAAATCTTTCACCTTGCTCCTCACAAATGTCGCCTTAATTATCAGGAAAACGGTCTAAGTGGCTGTGTAAATAGTGCACCTTAATGCTCATGTTACACACAAGTGATCTGAAATTATTCAGCATCTCATTGACTAATTCTACATAGTTTTCAGCTTTGTGTTTACCCAGAAAATTTTGGACAACTGAAACAAATGAATTCCAGGCATTTTGTTCAATCTCAACCATTGAATTTATGAAGTCAGGGTCTTTAATCAGCTGTCTTATTTGTGGAACATCAAATATTCCTGCTTTAATTTTTTCCTTACTCAGCTGAGGCATTTTTTTCCTATAAATGCAAAGCATAATCCATTCTTATCAAGAGCCTTTACAAACTACTCTATTAGACCCAGCTTGATATGCAGGGGTGGAAACATGATTTTTCTCTCGCGGAACTAAAGGATCATTGATGATATTCTTTCCCCCAACATCCATGTTTTCTCTTCTAGGCCACTCTTTTCTAACCCAGTGTTGCGTTTTGTCTCTGCTATCCCACAAGAAACAAGGATACTTGGTGTGGCCACTTTGCTGTCCAAGGAGAAAGTTTACCATTTTTAAGTCTACACAAATCACCCATTGGTGTTCATGATACTTTATTTTGTCCAAAACCAAAGCTATGTTGTCATATTGCTCTTTTATTTTCGTTGAGTGAGCAATTGGTATTGAGCCATATTTGTTCCCATTATGTAGAAGAACACATTTCAAACTTCGTTTTGAGCTGTCAATAAATAGGCGACAATCATCCAGAAAATGTTCAGGAAGACCCATTTTTACCAGGAGTTCTCAAATAGCATGGCAAAATACAAGATTTTGTTCTTCAGAGAAAAAAGGTAGCATATCTTTCTGCCTTGTGCGATAAAATATCATTTTCGTTCCTGGATCAAGTAAATTTTTTTCCTTCAACCTGGAAGCTAGTAATTCAGAAGCTTTTTTCGACAGGTTGAGATCTCTAGTGAAGTCATTTAACTCATCTTGATTGAAACATTGGGGCATTGATGACATCGTTTCAAAATCTCTGTCACCTTCAGTAGTGTCAGAATTCTGATCAGAAAGACATGTGTCCTCACAGAGTTCTGGTAGCTGCTGAAAAGTTGGAATTGGCACTTCTTCTGAGTGAGGGATAGGGCGTCTTGCAGAGACTAAATCTGCATAAGTGCACTTGTTAAGGTTATTTCGATTGATTCCAGTAATATTTACTACGCAGAAATAATAGTCATCGAAGTGATTTTTTGGTTCTCTCCAAACCATTGGTACTCCGAATTTCAGACTTTTATCTTTATTTTCTATATTATTATTTATTTTCTAAAAATCTAGAGCTGATACAGAAAAACTGCTATCATATTTAGAATCAGCAATAAAAATATAGTTAAATCAGCTCAAAAATTCTAGGTATTATCGCTAGCAAGCCAGATCAGATAATGGATATTGATGGAGATTATAACAGAAATATTAAAAATAAATTTTACTGTCCTGTGTTATAAACATGCATATATAATACAAAAGAAATCAATTCAATGATTGCAACAGAAGTATAGTTCCTATAAGACCAGTAGAAAACAAATCACATGAAAAACACTACAGCTTTCTCTGGCCGAAAACAATAAACATGCACGAAATGTCAATTTCTTGTTTCTGTTTTAACAGGATGTTGTTCTACCCGGCGCCATTAAATCTGCAGCAACGTTAGCATCAGCTCGTTACCTTCGAGAATTTGAGATGCAGAAGCAGTTACGGTCACGAAGAACTACATACGAACTTTCACTTAGCCTCATCTGGTAAAAATCGAATTCCTAAACAATCAGACACTTAAATACATTCAGAATGAAGTCTCAAAATGTATTATCAATATAATTATAAAAGAAACTGACGTGAAGTCAAGATCTTTCGCGCGATTCGAAACGGCAAAACTTCCGCCATAAAGCAAAGTAAAAGATTGCGCTCCTGAAATATGTTCACACTTTGGGCTGACATCAATGTATCTTAAATCATCACACAAAACAGATTTCAAGTGAATCGCTTACAATATCAATTGAAAAACATAATAGAATAAAATTAAAATTTCGTCACGAAAAACTTAGACTCTCTACATAAAGGTCACTATTTGAACTCATACAAACCATTTTGTTTTAATAGAAACACGAAGACCTATACGGTTCAACTTAACAACTACTTTTGTGTTCAATTTTTGTGGTGTTGCGATTTTATCGAATTTGAAAAATTTCTTTATTCTCTTAGGATAAGATCAGGAATTATGAAATTCCAGAAAGATTTGTTGTTGGGTAAATAAAAAAAAATTATAACTGAAACATTTTTGGATTTTTTTTAACAACTTAAAAACTTATGTTGAAATTATTCAAGGTAGATACGTGAAGAAAACGAGATGTTATGTTCTGTTTAATATCATTATTATAGAAACATGTTCATTTAATCAGAATGAAGAGGCGAATTCCTTCAATCGAATCAATTATTTGCATCTCTTACTGATGACAGCTAAAACTTTATTTTTCTGATAATCAACGTACTATTTCTTTCTTATTAAATATGTTACATCCTCCGGTTCACCATTACTTATTATGACAGATGCCATTTGTAATCGTTTCTAATGTTGAAACAATCTGATTCCTGATGATAAATTGTATCTCTGATCACTGATTTCCACCAACAAGGTATCAATCCAATTTCATTTGGAGATCATTGAACTTTTTGAATATCCATAACACCATTTGCGGCCCCCGTAGCACATCACTGACGTATACTCATTTTTCACACTTCGCCTGGGAGCTTGGATCGACAATAGAAACATGATCCAATTACGTTTTTTTTATGACAAAACCGATTACACTGAAAATATGGAACTTTTTGAATATCTATAACACCATATGCGCTGCCAGTAGCACGTCACGGACGGAAATCCATTTTTCTTACTTCCTCTATAAGCTTGTATCAATAATGAAAATATAGCCTGAGTTAGTTTTTTCTTTGACAATGCTGAATTCAATGAAAATTTCGAATTTATCGATTTTCAACATCCGCCCCATCGTATCTCGAGATGCGAATTTCCGACGTTCCTCACTTTCATTGATTCAGTGGGCTTTCTGAAATATTGAAACCATATTCCACATTATTTTTACTGTCATTAACCCGGATTCAAGTATCTTATTAATATACATTTGCTTCCTGACCAATATAAGTCGGAACGTGTGTGCTCACTTCATCTGTCTTTTGGTTGTGGATAAGATCACACACTTATCATACACTTTTTTTTACAAATTTCAATATTTTGCTACTTGCTATACTTTTGTTTAAAAAAAAATAATTTAAGCAGCTTCTTCTGGGTTCTGCAGTTGCTTTGTGGTTACTATATGTAATATACCCATATTTTCCTCTCAGGAGGAAACCTAAATAGTTTTCTTCATTATTAAATGTCACCGTATATGAGTTGAGTAATTTCAGTGTCATATCGCCAAAAGTTCTGAAATCCTATCAATATAGAGAGGTGGAGTATCATTTCGAGAAATTCATTTTGAACAGAGCCTTTTTGCGATATAGACGACAGTCCGTATCAATAGACCGGAAAATTACATAAGTAACCAAATTTTTCAATTTATACAGTAAAATGTGTTAATGTTCCATGACACCTCGGGTCATTATATAAAATTGAATAGGAATGAATGTATGTGAGAAACCGCCTCGTTTGAAATTTGAAATTTTCATAATCTATGCAATTTTTTGCGTTCTTGTTCTAGTAGAAGAGCGTGCTATCGTTTTGCTGTCTGTAATTTTCAGATATCGATCCGAAAATGGTCTCAATAGATTGGGTTGGACTTTCTGATGGAGAAAACAGGGTCAAATTTAAGTATGTCCGTCCAGTCGGCCGGCCATATACTTTTAAATTCCTTAACTATGCATGCAACTGGAGAGGTTATAGGCCCAGAGCGTCAATATCCTTTTCGAGTTTGAATATAACCTTTAAGTATTCCTAATAAATGAATAAATAACGCATCGAATCTAAACGAAATCTATCCAGGTCGAGGCACGGGCGAATGCAACCTCATTCGTGCATCCGATCGTGAATCGAAATTGCCACGTTGCGTATTTTAAAAATCGGTCCCGGCCGTTTTACGTAACTGAAACGAAGTCGTACTCCTCTGGGCGAACGTCGGGTACTTCCTAGAATTTGCTCACGCAACAGCCGCCCCCGATCTCGTCGAAATTATCTTCCGTTAGCCGCGATCACGATCGTTCGCTTATGGTGATGGCCGCACGTCGGATTCTGCACGGCCAGAAGAAGGTGGCAGAGGTGAATCGTGAACCCGAAGAAGGTTCCTTCCACGCCCTGGGTCGAGCAGACGCTAGAGGGGATCGATCTGTGACCCCTGGTTTGATTAATTGATCGTGGATGATTGAAATCTCTGTTTCAAGTTCCCATGAATACTTGATGGTAAGTATGCATCTTGAAACAACGAGGTAATCTATTAGAAGCATAGTTCAAGGTTACGAAGTTATAAGAAAGAACCCATTGAAAGAATTATTATTTGGGTAATAACCATCATCTCTTATTGTTCTCGCTACCAACGTTTCGAATTAGACCTTCTGTCGTTTTCAAGGCAAAAAATTCCTTTTAAAATATTCGACAATATTCTTCAATTTTCCCTAGTAAGTGCCAACTTGACAGAACTCCAAAAAGTTATTAGTGAAAATAAAATAAATCTTTAACATTGTCAACTTTTTTAAAAGCTTATATTTGCCTTGAAAATGTCAGAAGATGTCTATTCAAACATTGGAAAGAAGAACAATGAGAGATTATGCCCAAATAATAATTCTCACCAGTTCCATCATCAAAAAATTTCTCGTCATCAAAAAGAACCATTTGTTTCTATTTTTTGGCAATTGATATATCTAATGCCAATAAATAGATATAAAAACGGAGTAATTTGAGCAATCTACCGTCAATAAAGATTTTTTCTTCTTGCACAAGGAGAAAATTGAAAACATTATAGTAAGCGACTACCTTCTATACTCATGACAGAGCATTCGATGACTATATTCATCATGCTGTCCTTTAACTTCAACGAGTAGAAAATGTAAGCCTTATAAATAATTTTTAGGGAAACTGTGTATGTGTGTGTGAAGTGTGCGTCAAGATACAAATGCCACTATAGGGAACATTTGTTGTGAACGAGCCTTTACTTTTTTTGTTTGTATGCCATGACATCTGTGAAACATATTTAGTATACATCAAGTCATTGAACAGACAACATCATATTTTTTCATCGTGTTAAAAATGTCGAATTTTGTACCAGAAAGTGATGATTTGCGGAAAGCATTAATATTTTATTTTCATTTGAAGAAAAGTGCTGCAGAGTCGCATCGAATGCTTGTCGAGGCATATGGTGATCATGCTCTATTAGAAACAACATGCAGAAGATGATTTATATGGTTGAGAATTAATGATTTTGATGTGAGAAATGAAGAACGTAGAAGACCACCAGATAAGTTTGAAGACGCCGAATTGCCAACGATATTGGATGGGGACGACACTTTGAATCAGAAGCAAATGGCAGAAATGTTAAATGTTGCACAACAAACAATTTCTGACCGTTTAAAAGCTATGGGAAAGTTCCAAAAGTGTTGAAAATGGATGCCACATGAATTGAATGAAAAACAGATGGAAAACCGAAAAAACATTTGTGAAGTTTTGTTTCAAAGAAACGAAAGAAAATCGGTTTTGCATCGGATTGTTACTGGAAATGAAAAATGGATCCAATTTTACAATTCTAAACAGAAAAAATCATGGGTTAATCCGGGACCACCATCAACATCGACTGCAAAACCAGATTGATTCTGCAAGAAGACAATGCCGAGGTTTTATCCTTTAAAATAACTCATTTATTCACGTCTAAATTACTGTTTTTGGGATAGTTTTGAGGATAAAGAGTAATAATTACCTGACGGGTATCACGAAAAATTTTTGACTGACATTAGTGACAACTTATCGAATTTATTTTAGAAATATCCGGGAATTGTATAATTTTTTTCTCAAGATACAGAATACAGAATAGAAAAATGAATAAAGATTTACAACTTTCGATTTGTATAATTTTCTCCTATATCTTATCGTGGGTTCAGTCTACGAGAATTTATTTTCAGAATCTACATGATATCAAATAGCTCCATATATGCACAAATTGTTGTTGACATTCGACGAATACCTCATCAGTTAGCGAATATTATAAAAAAAATTTCAGAATTTTTCAGGATTTACACAAAAGTCGGTTCTTTCAGCGATATTAAAACGATTTTCAAGCTTTGAACCGATCGGATTGAAATTTTAGAAGTTATTGAGGACACCACATTTCAGATGTTCATAACTGCTAAACCATTCGACGGATTTGGCCCAATAACGAACTCGACCGAGATAATAGGTTGTCAAATATCTCCCTTCCGCTTTTTTGCTCTTTATTCAATGCTTTATAAAAAGTGTCACAGTGATTTTGTTCAAATATGCGCCGTTTTGTTCGATAATCTGTTTCCATCTAGACGACAACTTCATAATACCTCCCAAGTAGAAGCCCCTCCTTCTTATTTGCAAAGAACTCGGACAGCCACTTTTCACAAACCTCTTTTTAATTCAACTTCACACCACCAAGGGCGTTCGCCATGGACAGGAACAGGTGGTAATCTCTATATGGTGGATGCGATAAAACATCCCATCCGAGCTCCCGTAGCTTCTGATGAGTCATCAACGAAGTGTGTGGTCTGGCGTTATCCTGGTGGAACACTACACCCTTCCATCCCCCAAAACACCATTTATCTCACGGAACGTTTCTATGGCGGATTTGCCTTCAACGAAGGAAAAATTTAAAATAGTGCGAATTTCGGCGTTAGTGAACTCCATGTTTACACGTCTATAACTGTTGAACGCAATATCCAACTAATCATGCATAGTCTCGTTTTGTAGGTTATGTCAAGACCTTTCAAATTATGTATGGTATTATACATATATATTATAGCGCTTTGTACATAGCCGCGAAATTCAAAAGACAAAAAGGTGGAAGGGAGATATTTGACAACCTATTATTTGGACAACTAATCTATTTTGAAATATGAAAACTCTAGCTCATCTCTTTCAGAAGATAGAGATTATATCGCAGGCCAGACTTCCACAAGTTTGAGGACGGAATCTTCGTCAGGAAGTCGAACTCGTCGAACGATTGAGACCATTTTAGGCTCGATTTTCGAAAATTACAGAAATTGTTGGCACGCTATTCTAGTAGCTTACTCAACTACAACAAGCGCGCAAAAATGTGCATGGCAGACAGAGTGAATTCATTTCAATTTTCGAGTAATCCTTCTTTTATTCCGTCAATGTATAAAATAATGCTAGCAAAATTCCAAAGTAATGAGTCAACGTTAATAATCTGAATACAACTTACGGTGATATATATATTTAAGCTGTGCCATAGTAAACATTCGCAAAGGTACAAACAACATTTTTGAATTTATCTGGCAAACTTTCAGATATTTATCTATGCGCCAGAAAGAGTCGTCCAAATATTTGGCATTAAACGACGAATTCTACAAACGTTGAAATTTATGAATTCCTGACTCTCAAAATAAGCAGATAATTAGGAAAGGTAATGGGACGACGAAATCATGAAAGCAGGACTGGACTGAAGCGGCAAGAACCGTAAAATAGCAACGGAGGATGAAGGAGGAAAATGAAAATGTATCAGGTAAGGCTTAGAACTAGAAATCGCCTTTAGCACTAGTTATAATGCCGCTGGCTTAAAAGGTTTCGGTTTGAATATTATCCCCTAAATTTTGTTACCATCCTCCCCTAGTACATATCGAAAGTTGATATATTGAAGTTTTTGAATGTACATTGATTTTACCTTAACGCATTTTGTCTCTGGGGAGAAAAATTTAAATAAAAAAGGTATAAGGCCTATAACTTTATTCGTGAGGATTGCTAAAAGATGGCGTAACTAGTATAAAATTACATCGTTCCTATATTCCGAACCTGCTTTGTAAAAAGCTACTGTCATTGTACGTCTCTTCAGTGTATGCCATTCATTTGAAGCAATAACAACAGTATTTTTTTTTCACTCAAATATGTCGATCTTTGTTCTTGAATAAGTGTTAGTCCGGGAAATTCACCTTCATTACTTTAATATGAAAAAAAAATGCTGCCGAAAGTCATGGTATTCTGGTGGAAGTTTATGGTGAACATGTTATAACTGAGCGTACCTGCCAAAAGTGGTTTGAACGATTTAAAAGTAGTGATTTTAGCTTGGAAGACAATGGACGTCCTGGGGAGCCGAAAAAATTTGAAAATGAGTAACTAGAAGCAAACATTGTTGCCAAACACAAGAAGAGCTTGCAGAATCTTTGAGCGTCACTCAAGCAGTGATTTCAAAACGTTTAAGAGCAGCTGGATATATTCAAAAGCAAGGAAATTGGGTTCCACATGATCTCAAGTCATGATCAGCTCATATTATGAGCTGCTGAAACCGGGTGAAACCATCAATGGTACACGCCACCGAACACAATTAATCCGTTTGAAGAGAGCAATCCGTTTGAAGAGAGCAGTAGCCGAAAAACGCCCGGAATATTCGACTAGACACTATGCAATAATTATCCATCATTACAACGCTTGACCCCACGTTTCTTTTCCGGTTAAAAACTATTTGGAGAGCAGAGAATGGGAAGTTTTACCCCACCCGTCTTATGGCGGTTATTTCGAATTTAAGATATAGGTTTGTTGATTCTATCATATTCTTTGTGTTGATTTAATTTAGTATCACACTGTTGCAGAGTCCTGGAAACGACTTAAGAACAAGCATGCAAAAGCTCTTGACCTCACTTTAGTGCTTTTCTAAATTTTTGAACGATTGTTCTCTTAGAGCATCGTGCTATCTTTTTGCCTGAATGTCTGTAGTAGAAGAATACAGGGTCATACATGAGGGTGTCCGTCGGAACAAGCGCGGACAAACTCCCGACCTCATGTCAGTGCTTTGCTGAATCTTTTCGTATTCAATCTGGATGTTGTTTTATCATTCTACAAGACGGGGAAGAAATTACAAATTTGCCATCAGTTATTTATTTATTCTTTGGATCGAAAGAAGTTTTCGTTGGCGGATTTCAAATCTGATTTGTCGGAGGCTAACTTTCAAGACATCCTATATGAAAATAATATTGAATCTAAAATCTCCATGTTCAACAAAAAATTGATTGATGTGTTCGATAAGCATGCTCCCTTTGTTGAGTCTAAGATTACTAAGCCTTTCTCTCCTTGGATCACTCCTACTGTTAGAGAGATGATGAAGCTGAGGGATAAAGCCTTGACCAGGTACAAGCGAATCAGAAAAATTGGTGATTATGTCAGCTATAAGAAGCTCCGAAACATCGTAACGGATGCTGTGAGGAAGGAGAAGGCCTCTTTCTTGAGTCGTGCGGGATCTCTGGGGTCTAAAGATTATTGGAGGGCATTCAAGTCAATTAGTGGTAGAGATCAGGTAAATATTCCCGATCGTTTCTATAATCCGGATGAGCTAAATAATTATTTTGGTTCCGTATTCAGTCAACCAAATTCTTGCCCTGGAACGGCCGATTATTATAATTCTAATGTCTTCAATCCCGGCGCTGTCTTCGGGTTCAGACTTGCTTCTCCGGAGGAGGTGAAGATGATTGTTTTTGGTCTCGGGTCGAATGCTGTTGGATGTGATGGTATATCTTCAAGGATGTTGAAGCTCTCAGTTGACACCACTTTACCTTACATCACACATATTGTTAATGTTTGTTCAGAATCTGGGTACTTCCTATAGCTTGAAGTGTTCCATTATCAGGCCTCTGCCTAAGTTGAAGAATCCTGAGGAGCTAAGCGATTTCCGACCGATAAGCATTCTCCCTTGTATGTCAAAGGTCCTCGAGAAAATATTGTATAGGCAAATATACGAGTTCATCACTCAATCTGATATTGTCACGGCTCATCAATCTGGTTTTAGAGCGGGTTTTGGTACAACTTCCCTTTTGTTGAATGTTACTGATGACATCTTCAGGGCAATGGATGAGGGAAATACAACAATATTGACCCTATTAGATTTTGCTAAAGCCTTTGACACCCTCGACCACGAGCTCTTATGTGCCAAGTTGTCTTTTTATGGATTTGATGAGAATGCCTTGAGGTTTTTTAGATCATATCTTTTTGGTAGGTTTCAGAGGGTTCGAGTGGGTGACAGTTGTTCGGATTTTGCTTCTGTCACTTCTGGTGTTCCACAGGGTTCGATCCTGGGACCTTTACTTTTTTTGATATATATTGCCGACATGTATAAAGTCGTTATGCACGTAATAATGTATTTTTATGCCGACGATGTGCAGTTGCGGTTATCTTTTCATTCATCTGACGTCGATAATGCGGTCTTGAGGATAAATGAGGATTTATCCAGGATAGCTGAGTACTCTAAAGCCAACAACCTTAAGCTGAGTACACGGAAGTGCATTTCAATGCTCTTTAATCGGGGGAGTCGGGTCAGATCTGATCAGATTACACTTAAAGTTGGAGATGAATCAATTCCATTTGCTGAGAGCTGTAGAAATCTTGGTATTATCTTTGACTGTAGGATGAGATTTGTTGAACATGTTTCGATGTTGATAAGGAGGTCGTTTCTTGCTCTTAGACATCTATACAAGTATCGACGCATTTTGCGTTTTCGTTCGCGCAAATACCTCTGCGAGTCCCTCGTTATGGATTCGTTGTGTTTTATCCTTGCCTGGATTCGATCACTAAGTACAGACTGCAGAAAGTCCAGAATGCGTGTTGTCGATTCATCTTTGGTCTACGAAAATTTGAAAGAATTTCAAGTAGAATAAATCAACTCAAGTGGTTGAGAGTTGATGTTTTATTTGTCTTGCAGTTGGCTGCTTTGGTCTGTAGGATTTTGTCAACAGCTGGCCCTTCATATTTGCGTGAGAAGTTGGTATTTCGAGGTGATGCCCATGGTGTATCTGTGAGACATAGGGATCGGCTTATGTTGCCAAGGTTTAGGTCGGCCGTGTTTCAGCGATCTTTCACATATCAGGCGGTTAGTGTTTATAACAGCTTTCATAACTTTTTTAAATGTTATTCGGTGAATGGTCTGAGGAAGCATTTGAGAGCTTTTTATTATTACGCCAATAATGTTAATTTGCTTGCATATATAATGTATCTTGTTTTTGAGTAAAAATCTCTTTTTTTAATTTTTGTACATGATTTGTTTATTTTTACTGATTGCTTTATATGTATGTTGTATTTTTTTTATGGTCTTCATCGTCAAATTGAGGTTGAGTGGAATAGCGTAAGCTAAACTCCGCCTCTGAATTGTATTTTATAAAATACATAATAAAGGCAAAAAAAAAAAAAAAAAAAGAACAATCCATGGACAGGAGAATTCCTTAAAATGTTATAGTTTATCGAAAACATGGAATCGATAGGCCATGTCAAGTAATCAGTTTTACTAGTATAATATCTGAATAAACAGTGTGGTACAATAACACTGTATACAAGGTATAATTACCAATAAATAGCATGGCATTCAGATGGAACTCGGGTCCAAGTGCAAGTTGTCAATGTGGATATGCAGATGAAACAATACCTCATCTCATCAATAATTGTCCCATGTATAAATTTCAAGATGGTTTTAGGGCTAACCATGATGTTTCCGATTCTTTCTTGGAATGAGTTATAAATTTCAAACAGATTTGAAACGTATCTTTTGAATTCAGTTCTTTTTTTTTGCTTTTGCCTTTTTATTTTCAGATTCGATGTGGGCAACTTGAAAAGGCTTTGTGTTTATTGTTAGAAAACCACTCTTGAAGAAAGAAGTCCCTAAAATGTATTTTCAGCTTATTTTTATACACACAACATCATACATGCGGGGAGCCAGGGTTTTTTTTCCCTAGGCTTTCATGTCATACGCCGAATTGTATGGAACCCCGTCAATAACCCCCTGATAACACTACTCGCTCTATTGTTTGCCAACCAAAAAATTGTAAGCCAAAAGTTCAAAAGAATATACACACACACATATATATATATATGGAACTACCTGTTAGACAACATACTCCAGTTCTCACGTAAGTAGAAGACGACCGATATTTCCGTAACATAATTACTTGTTTCAGCTTCCTCATGTGGAGTAACAACATACTATATCTATTTGTCCAAAGACCATGCGATCTTCATCCCATTCGAAATAATTACGTCGCTGATTACCGAATTATGTGAAAGTAATTCACATGCTATACATTGGTAGGTTTGTGAACCATCATTTGATCATCCATTGATCAGATGATTTAATGCTGACATGATGGTTCTTCGATTCCGCAGTTGGTTTTCTACATTCGAGATGAAAAATGATGAAAGTTAGAGAAAGAATGTATCAGATACTGATACATCATCGAATAAGTTAATTACTTCAGTAGGTATTGAATTTCAGATTTCAATTATATCAGGAAGGTTTAGTACAGTTATTCGATGTCTTATTTGAAAAAAAATGCAGTGAACCATTTTCTAACGGCTGCGAAAATGAAAAGAGAGTAATTAAAAAATGTTGTAGTGAAATTATAGGCATTTTTTGAGTTTACTTTACAGTGAGTTGTTTATACCATTATATTGGCTATTTGTTTTACAATACTTTTTACACTATTTTCTCATTGTATGACACTTATTCAATTTTTTTTTGTAATGCGTTATTGTGATATAATTGTATTTTATATCATAAATCCTATGGATGAATGTAATTTTGTATACTTCTTATAACTGTGATATGTTACACAACAGACCTGTCCTATACATGAACAATGTCTCTAAGGACCAATAAACGTTACTTACTATAAGAAATAGAACGATAGCTAGCTCTTTTACTAGGAACAAGCCATGTGTGTGAAGTTGGCCCAGTAATTTTATTTCCGAAAAAAATTTTGATGTATTTATTTGGGCTGCTTGAAGTTTTTCTTTATTTCATATAGTTTTCTAGATATTTCACGAAATAAATAGAATGAGCCAGCACAATATTTTTCGGAATATAGTGGTTCGACGACTATAATGAATTGAGCTCCGCCTACTGAGTTGAGCTCTTCAAATTTTTGTGATGAATCCTTCAATTTCCCAGGAAATGGAAAATTGAAAAAAAAAAATTAACCCAGCCCTTTTGTTTATTCTTTAATTACAAAAACGCGTACAATTTTGTGCTAGATTGAGCAGTAAATAATAACGTGGAAATTCCTCAAATTTCACGGATAATTCCAAAATATACCAAAGCCAGCTCAACACTTTGGTTTTTTTTTCAATCAAAGTATGTGAAAAAAATTGTGCTAGGCATCAGTGAAATTGTGATGTCAATGGTATAAATGGATCCACGAATAAGTTTTAAACTTGAATTTGAAGGAACAAAAAATACAAAAATTTTTGTTTCGTAAATCGAAGAATAATGGGTTAACTTCACAACACTGTAGCAAATAAACTAATTATTATTATAACATTGTTGAACTATTCCTCAACCAATTTATTGTTCTTTGAAAAGGAAAAAGCAAAGTTTTGTGTGAACACCACAAGTCAGCACAACTTTATGAAACAATTTTCGCAGAAAAAAAATGAAAGTGCTGGGCTTACTTTTTTAAAATTTGCCAGTTGATTCGGAATCCACAGTAGAAATATAGCACAAATATTCACACTCATTTGCGATTAGAAAAAACTGTGCTGGCTAACATTTTTCTAATTTTCCATTTACATGGAAATTGAAAGAATTATCTCGAAAATTCGAACAGCACAGACTCGGAATGGGTACAATTCATTTCAGTCGTTGAAACTCATTTTTTCGAAAATTCTTTCTATTCTTTCATTTTGTCGAAATTTAGAAAACCACATGGAATGAAGAAAAAGTTTGAACAGCATAAACTTAGCATTATTCCGCACGACAAATTTTATTTCGTAAAATCGAAAAATGCTTCGTCAACTTTCTGTAATTGGCCGTTTCGGAAGCAGAGCTCCGAAAAGTCACAATATTATAGGTGTATATGCAGAGTGTTCCACCCTGTATGTTCCTTATCCATTATCACTGGAAAAATTTCGCGGAACACGTCGAATGATTTTTTTGCGGGCAAGACGTATGTTTCAGGCTATTGTGAGTTTTTATCATCATAACTACCTCAAATGTATATTTTTATTAATTATTCCAATGAACTTGTCTAGCACAACTCGAGATAAAGTTTTTCCAGGTAACATTTTATCAACCATGTTATTATAAAATTAAGATAGATTTGGTTTGTTCCCCACATCCCGTCCTGTACATCCAGGAAACAAATTTCAATACGATTTATGGCCAGCATTAAATCTGAACAGTAGCAATAAGGCTCCACGTATGGCGTAGTGGGATATGAATCTGCTTCGAGATAAACTCTGCATTTAACGCCCCTAGTTATCGCAGTCGGCGTGAGCCATAAACAATGGACGAATATAAATGTGGGAATAAAACCAATAGAGTCGTTTCCGGTTTACGATACGGACCAATAAAGTCCCGCAGTCTTGCAGTCAAGAGGTCAGTAACTTCCTTCAGACCCTGCGCGCTACCCCTTACGCCAGTTGTTTGATGTTGATGGATACGGCAGCTGATACTATCTGCGAGGAGGCTGAAGTATCTTGTATTAATAATTTCAAGATATGAATTAGTTTTCATCTATGAATATTTCTAAATGCTTCTAACAATATCTGAGAAAAGTGTTAACAGTTAGGGATGTCAGATATCAATAATGAGCTCATGTATAATTCGTTCAAGATGTATTGTCATCAAAGTGGGCTACGAAAAACTTGGCAACGGCTATACAGTTACATTTCAAGTTGCAGAATTCAAGTGGTTCATACATAAAATCTCAAACAGCTTCCAAACTGACGTTTGTGATTTAGTTCTTGATTTAACGATAATCGATTATTATTACATGTAAATCTTTAGTTTTAGTATTGCCGTATTTTGTGCTCAAATGCACACCGAAACCAAACACTTTTAAAAAACAAAAAACCAATGTACATTTTGAAATTAGTTGATGACGAGATATTGTTGATGATGATGGAGCTCGTGTTGAATGATTGTTTGGGCTATTACCATCATCTATTGTGGATGTAATGTTTTCCGACGTTTCGATAGACATCTATCTTTATCAAGGAGAAAAGTAAGAAACCTTTTGAAAATTATCAATTTTCAAACAGTCAATATTGACAGAAGTCATGAAAGAAAATGAACGATGTTATATACTCATCTGTGATATGATGATCTTTTTAAGTTGGATCGAACTATCGGCGTCCAAACTTCTGGCAGATCTATATATGGAGCACTTATGGAATCAGGTGTTATTTTCATAAATGCTGCTTCTTTGATTTTTCTTCTTGCAAGTTTTTCTTCTTTGGATATTATTGATGCTTCATCCCATTTTATACGATGATTCTCATCTACAGCATGTTGGACCAACTTGGATTTGTCGCTGTCTAGTACTCGTAGAAGCTTCTGATGTTCTTTTATTCGTACATTCGGAGGGCGTTTAGTTTCTCCGATGTAAGATCTTAGGCACTCGCAAGGTAATTCATATATGCAGTTCTTTGTCCTTTGTGTCTCATTATTAGGCTTAACTTTTGTAAGTTTAGCTCTGATAGACACTATCACTATCACTAACCATGTGAGGTCAAGAGTATTTGGGGATCTTTTAGGATTGATATGGATCACTGCAAAGATATTCTATATGGAATGCATTAAATATACCCACTATCGGTTGGTTTTCGACAGAAAAGAATTAGAACCTAGCACAAAACAGAAGGGAAACTGTGGAGTGGTTATTTCAATTAGAGATATAGGTTTGTTCATTCATCGTGGCGTTTGTATTTGTATCAAATTGTTCCAGAGTATGGAAAAAGACTTAAGAACAAGCTCGCAAAAGCTCAGACATCACGTCAGTGCTATCCAAAATATACTTTATGGTATTTTCGGTGTATAATTCCAATACAACGAATTCAAGCATGTCTTTCGAATTGGCTTTTTTCGATAATTCCAGCGATAACAGACATCCTGTCGGCAAAGTTCGCAACAGGAAACGTTGCAGCTCTTGCACTCTAATAACATTCTGGTAATCGGGCGTAAACTTTTATTGCGCAAAAACGGGACGAATAGGCTTCCGACATGCAAGGAAATTTCTTCGTGTTATGTACGTCGCATTATGTTCGACGATTTACTTGGAAAAAATGAACTGAAAGGAATTTCGCTCGGTAATTACCGGTGATGTACCTACGTCCTGCGTTACGATTGAACTCAGAGCTTTCTGTATATACAAAATTACACGCGTTCCTAGAATACGCAAAGTATTGGGGTATTTCTACATGGGATCCTCATCATTCAGGAATGTTTGGTTACTTGATGTAATCATACTGAAAACTATAAATATTTATTTCCTCTCTTTTTCCAATCGTTCATTCCATAAAAAAAATTGTTGATTTATATCGCTAAGTAAATATCATTTCGAAAACTGCCGCAGTACACCAAACAATTCACCATATGATGCAGGAAAGAACCCACTAATAGAGCAATGACGAGGGATCCCATGGCACTAGTAGGTACTCAAAAACAACTTAGGGGTAACGATGGTACCTTCAGAACTAGCACTTTCTGTATACTTGATAATTTTAGAAGAATCAAGTGAAATTCTTCGATATGCATTATTGAATATTTTATCTCAAATTCTTAAGAATATGTTATCATATATGGACAATTTATAAGCCTATTCTTCAACAGAAAATGTATCCTTCAACTCAATAAAATGTTTGTTGCAAACAAATAGAAAATAGAATATCGTAATTAAATTTTTGATGCAAGTTCTGGATTTAATGAGTATAAATAAATCACATAAAATATTTGATAATCTTGAAGATTATTGAAAAAGACAATGTTTGATGTTTCGAAGAGCTATTTTCACTCTCAAAATGTACCTAATGAAATTCATCTTCAAAGAGAAATTATAGCCAATATTATTACCCTGATTTTATGTATACAGGTGAAATGAATAAACACCATACTATTGAAATTTTTTCGAGTACTTCATGCAGTTTAGGAACAAATTATTCTTGTAGAAAAATGTCGATCCAAAATCTTCTGAATTTCATAATCTATCCCCAGTAGTGTTGAAGTGGATTCAAAAATTATTTCTGAATAGTTTTTGACAATACAGTATTTCATCGAACAGCCTCTTCTGTTGGGAACCTATTGAGACAAAGAATGAGAAACTTCTTGAATAGCATAACTGACAATATTATTCTATGAATTATTAAAACACTCAGATTCACAATTCAGAATAGGACAGTGAATATAACAATGATAGTAATAAGCGACAATATGTGGAAAACGAAAAACATGGTAACAGTGTTGATTTGATGATCTAAAGCATCAGAAATACTCATAGAGAATTGAGAAAGTTAATATTAGATATAAGTATTTTCTTATGAAATGACCAACTGAATAGAGAACAACAATAAAAACGCATTCTTACCATAAATATTACACTTTGGAGCCTTAAACAAGAACACGATGCATACATAAGTATGTCTATTAATGACTAAAAGGAGTATTGCCGTATGAATATGTGTATATAGATGGGTTCTTGGCATTTTTTTTCTTTTCCAAACTTTCAAATTAATAATCATCAAGCGCGCAAAAACTCCTTACCTCACGTCATTGCTTTTCTACAGTTAGGAAACTAATGGAGTAATAGAAGTTCCTAACAGTTTTTAGGATGAAGTTGAGAATTGATATTCGTGGACATTTATACATCTCAATGAGTTTTTTTCAAATTTCAAAATTTGTGTTAAATTTCGGACTTAATCTTCAAGAAGATCCTGAGGCAAGTAATTTGGACATAAATAAATAAGACATTTCAAAGGAAAAAAGCTTATAGAAAGAAATATATCAATTCCGATATGATTTTCTTTTAGAGAGACCTTTTATCCACAAAGTAAATTTTGGACTATCAATAAAATTGAGGAAAAATAATATGCAAGTGCGTTAATGATTCCTTCACATCAGTAGTGGCGGTTTCACAGTTTCACACTCTTCAGAGTCCGGGAAAAGAGAAAGACAATGACGCAAACGCTCATGACCCTACGTACTTGCTTTTCTACATTTTTGGCGCTCTTGTTCACCCGAACAGAGTGCTTATCATTTTGCCCGAATGTCTGTAATTTTGGAATATGGAGCCGAAAATGGTCTCAATCGATTGGGTTCGACTCCCTGATGAAGAATTCGTGGCGAAAGTTGAGTCTGTCCGGCCGGCCGTATCCTCTCTAGCATCCAAAAGGAATTTTCATATTTTCAGAATAGGTTAATTGTCCAAATATCTCGGTCAAGTTCGTTATTGGGCCAAATCCGTCCGATGGTTATGAGCATCTGAAATTTTGTTTCCTCAATAACAACTAGAATATCTATCCGATCAAATTGATACTTGAAATATTGTGGAGGGATTTTGCAGAAATCGTCAGGCTAGAAAATTTTTAAAAAATTCCCAAAAAAAATTTTTTTAATCCCTACTATCTCATAAGATATTTTTCGGATTTCAATAAAAATTCGTGAATATAATGAGGTGATCGATATCTTACTTATCTTCAAATTCCATTGACGTAGCTCTTTTCCATCTGAAGATATGATCATTTTTTAAATTTACTCAAGAGAAATGACATACGTCCCGATGATTTTCTTTGAACGATGGCCATCACAGATCGATATTCGATTGACAAATGCCGGGCTCATTAATCAGTGTCAGTTGGCGTAATGTTAATCAAAATTTTTCCTAACGGGAAATCATAGAGATAGAATTCAATCTCAGTGGCTGAAATAATATACGTTATCAAAATTCAGAAGAGCACTGACGTAAGTTTTAAGGGGAAGGGAATTATAGCTTCGAACAAAACTTGGAAAAATTACGAGTAGATATTTTTAATTTGAGATATAGGTTTGTTCATTCATTAGGCGTTCATATTTGCATCACATTGTCTCATAGTACGGGAAAAGACTATTGTTCACGTGATCAGAGGGCTTATAGATTTGTTATGGTTTGAATATTTACTCGCAAGTAGCTCAACAAGAGCGCCAAAGCAATCTGACCTCAAGTCAGTGCTTTCTAAATTTTTAAAAATCATTTCTGGCCGATCGAGCTGTGAGGGATCAAGTCGAACTCGAACTACTTGCGGCGGGTATTTATTGCACAGTTAGGAAAAAGTGCACTTATCGTGGGGCAGATTATTGTGTTCTCACGCGAGGTCGTTGGCTAGGCCACCGCGAGGGGTCAGCACTGGTCCACTATGATAATGACGATAGAAAGACCCATCTGTGCGCGAGTTAATGATACAAGCGCATACTGTTTACCGCCGACAGCGAGACACTGCGCGGAGGTTTCTTGTGTACGCGCGAATCATCAGACTGATAATGTCTGGACTGCATGGAACATCGATTTCGCGAAATATGGTTATGGCTGAAATGAAGCACCTGAGCAGCTCTTTTCTTCAGAAATTCCGAACGTAAAATGTATAATCTTGTAGTATTGTTAAAAATCAGCCAAGTTATTAGATAGTCCGCGAACCTCGTACTCGTTCTGGAAGTGAAACGTTGTGACGGTGATGCTTTTATGGCAATAGAAGCAATATTGTAAAGCATCTGATTTATAGGGCGGATAAAATTTTTTTGACGGTCAAATGACCATGCACATCTCACGATGGGTCCCATGACGATCTTGCAATATCAGTTGGCGCACAGCATCACTGGTTTTCGGAACATCAACTTATTTTAGACGACCTACACGAAATTCGTTTAGGAGTGAACTACGACCTCGGTTGAAATCACCATACCATCGATAAACACTTGTCCTTGATGAAGCTTCATCGCCAAAAATTGAATTAACTTCATCGATGCACTGTTTTTTTTGAGTGAATCCACGCCGAAAGTTGTGTAAAATAATCGCACGAAAATGTTCACGATTTATTTCCATTTTGAGGGCGAGATGAATCTTTCAAGTTACTGTGAACAACACAAACAGCGCTCGTATATCAAAACTTTCTACCATGTATAACCTCAAAAATGTCAAGCTTTATGATAGAGCTGTCAGTTGGCAGATTATAACACTAGGGTTGTCCATTCCCGAAATATAAAAGGCAACTCTCGTACAGAGGAATATGATCAAACATCTCTGAAAATTCGTATAAGAAAAGATGGAAATTTGTTGCCGTCCAAAAATCCTTCAGAATAATGTTAACCAACAAGATGGGTTTCTATGATACCATACCCCCTCCCCAGTATTTACACACTACCGTTGTTAGTGCTCGTTTGATTTTTGTAAAGTAATTATGTGAAGAGTACTCATCTGTTAAAATAACAAAGTCTGGGAAATCCAAATCTTCGCTATATTTTTAGAGAACCCAGAAGCGGGATTCCAGTGTTTTATTAACATCATTGTTGCTTACAAGTTGATTCAACTAATTGTGATACAGGTGGTACTTGTACATATCCTTTGAATACTTGATCTGCCAGATCCACAAATCTTACTTAGTCCTCGTTGGCTGGTATAGAAGTTGTTCTCACATGTTCAATATCTCGTTGTTCCAAGCGCTCTTGAGTGTCGCTTAGATTATGGACGTCTTGGCAAAGTTGGTGGGTCCAAACCCCGACCAATCAAGGTTACCTTTTCCAACCCGATAGTGGTCCAAAAAATTCTGCGCAACTGGAGGGTGGTGCTCAGCAACCCATCCTACAGCAAAATCTCTATATCTGACGATAAAACGGCTAAACAATTGTCTGAACTCAACTTGCTAAGGGACCAACTCAAGCGTAGGAGAGATGCTGGAGAAACCAACATAGACAGAAAGTTTGTGAGGGGTGTTCCCACTATAGTAAAACCCGATGGAAAATCCCAAAAAAACTGAATTCTGCACTCACTGAATGGACCATTGTGTACACCAACATACAATCACTGCACTTCAAACTACTCGAACTCCAATCGTTTGTTAAAGACTACCAACCTAAATTTATACTGTTCTCAGAGTCATGGCTAAAGCCTAGTGTTGACGATGTAACCGTCGCAATACCGGGTTATACTATTTTTTCGCAGTGACAGCACAACTACCATTGGTTATGCAGGGATGTGTCTACTGCAGCGAGGACATAAGCAGAGATTTCAATTTGGATTCATTCTCTTTTGATTACCCAGGTATTGAAAATATTTTTATCAAAGTTTCGAGTAAAAATTCCACTGTGTTGACAATTGGTTGCATTTACAGACCCCGTGAATGTGTGCACGACTCTCACTTCTGTGAATCTCTTGCCGAGCTCTCCTCTTCGAGCGATAATGTCTTGTTGTGTGGAGACTTCAACTTACCGGACGTACGGTGGCCATTGTCGGGTAGATATCGCTTCTTGATCTAATTCTTGTCAACAATCAGGACCTTGTATCGCAGCTTCACTATTTGCCTCCGTTCGGTAAGTCAGACCACGTCACCCTCTCATCCAAGATACACCTATCACTGAGTTCACCAGGTTCCAAACATGCCAAAAAGATCAAGGCAATAAATTTCAACCTCCTCCTGGAGGCTCTGGACTTGGATTGGGACAGGGTTCTCTCGCCTGCGGCCAACGTTAATGAAATGTGGAACATCTTTCTAGACACAGTCAAAGCTTTGATTGATGATTGCTCCGAGACAAAGTCCGTTGTTTGTGTTCCTGCCAAACCTTGGATCGACCATACTATCCCCAAGATGATCAGACACATAAGAAGTCTATTTGGCAGAGATATATGCGCAATAAGTCCGACCATACTTACCAAGAGCACAGAGACTACTCCAATTACTTGTCAGATGTAATTAGAAGGGCTAAACGAAATTTTGAGTCCAAACTGGTCTCTTCCAAAGATCGTAAGCGCATGTTCAAATATCTGAGGTCTTCTCTGCAAACGAAAGTCTCCGTCCCATTAGTCAGAGACAAACAAGGCAACCCCACATCTTCGACTTCGGCGTCTGCGGAGGAGCTTGCTGATGTCTTTGAGGCTGCGTTCTCTTTGGAGCCTCCTCATTTGCCGAATCTGCCGACAGGTTGTCCAGGTGTAACTTTGAGTGACGTTCCCTGGCTAAACCCTTATTTATCTTATATGAGAAATCTTTCTCTTCCCATACACTACCCAATTGCTGGAAAACGGCGCTTATAACTACCATATTTAAATCGGGGGACAAGTTGGACGCCAGAAATTACCGTCCTATCAGCCTGATACCGATCGCAGCAAAAATATGCGAGAGAATAATCCTGGAAAGAGTCACTCAATTCGCTCTTCAGAACAACTTAATCCCGAGGGAACAGCATGGTTTCTTGTCTGGCCGTTCTGTGTTGACCAACCTTTTGTTGTGTGTGGATGAGTGGTCGCGTATGCTAGACAAACGTATTCCTGTTGACGTAGTCTACCTCGATTTCTCTCGTGCTTTCGATCGTGTTCCACATAGGCGCCTACTTCTGAAACTCGAGAATTTGGGTATTCGGGGTTCCCTTCTTCGGTGGATCAGTTTATTCCTCTCGGATCGTAGCTTTCGCGTGCGTGCAGGTGATTCTCTATCGACCAGCAGACCGGTTCTTGGTGGGGTCCCCCAAGGTTCGGTGCTGGGTCCAATTCTATTTCTTTTATACACTTCGGATATACCGAGAACTATTCGATCCCATTGTTCACTTTTTGCCGATGATTCGAAAATATTTGGCAGTCCCCTCACCGATCCTGGTGTTATCCAGCAAGACCTTGATGCCCTTTATGACTGGTCTACAAACTGGTGTCTACCTCTGAACCTCCAGAAGTGCGCTGTTGTTCACATGGGAAGAAATAATCCAGCAGTCGAGTACACTCTTGGTGGCTGCGTGATTTCCTCAGAGAGCTCCCACTGCGACCTTGGAGTAGTGGTTTCCGACGACCTCTCTTGGTCTAATCACATCCTACATGCTGTCAACAAGGCGAAGAGGATTCTTTATCTACTGAGTAGATCATTTTCCAGTTGCGATCCGACCACCTGCAGAATCCTATACACCACATATGTGCGCCCTATACTGGAATATGCTGGACCAGTCTGGTCTCCGTCTCTGGTTGGTGATGCACAATTACTCGAGAGCATCCAGCGTCGTGCGACCAGGATACCTTATGGTGTGCTCCGACCCAATTATCCTGAACGGCTCTCCATTATGAATCTTCCCCTATTCTCTGAGAGAAGGATTCGAGGGGACCTTATAATAGCTTACAGAGCTCTGAATGGACTTTTCAGCTCAGACTTGGGAAGAGTGTTCACCTTAAACGATAGCGAACGATTGCGTGGCCATAGATTCAAGCTGAAGAGGGAAAATTTCCGAACAACGCAGAGGGAGTACTTTCTATCCAATAGAGTGTTTTCGACTTGGAATCGTTTACCGTCTACCATTGTGGAGGCCTCCAACGTCAATGCATTCAAGAACCTATATGACAGGTGGATTCAGGGGTGAACGTCACAATTATTAATTTGCTTTTTGTTTCTTTTATTGAATTTGTCAACTTATTTTATTGTGAGCAAATTATGTTTTCTTTGTAGCCATGTGCATCAACATTTATTTTGTTATTCTGTGAGTTTATAGATTTCTTAACTCTTAACAAATAAATAATAATAATATTAATAATTATTATTGTTTAACTGGTTTAAATAAATTATTTTAATTGAGACTTGTTATTTCATGATATTGTAAAGGAAAAACGTTACAATATTTATATTCGGTTGGGATAGGATCGTATAGCACAGGTTGCTTATAACTCCATTGTGACGATACTTTGATATTCCTCCAAAACCGAAGAGAATAGGGTCATAAATTGATCGTTCGCACCTGCTGTGCTTCCCTGTATTACAGTTAGTTCTCTTATATTCCTTTCTCATTCTCATTCACGGATGCCGTGCCCTGAAAAAGCCCAAAAGCGGAAACACGTGGCAACAATTACCTACCAATAATACCTACTTCTGCTTCAATAACTTTCTGTGGAACTGCCAAAAACAATTTCTTGGCTGTATTCAACTATCCGCATAGCTCATATCTTTCAGAAAAAGGGGGTATGCGGCCGGATACACTCACTTTTGACTATGGATTATTCATGAGGAAGTCGAACCATAGACCATTTTCATCCCAATATTAAAAAATTACAGAGATTTAGGCAAAAACGATAGCAAGGTCTTCTACTGGAACAAGCGCGCAAAAATGGTATCGAAAGGATGGAGGGTCGTGTATCACTCTTGAAGGGAACAATGACGGTGTAAATTTTTATAGGACCAATTTACGACTATAGATCATTTCTCTACTACCTATCATGAATGTCGTAGTCCGAAAGAATAGTTGGAGGGATGCCTGAACTGTCAAACAATCTAACGAAGCTTACAAAAATGATGGTGTAAATTTGAAATGCCATAAAGTGATTACGTTAAAACAATGATGAAATCATCAAAACGTATTCCAACTAACCTGGAAAAAAAAACCAATTATAATTTTGATGTTTCAATATCACATAAACATGAAGCAAGAAAGACGACTAATTGGATCCCATGACATCATCAGCAACCCCAAAATAGTATATGACAGTGATTCGCTAAACCTGAATCACGACAGAAGACGAGCTGAGAGATCATCTCAATGATTCATCTCGTAAGCAAGCGGTCCGATCGCCTTCCCATAAACCTTGAACCTGAGAGCATCATCTCGCGGTCCATCAAACGTCGGAAACGCGAAAGTGAGGAACAGTAAACAAACGAAAGCGAGCGATTTATTGGCAGCTAAACTGCCAGGAAATCCTGCCGACGACCTTCGACGTTTCAATCTAGTAATAAAAGTCAAAGTTACTAGCTAGAAAGTATAATGGCATAGACGCGAATGTCCGAAATCTATAAGCGGACTTCCTTATCGATGGTCAGTTATGAACGGACGTAGCGGAGCCACAAATAGAGCGCCGCGTTACCGAAATAGAGCGGCGTTATTCATACCACGCGAGCTATTACGGTCATTGAGCCAATATTTACGTTGTCTGCCAAATATGCAGCAGGAATGCGTGCACCGACAAACAAATCGGGGCTGGCATCAGAAAATATCGAATTATTGAGAGTTCTAATCCGTTCAAGATATATTTTTATCAGGGGGGGCTAAGAATATGAAATTAAGTGGGCAATGGCCAATTTAGGATTTCGAGTTGTTTAAGTTAAATTGTTCGTACTGAAAATCCCGAACACCTACTAATATAAAGCGTCATTTATTTCTTGACGATAATCGAATAAATTTTCACATGCTTGCATAATGATGCTATTATTTAATTTGTGCATATTGTTGAAAAAGTTTTTCTTTGGTTCCAGTATTTCCGAAACTTTGTACTTCTAAAAAAGTTCAAAATTATTCACGATATCTATCGTTAGTCAGTCAGTATATGGGTGCTACTCGGAAATCTTCAGAGACTGCATATATTACTGCTAGCATTATCTTGTTACCTTGTGTTCCTTTCTCAAAGCGTATTTTGACGATTTAGTAAGTCATAAAATTTCAGATTTCATAGAGGACTGTCCAAACAATTCTAAGGAAAAAAGAAAGAGAAGGTTTTATGTTCATAGTTATATCTTTCATGAGCTCTTTGAACTAAGGAAAGAAATTTTCAAAATGATGTCTGAATAATTATTTTCTTTCAGTACGTGATACAACAAACAATTCAACTGGATGGCAGTAGTGGTTTGAAGGTGGGACACGTGTGAAATCATAATTCATTTTTATTCGTTTTAATTATATTTATTCTTTGATCTTTCCGCAATATTGCCCATTTCGTTGAAACTAGGTGGTTTTATGCTTGAGGGCCCCCCTTAATAGTAATTTGAAGAAACTATTTTAGATCATTAGCATGACTTCAAATGATTTTCCATGAATTAATTTTGAAGATTTTTATGTGGGTTTTTTTATGACATTCTACCTTTTTCAATTAACTTTATTTGATGCGGTTTGCTACACCCGCTATTTTTTCAGTTTTTGTACTAATAATTTCCTTTTTCAAACCGTTTTATATTCTTAACCTTTCAATATTTTATATTACGAGTATATCAATTACATTCAAAATTTTTTGTTATTTTATTAATAGTTTTTTAATTTTTCGAACTATCATTACTTGGATTTTGCTCCTATCTTATCCCTTATGTTGTTTTGAATGTTTTCGCTTGATTTTGAACTTTGTCTTTGATTGTAGAGTATTTGTACGTTATCTTCTAGATTCTTTTGTTGTTTTCAGCTTCACTTTTGTGATTTATACTCCTGAGGATGAGCTGAATTAGCTCGAAACATGTAGAGTAAAAATTGAAATCGTACGAGTATTTACATCTGGCATAGTGTTTGCAATTGTTCATACTATGGATCGCCTAGATATTAGCACGTTCAATTCTTAATCATGAAACAAGTTGCAGAATGAGCTTCTAATCCAACACGAGCAACGAGTGTTTGAATTGCCTTCTGCTCCGAGTTTGAGACGATGTTTTCTCTATGTCAGTAAAGTTTCGTAGAAAATTGTTGAAATTTAATCAGAAATTCGTATTGTACATCCAAGTGAATTTCGTATTGTATCTTGTCAGTTAGTGACTTATTACGAAATTTGAATTTGAATCGCACTACGTCTGGAACATCGATGGTTTTGAATAATCATTTTATTTTGATGATTGTCTTTAAATTCGACAGAAATTCCATTGCTGACTACAATAAATCTTAAAATATAACTAGAAACAATGCTGAAATGAGTTAATTACAGCGCTGTTTTTAGAACAGTAATAAACTCTTTACGAGACAAATATATACTCAAATCTATAAGTACGCCGACATAAGCAGGTGAGAGAAAAATTTTAGTGGAATAACAACATAATACTTTAATAACTGAATTCAAAACCAAGTAGCCTTCAAGGCAGTCATGTCAAAATAAGGCTTCTAATGCATTATTATATCAGAAAATTAGCTCTACTCAGTTCCCAAATTTCACATTAATCACAACCCACCTGGTTAGAATGCATAATTAATAAACCGAACCGAATTATTCTATAAATAAATATATATGGTCATCAAACAGGAGCATTGACCATCACTATCAGAAATAAACTAGGACGATTCCGAAAAAAGTCAAGGTAAAACGATTTTACCGGGAAAACTTCTGAATCAACAAAAATCTCATTAAGGAGTCCCCTCGTTTCTCGACCTCTAAAATGCCTTAAACGACTAACGATGGCTCTCCTATCTTGGAAAGCGCTGTTTTCCTGTACCTCCTACCTTTTGGGTCAAGCAAACTGCTTGTAAGATATTGAGGAAATGTGTTGTTGACTTTGAAATATGCCACTCTGAGTACTGCGAATCGAGTTTGCGTTATACATAAAGAAAAGGACTTATTGGAGAAACCAAATTTTAGAAGGTCATAACTGCTTAAATGTGCGAAGTATTAGGCCTAATAACGTTCTAGACCTAGATATTTAGACAATAAACCTAGTCTGGATATAGGAAACTATAGCTCATCTGCTTCGGAACATTGAGCCAAAAACAAATTAGCTTAAGAATGACATAAATAATTAGAGAGTGAAAAATAAAGCATATTCTCGGCTATCCTCTGGAAAAAGGAAGGCCGCTCAAATATACTCTCTGTTTGTCCGACTTCTTCCCTATTCAGTATCTCAACAACACTGAAGCTTTAGCCCAGATAACGTTATGCAAATTGCTCAGCAATTATTCGCCGTCAGTAGATCTTGTCCGGTGATCTCGCCTGGGGGTGTATATATGTTTAAGTTATTTATTTATTTATTCATATTTATCGAACATCTTGGATCGAGTTAATAATATCGGACGTCATTATCGAGCAAGGAAATATGCGATTAATAACCGCTTTGCATTCGAATAGACTATAAGGCCTCAGGCGGCATTGATGCTCTTATCGCGTGGAGAAATATATCGAAAACTGTCGGGAAGTTTAGTGGACTACATCGGACGAATCGAATCGGTGGAAATTAATCTATTTTCGAATCCCTTGGAGCTAGAGAGAGTGATTGAAGTGCCTTTCAGTTTCGATTAGTTCCGAGGTTAACTGTAGAATTATTAACTAAATATTCATACTATTATTCTTCTTCATCAATTTCCGCAACAAGTTTCCCGTATCTACATCCCCCTACCGAAGGTGAACACTACCACCATTTTGAATAGACATGATAAGCGTTGCGATACCTCATAAGAAAGATCTTAGCGAGTACCGAGTCCAAAAATTTAACTTCAAACTTCAATCGATAACGAAATGGCGGATAGAATTGTGAAAAGTACGTATTTCTCTGATTAGTTTATTCAATGAGGGTAATGGGCATCATTCTATTCCATGTAGTAATGTATATGTTTTTTAAAGTTTTATGGCCATTATACAGGGTTATGATGAAGTAATGCACAAAATTCATAAAACGTACAACGATCACTTTTGAAAAAAATACAAAAACACGTCAAACGGTGTTTTATATTCCGCATCTCTTGACATAAGTTACAAAAATATCAAGTCAAATTTGTCAAAGTTATGACGTCATCAACATATTTTTTTAATGGGAAGCTAAGATTTTTATTACATTATGTGATAAAACTTGTTTTTTTACTCTAGGGAAAAATAGTTGCAGTAGAGCTAACCTGAGAAAAAAACGAGAAAATGAATAAAAAACGTAATAACAAAACCAATTATAAAAAGAGTTCAAACTTAAACTTATCTAGTAAGAACATCTGTTCTTATCAATTTTTTCGATTGATTTACTAAAACAACGGTGTGTCAGTGTCAGTCGTACAATTAGTGTGACATCATTTTTATTATTATGGCTCGTTTAAACGAAAGAGAAAGGATAGAAATTCTGATGATGGTAGGTTACGGCGATCGCCTTCGAAATTATGAAGAAGCATGTGCTTTATTTAACGCAACACATTTGGAAAGACCTACAATTGCTAGAAGCACAGTAAGCAGAATTGTTGCAAAATTTAATGCAACGGGAAGCGTGAGGGATGCTCCAAAATCTGGACTACCAGGAATAAGCGACGATGTGAAGTTAGATATTTTGCTGTCAGTAGAAGACAACCCTCAGGCAACTACAACAGAAATTGCCATACAAGAAAATGTTAGTCAGTCGTTTGAAGTAAAGATGTTGAAAAAAGAAAAACTACACCCATACAAAGTTCAACTTGTTCACGAACTTTCAGAAGATATATATATATATATTCTTTTGAACTTTTGGCTTACAATATTTAGTTAGCAAACAATAAAGCATATAGATCAGGGGTTAGTAACGGGGTGTCATACAATTCGGTCTATGACATAAAAACCTAGGGAAAAAACCCCAGTAAAAAAAAAAAAAAAAAAGAAGATGATCCGGACAGACGTTTGGAATTTTGTGATATCTTCATGCGGCATTGTGACGAAAATCCAAATTTTCTTAATAGTGTAGTATTTTCCGATGAGGCAACGTTTTGTCTAAGTGGTTCTGTAAATCGACACAATTGTCGCTACTGGGCTCGGGAAAATCCCCACTGGATGCAGACAAAACACACCCAGCGCCCCCAAAAAATTAATGTTTGGGTAGGAATCGTCAGGGGAAGATTTATTGGTCCTTATTACTTTCGCGGGAATTTAACAGCTGAACGATATTTGGAACATCTTCGTATGGCACTGGTTCCGGACCTACTTGCGGTATTTTCAGATCCAAATAATGAGGTATCCTAGTATTTGGTTCCAACAAGATGGCGCACCACCACATTATGGTCTCACTATTCGAAGGTTTCTGTATAACCAGTTTGAAGGACGGTGGATTGGAAGACGTGGACCAATCATTGAAAATTTTACTATTGAATGGTATAAAGATTTCACCATGTCTATGGATTGGATGAAAATCAAGTGGTTGTACTTAGGGAGTTTAAAATTGATCGTGAATTAAACATTGTTTGAAAAATTTGAATTCATTTTCGATATGATCTATTTAGATCATATCGTTTATAGTAAATATTGATCATAGATGTTAATGGAAGTGTCCTTACTCTACTCAATGCAAAATACGAAGTGTTAAGTTTTTTGCAAACGGCATCAATAAGTGTCTATCTATATGGATACCTAGAAACTTGTATCCAGTTATCGAATAACAAATCTGCCAATCTCATCCCCAGACAAACTAAAACGAATAAATTCTGTTTTATTTAAGTCCATTTTAATCCGGCTCATAAGACACCATTGATCGAAACTCTTAACGAATAATTCACATGAGCTTTGAAGCTCCATTTTTTAGTGTTTGTTGAAATTTCAATTATTTTTGGTAGAAATTTTCAAAGTCCGGTCCTGCCGTTCCTGAGGCCCGACAATCAATTCCATTGATAACAGAGTATTCTAAATATCAAAATTAACAACCTCAATAGCGTCAGATGGTGCGACAACGCTTTTTTGATTTTCATCGGACTTTGAATTTTTTTTGGTAGAAATTTTCAAAGTCCGGTCCTGCCGTTCCTGAGGCCCGACAATCAATTCCATTGATAACAGAGTATTCTAAATATCAAAATTAACAACTCCAATAATGTCAGATGGTGCGACAACGCTTCTCTTGATATTTATTGAACTTTGAATTTTTTTTGGTAGAAATTTTCAAAGTCCGGTCCTGCCGTTCCTGAGGCCCGACAATCAATTCCATTGATAACAGAGTATTCTAAATATGAAAATTAACAACCTCAATAGCGTCAGATGGTGCGACAACGCAGTTTTAATTTATGTTGAACTTTTAATTTTTCCTAACGTATCTGCAGCTACAGCTATGGAAGCATCATCACCAAATGATATTATTCTGATCAATCTGAGCACTGAATGAGCACGGTTTGATAAGCTTAGGAATATTTCTCATTATTTGATGGGAGGTCATTTATGAATAAAAAAAATAGAAGTGGGCCCAGAACAGATCCTTGTGGCGCTCCTAACTTCATGTTATGTTCACTTGAAACGCAATCATCCACACGAACAGACGTGATTTATGTGGTTTTATCATAAATATTACACTTTGGAGCCCTAAACAGGAACAGGCTGCATAAAGAAGTATTAACCCAAAATTTCATGCACTGCCATTCAGCAGGAGCTGAATTTTTTATGTAATCTTTTGTGGAATCTAGTAGTGGCTTAGCCTAATTTGAAACATCCAATCGATTTCAATAATGGAACGGGACAAAATCTCAAAAAGTTATATAGGAAAAACGTGTTTTTAGTTTGAAGAGTCTGTAGTTAAAATTAAAGCACTGGTCAATATACAAGACTGATCTTGTATATTATGTCAGTTACGTTAACAACATCAGGCGTCAAATATTGAAACAATTGAAATCTGTTGCCTTGTTGTTAACTGTCAATGCATAAATAACAATTGAATTTATATCTATAGTGAGAATCCAATTCGACATCTGTATGTTATTTCGCTTTCTATTCAAGATCATACTAGTATTTCATATGTGCTCAAATATGTGAATGTAAGTAGATAGTCGAATGATGAATACTCGAATGAATAAAAATAAATGAAATCGTCTCGCCTGTCAGACTAAAAAACCGGATTATCATTCTGTTTTGGCAGCTACTGCTATCGTTAATCGGTCGAATGGTCGACTTTTTCGACACTGTCGAATAAAGTCATCAAGTTGGAGATGATGTGCTCGTTCATTTCGGCAATTATTCGTTCGGTTGGAATTAATCGGATTGGCACCTACTCTTAATTCTCTCTCGCGCATTGAAGATGGCGTTCCGATTACGAGCCAGACCGCAAATTGGTAGTTTTTAAACGTCGCGGTCAAGGATCCGGGATTTGTATGGAGGTTTCCAATTCGTATTCTTTTACTCGATTAATTGAACAATTTAGGCTTAACGCTCGTGCGTATATTGTACGCCTACGATGCAAGATCACGTGGGAAGAGGCGAAACAACTTGAGGACAATTTCAGTAATATGCTAAACCTCAGGTGAAAGCTCAAAGGTTCTTGAGAAATTGGGATTCATATAAAAAAAAACCCTATAGAAAGATAGTACATTGTTTACCGGGTAGGAAAAGCTTAACATTCCTGGACGACTGTGAAGATTGCTAAGTCGAAGCGCAAGCCGAGACTTAGCAACACAGAGTCCAGGGATGTGGCTTTTCCTACGAGGTAAACATACTATTTTTCCGCAAATCGTTTAAAATTCGACAGATATTGATTGATTTAAAAAAAAACGCGATAATTTTATTGCCAAATAAATGGTGCTTTGAAATTCCTAATGAAATTACTTGGGTTACTATGGAAACGAATTGAGGTTGAATTGTCAAACTTGACGCTTATAAATTTAATTGTTGGTGTTCTCGAAAGTAAAATGATAAGTGATGATGAAATTTCCATCCCTAGGACTCCTCCAGAGCTGGCTGAGGCAGTGAATACTGCTTCATTAGAATGAAAAATGCCAAAGAAATCAAGAGAAAAGTACGAAAATGCATACAGACGTTTTATGGATTATCGCATGAGTAAAAATAAGAGTTCTTTCTCAGAAAATGTTGTAATGGCATACTTCCTAGACCTTTGTTTAAAGATGAAATCTTCAACATTATGGGCCAATTATTCAATGCTGAAGTCAACCCTTGCACTTAAACACAATGAGATATATCTACATACTCAAAACTTCGCTCTTTATTGAAACGGCAAGCTCAAGGTTATAGGGCAAAGAAATCTAAGATTTTAACGAAAGAAGAAATTGAAAAATTTATCCAGGAAGCTCCAGATAAAGGAAATTTAATGATTAAGGTAATTTACAAGTTTTTAATTTCTATTTAGATTATAGCTTTATTTACTTTTTAGGTGGCTGTAATATTTGGTATTTCTGGGGCCTGTAGAATGGATGAGTTAGTCCGAATGACTGTACACGATATAGAAGACTTAGAATCTAAGCTTTTAATCAGTATACCTTATTCGAAAACCAAGAAACCAAGATCATTTGTAATTAATCAGATCTACTTGAATGTTTATCGAAAGTATGTTTCGTTAACACCAGAAAATATGAACAGTGACCGATTTTTCTTTAAATATCAAAGCGGAAAGGGTTGTAGATCAATTTAGAAAAATGCCCAAAATAGTTGCTACTTATTTGAACTTGGTAAATCCGACAGAATATACTGGTCACTGCTTTCGTCGGTCTTCTGCAACAATATTGGTTGACTCTGGTGCCGACATAACTAGTTTAAAGAGACATGGCGGATGGAAGTCATCAAACGTTGCTGAAGGATATATCGAAGAATCGCTTAACAATAAGGTTGAGGTGGCAAATAAAATTTTCACAGTACAAAATATTCAACAAAATGACCCTTCCACCCTGCATGTTGTCCAAAATGTTTCTCATAGTTCTAAGAGTGTTCCTCCAATGTTCAATAATTGTACTAACTGTCAAATTACTGTAAATATAACAAATTGATCATAAAAATGTATTCAGCAATGACTTGATGTTTTCAAAATATAAATTAATTCCTTATAAGCAATGTGTTTTCTATCATTTATGTAAAACACTAACAGGAATGTCAAAATTTCCTGGCGATTTGAGGAAAAAATTATTTCTTTTTTGTATTTCTACGCTAAAGACTGAAAATATTTGGGGAATCTATATGATCAAACATATTCCTTTGAAAATTTCCACTCTCTGTATTCTCATCAATCATAACGAAAAATTTATTGATGAAACTGCAAATTTAGTAACGTAATCTCAATTTTTTTTTTGTGTTCATCATATTAATTCAGATTTGCGATGTATTTTTTATTTATGGTTTTTCCTCAATAACGATAAAAATTTTCCATTCAGGTATATTGTTTGCCTGCGTAGCACTCCCTTTTTGATTGCTTAATAGGTTTAGGGTTCCAAAAAAACAAAAGGAAAACTGTAAGTATGATTATGATTATAATGATTTAAATATTTACGTTTATTGATTATTATGCATTCATTCTATCGATTGTTCCAAAGCTGAGAAAAAGACTTTAGGACAGGCTAAGAAAAGCTTCTGATCTGAAGTTAGTGCTTCTACGATTTTATTATATGAAAACTATCAATATTGATTCATCTACAAATATATGAAATACTAATACTTATTTATAAAATATGCAAAACTGAAAATTTTTGAGTGAGCATATTTTATGAAATCAGAAAAGTAATTTTTGGTCATAACAGTTATCGAATCAATATTTATTTTGAAAATAACTAGGCAGCAGTGATACACACTGAAAAAAATTTAATAATTTACACACCACCTTTTTGTCGACTAATATAGAACGGCACCGTATAAAATGAAGTATATCAATATTTCTTGAGTTGTTCGCCGTCATATCCGCAGCTTTTGCCAATGAAATATAATGGTTCCTAGATTTATCGAGGATGAAAGATGAGTAAGCTGCGTCCTGGCGCCATGTGCAACGGTTGTGAATGTCTAGACGCTTACTATTACACTCCTGTGACAACTCGAATGGTTCAGAAAAAGTGTAACGAAAATTTCCGAGAACATCACCATTCCGGATGGAATATCCATTTCTCTTTATTGTTGTGCGCTTGTTCTAGTTTGAAAATTTAGAAAAGCACTGACGTGAGGTTATTCTTGGAAGATCAACACCAGGAACTTTTTCAGAAGGATCAGAAACAAGATCTATATTAAACATTTCATGAGAGTTCCACTCAATCTTCCATAATTCTTTAACGCTAATATTCATATTGAAGAACGTATTATACCAGAATGGTTTACGTGACTTCAATCTTGGAATTCTATTTTGAGGAATGTATGAAATAATTGGAAATAAATTAGGAAAAGAATGATATTTGTTCCAAGAATTCAGAGCTGCAGTTTGTCTGCGAATATGGGGAGTCAAAATGTTGGACAAAACTGGCAACAGTGGTAACCAATGAACCGGTGTAGATCTTATGGTGCCAGTAATTATTCTCAATTGTGCATCGATTTTTTGTGAATGTGCACTATCAAACCAAGCAGAGCAACAATATTCAGCTGCAGAAAAGACTAGGGCTCAAGATGCTGTGCGAAGAGTGGAAGCATCAGCACCCCAAGATGATCCAGCTAATTTCTGAAGAATATTATTCCAAGTTCTCAGTTATAGGCTCAGATCATCTAAATGAGCCTTGTAATTGAGAGATGAATCTAATTTAACATCTAAGTATTTTGATGGAAATTATGTTCGATAGGAAAATCATTGAAAGTTACTAATTTTCTATATTTCTCAGAATAATTCAGATGGAAACAAAATACCTTTGTTTTGTTGGGATTGGGACATAATCGCCACTCAATAAAATAATTCTTTAAAATCTCCAAATCAGATGATAGTAGGTTCTCAAGAGTATGGAAATCCGAATGGTGGTAAGCAATAGCAATGTTTATTCAAATAATAATAATAATAATGATAATTATGTTTATTCAAATTCAAAACCACAAATAAAATATACAAGGTACGTTTGAAACATTAAAGGAAATTTTCCGGGAATGAAATCCCGATATTTAAATAAAGTAAATAAGCTCACAAAGGTCTACACCTGTGCGTGAGAGACAATACACGGTACATCCACGCCTACGACAACATCAATATAAATAAATTAAATGGGTGTAAAGAAAAAAAGACTCCAACCACCAAAACATACAATATGAGTGAACGAATCAACAATAGAGTAATGAAAGAAATGCTTTCTTTTATAAACCGCACTATGTATAAGAGTTTCTGTTTACGAATGTTTCGATTAAACCACGTGACTTCTTTATCCAGGGCACTACAAGACCCTTGAATCTAGGCAGTGACTTCGCCTCCTTTTCTCCTTTGAGATTTCGGACCTCAAAAGGGTGAGTGAAGGTTCTAAGTGCAATCGTTTTCTTTGTTCTCGGTAGTGCCATTCTATCGCCCCTAAAATTATATGGTGCCAGGTCTATGATCGATTGAGATACCGTTATGTCATCAGAATAAATAAATTTCATAAATGATGTCGTGGGTCAATCACTGAGATATAAATTGAGAAGTGAAGCAGCCAGAACTGATCCTTGTGGAAGACCGTTTTTGAATGTTTTGAAGTTGCTACTCTTATGGTCAACAAATACACGAAACCTACAATCAGATAACACATTTTCTGATAATCTTACCATTTTCCCACGCATCAGATGGGTATTTTGAAAATTAATCCATCTTTCCACACAGCTCCTGTTTCAACCTATTATGCAGCCTGATTCTATGAAAAATGTAAGGCTGTAAGTAACCTTATGATGGTTGCGTATATGTACTTTTGTCATATTGTTATCAGTGCATCAAGCATAATTAACACCTGTGCATTTCAATATACATATCTGAAATTCTTTCCAAATTATGAAATGAGCGATTCGAGTTTCCGAATACGGCATTCGGGTAGACTAGTTTGCGCTCGCGAAGTTTAGACTATCCTACATATTCGAAGGCGTCAATGCCTACTATGTTGGCATCACAGTTTTTATAACATTCAAAGAATTATCCTTATAAGTATATGTGGATAGATATGGCTTAACCATGTTAGTGAAATGCTAACCACAGAGAGATAGCGACAAAGGTTGATATCCAAAGCAGAGATAGCTATCTATCCATAATCTTCGATAGATTATCGAAAACGGCCATTAGTCACTACAGGGTGTGATCAAACGAAACGATTGATACAATTCTTACTCAAATATTCGAAAACTACAGATATTTCAGGAAATTTATAAGCACTCTATTCGAAGTACAAGAGCGCCAAAAAGGTTTCGGAATGCACCAAATTCTCATCAGAGGCAGAATTAAATATCTTTATTAGCAAATTTATGTGTTTCTGTATAATCAACGCAAATTTCTTGAAAAGAAAGTTTTTTGTAACAGAGCAAAAATCGCTTGATAAATTCAGAAAAATCTATCACAACATGAAAATTAGTCATACCTGAAGTGTCCATCGACGAAAATCCTTGTTTTCGCCTCCGAAAAAGGAAAATTAATTTTCTGAAGGTCGAGAGATCCACCCGCGATCACAGACAGACCTGGTAAACAAATAAATCGTCTTGATGACCATGGTCAGCGGTCATATTTACGGTCGCTAACCGAGATCAGTTCAGAAAGATAGCAGGAATAGCGAAACGCGAAAAGAACAAATGAATTGGTTTCTATGTATGGAAGTGGGTGGCAATACTACTTCTAGCTTTCCGGATTCAATTTGTTATATAGTTGGAAGAATTATTGTATATACATATTTTTATTCGTTTCTTAGAAGTCCCTAAAATATATTTCAGCTTATTTTTGTACTTTCACACTTAGACGGGGAGCTGGGGGGGGTTTTTACTGGGGTTTTTTCCCTAGGCTTTTATGTGATACGCCGAATTGTATGACACCCCGTCACTAACCCCTGATCTGTATGCTTTATTGTTTGCTAACTAAATATTGTAAGCCAAAAGTTTAAAAGAATAATATATATAGATGAAATTTATTTGGGTATTCGGCAATGTTGGGAATGATCAATATTCAAAGTTGTAAAACATCTATATTTCGAACTTTTTTGAAGTTCTTCTTCAGGATGCCATAGAGGAAACAATGGATATAAGAAACTGAGCACAATATTACAAAATAGCTTACTTACATACAAAAGATTATTCGAAAAACTGACAAGAACTTGAAATATTAAATTTGACAATTTATTATCATAGATGAACTAAATTAAGTGACGTCTAAAGAGAGTAGGTATTCATAGATAATATTTAAATTTTTAAAATCTGTTTTTTTGTTTATGTTGTTCTTATTTTCATTTATATAACACATTTCTAGAAATATTCTTTCATTATAGTCATCTTTGTTACATAAAATTTTTATACCGTCAAAATCGAAAAATATATATATTGTTGTATATTCTTAGGAATAGCGGTTACTTATATTCGATTCAAACACTTTTGTCTCTTGAACCAAGCTTTCGGAAATTTATTGTTTCCTTCTTCAGGGATAAAAAGTACATAAATTGCATAAATGGAAAATACATTGGATGGAAACTTACTCAAAGAATTAGTGTAGAAAAGGAATAATTTTCTTAATTTTGAGACTTAGGTGTGTAAGATATTTGATTGAAAGAAACTTTGGCATTTGTCAAAATTGACTTTGGAAATCTTGATTTGAAAAAAGTTTTGTTCTGTAATCATTTGACATAGAAAATAATTTGATTTTGAGAAAATAAAAATCGATGAGGCTTATTGTCTAATACAATATTTTATTGATGATTTGTTGGAAATAATTCAATGAAAATATGGAGAAATGGTGGAATAAGTTGAATTTATCGTAAATTTGATTGATGTTTTATCGTTAATTAAATGTGGGAATAAATTATACTGAGATTTTCAATATTTTTCCGTTTGTTCATAGAATTATTTTCGAGAAAAATTTCAACCATCTCTAAGAAATTTCGTTTTTGATTCGTTTTTTTGTATATTTAGTATTTTGACGTTATTGAAATTAATATCAAGAGAAGATGTTAAATAATGTTTTGAAAGAGCACATGAGTTCTTGTTTAGTCTACAGTCACTTTTGTGACGGTTAATTCTTTCTTGTAAGACAGTTGAAGTTTGACCAATATAATTTAGATTACAATTTGAGAAACTTATTTTATAGATTACATCTGATTTTTTGGTTATTGTATCACCATCTTTAGTTTCGGAAAAATATTATTAATACTCATAATATTTTAGTCAGGAATTTTGATATATTCATTATTGGAAGAGAGAAATGTCAATATGACCGTCAGAAAGTTCAATTTTCTATGCTTTTACAGATACGTATTGGATTGTCATAGGTCGGACTCATTAATTCAGTTTCAGTTGGTTGAAAATTAATCATATCATTCATTTATGGTAAAATAATATAAAAGAGGAAAACACTGACGTAAGGTCCAACCTATGTCTCAAATTATAAATAACTACTCACAGCTTTCTTTATTAGCGATGAAGTTGATATAACTACTCTTGAATGGTTTTTAGGAGAAAGGGAACTTGAAATTCGAAAAAACTTAAGGAAAACTGGGAAGTTATTTGCAATGTGAGATATAGGTTTGTTTGTTCATCGTCAGTTATAGTAAGACGCTGTCCCAGAGTACGGGAAATTACACAGGAACAAGCTCCTGGCCAGATATCAGTGATTTTCTATTTTTTTTTATAAAGTAAATTTATGATTTGATTTCCAGTTGAAATTATTCATTACAAAGAAACAGACATTAGGGCAAATCTAAGCGTTCTGCTAGAAGAACAAAACCGCCAAAAACTGGTATCAAATCAAAATATTGCATTTGTAGATGAAAATTAACAAAATAAGGAATTCGATTCAGTGCGCTATTATTTTTCTACTCATAATATTTAATTTGTATCCCAAGAAACAAATCAGTAGAACTGATAATCAAATTAATAAAACTTAGTGTCGACATTAATTATAATATTATAAAACGAATTGCGTAAAATAACTTACAAACCTTTTTCCTTCCAAGTATTGAATTCTATTGTTCTCACCTGTAACAAAAATAAAAAAAAATTAATTAAAGAATCTTAAATAGACGAAGTTGGTTTGATGAGTACCTGTGGCAACAGAGGAAACTGTAGATAGAATATGTATACCATTTTTAAGTGCCATCCTTCAAACGAGGTCTACCAAATTTCGCACCAATTGATCGTGTTATTTGGAAAAATGAAAAAAGAACACAACACTGAACGATACAGTGATTCGATTTCTGTATTTGGAAGGGAAGAAAAGTGCGATTATATCAAAGATCGCTGTGCAGCTGTTTACGCAGACCGTGCACCTTCAATGACGACCCTTAGACTTTGCTTGAATGGATTCAAACGGGACCGAACATCAGTGCTCGACGAGGAACGCCCAGGAAGTTCGTATGAGGTGATTTAGTATGATTTTGTCGATAATATCCATGATATCGTGTTGGCTGATCGCCGAGTGAAGAGTGGAGAAATTACTGAGACGCTCAACATTTACAACGAACGTATGCACAATAGTTTACATCAACATTTGGACATGAATAAAGTATTGGCAAGATTGGTTCTCCGTTTGCTGTCAGTGAACCATAAACGAAGCGTGACAACTTCGAAGGACTGCCTGCACCTATTTAAGACCAATTCAAATCAGTTTCTGCGGCGAGTCGTATCTGTTACCGAAACCTGGATCCACCGCGATACACTTGAAACCAAGGAACAGTGGAAGCAGTGGACTTCTCCAGGGAAACGTGTTCCGAAGAAGGTGAAGTTATGAACACTGTTTTTTAGGATCCTAAGAAATAACCCCCATTTACAACTTGGAAAAGGGAAAGACAATAATAGGACAATACGACAGTGAATTATTGGATCGATTTGACGTCACAATCAATAAAAAACGCACACTTCCGTACAAACTGAACAAAATAACTCGACAATGCAAAATTGGTCGAATGGATTTTTATGAAGAAATCGCATCAAATAAAAGGAAACCTTATTCGAAAAATGTAAAGGGCATAAAAATTGCTTCCCTTTTGGCGATTGAACTCACTATCGAATTTATGATATCCGAAGTATTAACCCTCAATCCTGCTTCAAACATTTTACGAGAAAATTCACTGGCATAGGATTCTTGCAGAATAAACTGCTTCTCTGCAGGATTTGCGCTTCACAATCACAGAGATATAAAACCGCCTATAAAACGAATCAAAGAGAAAGAAAGGAAAATACTAATCACCAATGGGCAACGAACGTCACTCTCAAGGTCGTTCCGAAGAACCACAACTATAAAGCCGGGTTCATAGAAGCGGCACCGCGGAACCATAATATTACACCAATTAGAACGCGAATTGGTTCGGAAACGTGCCTAATAATGATCTTTCATACTTAATGTTACCTTCAAAGGACGCTTCTAATGACTGGCATCTTCGGAGGCGATTGAATCACGATGGATCTTATTATATTCCTACTAACGCACTAGCTTCCGGCGGTGGCTAATTTAAGATCGCGTATAATTTTTTTTTCTTCTATTATCATAGCTAGAAGGAAACTTGCAATTTTCCTTTTCGCTGAAATACATCACATAGTGATGCTAAAAAATTGTAAATTCCTTTATAATAATCTGAACTCTAATGGAGAATGGAAAAGATGAAAGAAAAATGTCAGCAGAGTTTTAATTTGTAACGCGAAATTTTTTTTTATGGAACTCGTACAGAATAATTATTTGGGCTATATCCACCATATGTTATTGTTCTTCTCACTACCAACGTTTCGATAAATATCATCCATCGTTTTGAGAGTGTAGTTAATAAGTTTAAATTATCGTTATATGACATACTTTCAATAAAATTATGTGATATACCCAAATCGATTTGGATTATGTCTGGATCATTGTGCGAAAAAATTGTACTTGTAACATTAAAAATTTCAAAATCTTATAAAAAAATTATTGATGGTTAAAAAGTGATGTTAAGTTTTTTTTATAATTAGGGAACTAAAGTTTTCATTGGATTTTAGAAAAAAAGTTCCTGAGAAAGGAGGAAATTTACTACAGGTAGTTCCTAGTTATAGTCTATGACCACTGCATTAATTTCAACTATAAATACTTTAAGCGAAAAGAAATACTTTTTCCTTTACCAATATTATTCAATTCTTTCCCGTTGCAATGTTATAAGCGGTTTGGATTTCGATTTAGATTTTGAGATTACTCAAAAAATAAGAATTTCGCTTCATGATAATCCATAATCATGCAGAGACATACTTATTTATGCAATCTGTTTGTGTTTAAGGCTCCAAAGTGTTACATTTATGATAAAATTATACATATATTTATTGCTCTTGGCATGATGTTACATAAGTTTCCATCCAAACCATTATTACAGTTGAAAATTATACTGAATTCCTTGGTTAGCGATTTTGGTGAGAAAATATGAAAATATATAACACGAAGTTTTCCAATACTTTGAATTTAATGATTGCTATAAATTCTTTGGATCATCAAATCAATACTCTTGCGATATTTTTTTAATTTTCTATAAATATCAAATATTTCTATTTGTGTTACCTTCTGGGTCCCAGTTATAACTTCTGAATTTTTAAGAAGTTTTAATAATTTATAAAATATAAATGTCACACTTTTGCATAGTAAAGCATTATAACAGATCAAATAACAAAGCAAATAGTTAGTATTGATTCAGTGTGAAAATTGATTTTGAATCTTCGTTTTTGAGAATTAGTAGTACTAAGTTCGTATCGTAGTAAGTAGTTGTCTTGTTCTATTATGAAACAGAAAACGAACAAGTTCCTAACTTTTATACGCTAGGATATATTCAAATTTCAGAAAATGAAAGTTTCAAAACTAAGATTCGAATACACAAAGAGAGTATAATGCTATCGAATCAAAAACGACAGAAATACTTAGGTTCAATTCACCGTTAAGAAAACAATTTTTCAGCACTTTCTTCTTAATTTACATCGACCCATAGAAAAAGAGAAAATTTTTATATCATCGAACATTTTGGAAATGGTGCATATAAGGAAGAATAAGTCAGTCTCAAATTCTTCAGCATACAGAAAATTCTGAATTTTTTTTAAAACCTCTTACAAAATTTAAATTCATTCGGGTTATTTATTACGAAGATATAAGCAGAAAAAAATGTATTTAAAGAAATTTCAACAACATCTTTTGAGCGGATCCGAATTTCGAAAAAAGATATAAAAAAGAGTTTATTTGGTCTCAAGAATCTGTGGTTAAAATTAATGTAGTAGTCAAAGACATACCCTGAATATAATTGATTCAAAAATCTAAAAAAATTATGAATTATCTGAACACTTAAGACAACTGATTTTGCTTTGGAATATTTCACCAAATTTGATTTTTCAATAAACTGGACATTTGGGAATCAACAACTTTTTCCGGGACTTTCCTAACATTCTAAATTAACCCCTTACCGCGTACTGTGCCAAATTTGGAACATGTTTTTTTCAACCCATTTTCAAACAGATGAATCGGTTTAGAACCGTGAACGAATTCTGTTCCATATTCGGCACACTCGCTTCTAGGCGTTCGACTATTATGGCCGCCGTCAGACGCTGATTTTGTGAGTTAGGTTATCTTTAGTTTTCCCGCCGGCTTACACCTGTTACGACGTATTATTCGCCAAGTTGAGGTGGTCAAAAAACTTAGAAAAATAGGATTTTAGTGAAACTAAAATTATTCATTATACGGTAAGTGTTTCTTTTTTCGATGCCTGCAAAGAAAAACCTTTCAACTCTTCAAAATTTTTTTTGTGAATTATTTGTTTACTTGTGCCATATTCGGAACAATTTGCAGTAAAGGTTTAGCTATCTCATTTTTTGTTCAGATGGATCCAAGACGATTTTACGGTGCCAAAACTGTCGAGATTCCTGATTTATGCGAGAGTGAAGATGAAAATTTGTCAGACGATGAAGATTATCGGAAAGATGCATTTTCATTTCGAGTTATTGTTGAAGAAAGCAGTGGAGAAGAGATTGACCAGCATGATGATGTCGAGGGTGGAGATATAATTGAGGAAAGCGATTGTTCTGATAGTGAAGAAGATATTCCCCTCTCCAACCTAGCTGCAGAAAGTACAAAAAAGAAGAGTAAGAAAAAAACTCATTTGAAATGGGTAGAAAAATATTTGACTTTTCCTGTCGAGAATACCTCATTCAAGGGAAATGAATCGTTAGGAGAAACCATAATGAATTTTGAAAGTATTTTTGAATTTTTCAAGTTCCTATTTACTGATGATATACTTATGTATATAACAAACCAAACTAATTTATATGCGGTTCAAAGTAAACCTGATAAGCCACCGAATATAACAAAAGAAGAGTTGAATATCTTCATTGGCATTTGCATTTACATGTCCGTAGTACACCTACCATCTACTAGAAGTTACTGGAGTACTACTTTGAACATTCCTGCAATAACCCAAGGGATGACGTGCAAACGGTTTGAAGAAATAAAACGTTTCCTGCATTTCAATGACAACACCAATCTGAAAAAACACGATGAACCTGGCTACGACAAACTTTTCAAAATTCGCCCATTTTTAGAAAAAGTGAAGGAGAGGTTTCTGCTTGTTCCCAAAGAGGAGCACCTTGCTGTTGATGAGCAAATTATCCCAACAAAAGCTCAATCAACTTTGAAGCAATACAACCCTAAGAAACCACACAAATGGGGATATAAAGTGTTCGTATTGAGTGGAGTATCAGGCTTTTGTTACGATTTCGATTTTTACTCTGGAACAACGAAGTTGGAATCGTATCAACCAGATCTTGGAGATCTTGTAAAACTCACAGAGTCAATTGCCAGAAATCAAAACTATAAAGTTTTTTTCGATAACTGGTTTGCCAGTGTTCCATTACTGGTTTATCTCAGCAAAGAGGGCATTTTACCTCTTGGTACAGTGCGCAAGAATCGTGTACCTGATTGCGTATTCCCCAAAGAATCTGATATGAAAAGGAAGGGTAGAGGTACAGTCGTAGAACAAATTTCCAACGTGGATGGAGTAGATGTTTGTGTGGTTTCTTGGTACGATAATAAAATAGTAACTACTATATCAACTTATATAGGAAGTCAGCCCATTTCAGAGGTACAGAGATTTTGCAGAAAGGAGAAGAAGTACATTATGATTCCTCGTCCAAAATGCATAGAAATTTACAACAGCTATATGGGTGGTGTGGATCTTCTAGATTCCATGTTAGGTTATCACAGAATAACCATAAGATCAAAAAAATTTTACTTGAGAATATTTTTTCATTTTCTGGACATGTTATGCTGCAATAGTTGGATATTGTGGAGGAGAACATTACTTGCCAAAAACTGTAGTGACTATTTACCACTGGCTGAATTCAAACTAGCTCTAGCAGAAATTCTCACAAGATCTTACGTGACACCTAAGAAGCGCGGCAGACCAAGTTGCTCACTGCAGCTACAATTGGACTTGAAGAAAAAAAAGTATCCTTTCTCGCAGATACCTGCCCAAGAAATACGTTGTGATAACGTAGGACATCTTCCTGAATGGCACGACGACCGTCAGAGATGTAAGTATCCCGATTGCAAGGCAAAATCACAAGTTTCCTGTGAAAAATGCAATGTTGCATTATGTCTCAACAAGGACAGAAATTGCTTTAAACGTTTTCATTTGGAATGATAATATTTCATCTCTTTTTTTTACTGTATTCCATATTTTTTTGATAAATTTATTTGAATAAGTCTGATGTTTCAGTTCCCTGTGAAGCGAATTGTGCCATATTTGGCACATGTCGAAATGTCAACAGTTTTGGCAGAAAATTTGAGGCAAGAATTTTTTCAACATTTTTTATGAGTCAATACGTACCTGATACACAAAATATAAAAAAATCACAAAAAAAAAAAAAATTGGCCCAGTAAGGGGTTAAAAGAAACATTTAAACCATGTTTTCGCCTTTCGTAAATCTCAATTAAATAAGATAGTGTTATAAAAGTTTGAATTAATTACATACTTTTACATAAATATTTTCAATTTAACCGTAATACAGTTTTTTAACTTACTAATTTACGACGCCATGACTTCAACCTAAATATGGCGAGTGGACGGCAATTTTTTAAAGTTAAATTTAAATTATATAGAATAGACGAAAAATTTCGGGGTCAGAATTCTTTTTAATACATTTCCCGATCGTTCAGGATCTTTCCTCCGAATAAATATTCCGAATAAATCCAAATTAATTATTAATGAGCATAGGTAATAATCACTTCTTTACCATATTTAATTATTTTTAACTTTCAAATTTTTTTATGTACTAATACAATTATCGTTATATCACATAATTTCAGTCTTTATAAATGTCATTTTACACTTATAAACTTGACCATACTATAACCTTATACTGTTAGCTTAGCTTCTAGTGGGATCTTTACATATAATGTATTGCTATTTCTGTATCAAGGTGGATTGAATGAAATCGGTCACCAGCTACTCGCATTCCCTTTCGGGTAGTTTGCAATCACGAGTATTCGCATATAACAATCTAGTTTCTAATTCCAGTAGAAGAGATACGATGATATACGTAAGTAACACCAGTTCGATAAATAACAGTTAATTGGACACAAGTCAGAATACGAAGTATTTAATACCATTCTGATACTATGCTAGTATACAGAGATATTTATTATTTTACCCTCTGAGAAATCTTCCAAGACCCGATAATAATTATTCATATCCAAGAGAAAAAAGCATATCGCCTTGTTTTACGGGTGTGGTTGATCTGGAAGCAAAATTGCTGATCACGTTACATGAAAAGATTCTTACAGTTTGGAGAGATCTCATAACTTGAAAGTTGTTTGTAGACTTCTGGAACTCGTGGATTCTTTCACAGAAGTTTATTAATCGAACAGTAAAACATATTTGATAGATTAATTCATGACACTAAACGACAAGATAATGAATATATCAAAAATAATATTAATTATGAGTTTATTTCAGAAAAATAGTACATTTTCACTCCAATAAGAGCTGCAACATCTGATGAATTTTATTTTGAACAAGTAAACTATAAGGTAAGGTAGATTATAGAAATATTATGACCATATAAAGCGTGATTCCTGGGTAAATTGACAGAAGCTTATAAGTAACTCTAGAATACGGAACTCGTTTGTTAGTTAAGTAAAAGTATTTTTGAAAACCAAGATGAATACAAACCACCAAAATCCACTCCTTGAAATTTTTTCTTGGAGGTCGAAAATAATTCTAAATATACCTTCTCGATCACATGTTATTTTTCATGAAAATGTCAATGACGACCAGAATGGAAGATTCCATACTGAGATTCGCTATGAAGGACGCAGAGATTCAGTCATGAAGGATAATTATTGCTGGATTTTGAAGAGAAAAAATACGAATTCACAAAGTACATCAGTATTAATTTTCTTTCTTATACTTGGGTTCTTCTTGAATGTTTGGTAGAAGACCAACTGAATAAATTCAATGTATGTAGTTCAACAATTCCATGAACAAGTTGTTTCATCAAGATTGTATTCCGATAAATAATCTACCTGACAATGTGAACATCTTATTTATCCTCAGCCCAAACACTCGACAGTACTTGAATTGAAATTTCCGTATTCTGGAAATCATTTTTGTTTCAATTTAATGAAATGCGTTTTCTTAGTCGTTCATTACAGAGTAGTGTAGCTGATTCTGAAATGACGTTAATTGGACATATTTACTTTAACTAAAATCATGTGCATTGAGAATTTCAAAAGTTATAATCGATTAAAAAGAGTAAAGAAGTGGTGTTGAGTCTTAAACATGTAATGGACTGAATTAACACTTTTTTGGTTTTAGAAAGAAAGATTCTAAAAGAGGAGGAAAATTACTCAATAAGTTCCTACCTATGAAGCTGCACCTGCACTATTGATTATTTTAATTCAAGGTTGAAGATTGCCGATTGAAGGCCATATTGAGGTGAAGCGCATGGTGTCACAAGTCAGGTTATTCAAACATTTTGTAGGGGTTTGCCTGAATTTGTTAGACAAGTAGTTGGTTCACCGTCTGGGCTAACAAGTGGTTGTCTCAAAATGGGAAAGCCGTGTTTTTGCTGCAAAAAAGTGTACGAGGATCATCTTTCGTTGACATGTTCTGTCTGTCAACATCTATATGGAAATTCTTGCGTAGGAATGAGTAGTTCAGAGGTGCGAATTGTCAATTCGAAGAAGTCAATATCGTGGAATTGCTGTAAATGTGAGAGTATTGGAAGTGATATTATGTCACTCAAGAGTATAATTGTCTCTCTACAAAAAGAAATAAGTGATCTTCGATCATCCATTGCCAATTCTCCATCTCAGGCAATAAAAATACAGGATGAATCTTTTGATGAAATCGTACAGGAGCTGGAGGATCGTATGCAACGCAAGAACAATATAATGCTTTATGGTTTGGTGGAAGCTCCTCAGGATGTGTCTGCGGAGGATAGAGCTCAAATGGATGTTCAGAGTGTTGAAGAAGCCTTGAAATTCGTGGATCCTGATGCTCGCCTGGACATCAAGCAGGTTTTCAGAGTTGGAAGGTCTTGTGGGCCAGATGGGAGGCCGCGACCCGTGAGGATAACTTTGGATTCAGGTGCAGCGGTGCGTCGGCTCTAGTCAGGTCCAAAAATCTCAAAAAGTACAGAAAACATCCAAACTTATTCCTTTCATCAGATTGTACTCCGAGACAGAACGATCATTTCAAGCGAGTGAAGGCTGAATTCGAGCGTAGAAGAAATGACGGTGAAAGTGTCCAGTTGAGGTTCATTCGGGGTGTACCCACAATCAAGCCTTTAAACTAATGTTGCCCAATTACAGACATAATGAACTCTCGTGTTTCTATCAAAATGTACGGGGGTTAAACACTAAAACTCACGATTTTTACTGTTCCATAGCCGCCTCTGATTATGATATCATTTGCCTTAGTGAAACATGGTTACAAGGGAGTGTTTACACATCGGAACTTTTCACCGATAATTATTGTGTACATCGCTGTGACAGAAATTTAGCTTTGTCTCAGTCCTCGACTGGGGGGGGTGTGCTGCTTGCCGTTGATGAGAGGTATCGCTCTGAAACCTTAGATCTCACAATGTTGCGCAGTCTGGCTCCTTCTATAGATGTGGTGGGATGCAGGTTGTATACTGGATCGATGTATGTGTTTGTCTTTGTAATATATATTCCTCCTAACACAAGCATTGGTACATATGGACATTTTGATGCTCTTTGCTCTATGGATTTTATACAGGATAAAAATGTATTATTTGTTGGCGACTTCAATGCACCTTTGTTCAACAGCGGCCATAGTACGGATGACAGGTCAGTCGCAATTTCAATGTTCTCGGAGATATTAGATCTCGGGCAATTTAATAATATCGTTAATTGCAACGGTAGAATGTTGGATCTCATACTGACAAATTTACATCTGTCTTCATTGGGCTCGGCGTCGGGTTTGGTTGACATTGATTCACATCATCCTCCTTTCTGTTTATATTTCGGTGAGCAATTACCTTGTTCCGATAATTTTGGAGTTCTTGATAACATCAAAGAGTTCAATTTCAGGAAGGCGGACTTTCGGCTGATGTACGAAATGATAGGTACCCATGACTGGTCTGAGGTTATAGATGCTTCTCACCCGGATGAAGCTTGCGACATTCTTTACTCGGCTTTGAATAGCATTTTTGCAGCCACTGTTCCGTATAAGAAATTCAGGACACGAAGATATCCGCATTGGTATACGTCGGAACTTATTAAGTTAATACGCCTAAAAGAAAGCTACCGTCGTAAGTACAAGCGTACCAGTGATGCCTGTGATTTAAATCAATTGCGAATTGCTAGAGCTAATGTCAAATCGAAAACTAAAGAACTCTACCGAGAATATATCGCTTCCGCAGAGCGCTCAATAAATGATGATCCGACCCAATTTTGGGCTTTCATGAAGGACAGAAAGGGGCACACAAGAATTCCTGGTGTGATGAGGTATGGTGACCACAGTTATAGCAGCCCTGTTGAAATTGTTGATTCATTTGCTAGTTATTTTGGGTCCGTGTATGAAGCTGACGTCCGGGTGAGTTGTGAGGGAATTGGGGAGAGTTGTAATAATCGGAATTTCATTTCAATAGACAGTGTATCTGAAAGTGAGGTTAGATCGGCAGCCCGTAAACTCAGTAACAAATTGACGGCTGGTCCAGACTTGATTCCGAGTTTCGTTGTGAAGGACTGCATCGGTGTGCTATCGCAGCCACTCAAGCATATTTTCAATTTAGTTTTAAGGACTCATACGTTTCCAACAAGATGGAAGGTGGCAAAAATTATTCCTGTGCTAAAGAGGACAACTCCTCCGTCATAAGTAACTATAGGCCTATATCCATATTGTCTAACTTTTCTAAATTGTTTGAGATACTTTTGTTTAATGCCATATATCCTAAAATTAGAAGTAGCATCTCATCTGAGCAGCATGGATTCATGAGTAAAAGATCGTGCTCAACTAACTTAATTACATTTTCGCATTTCGTTTTCGACAGATTGGATTTGGGTGGGCAGGTTGATGTTGTATACACAGATCTTCAAAAAGCTTTTGATAAGATTCATCATGGAATTCTAATTGCGAAAGTTAAGAAAATTTTGGTTTTTCCGGTGAGCTAACTGATCTGATAGAATCCTATTTGAGTAACCGTACGCAATTTGTGCAAATCGAAAATTGTAGGTCTAGAGAATTTGCGGTTTCCTCGGGGGTACCTCAAGGGTCAAACCTGGGGCCCCTTTTGTTCATTATGTTTATTAATGATCTCTTACCGAAGTTGAGTAACTTGAAGTTGGCCTACGCTGATGATTTCAAGGTCTATGCCGGCATATCATCCACTGCTGACTGTTTGAGTCTGCAGGAGGACATTGATGTTGTTAACTTGTGGTGCAAATGTAATAGACTTCAATTGAATATTCTCAAATGTAGCGTAGTATCTTACTCGCGGAGGAAACGGTTGATTCAGTTCGATTACAGTATTGAGGGTGAAAGTCTCTCCCGGCTGACTGAGATCAGGGATCTGGGCGTGGTATTCGATCAAAAGTTTTCATTCATACCGCATATTACTCAACTGATATTGTCAGCGTGTAAAATGTATGGCTTTATTGTGAGGGGTGCAAGATTGTTTGAGAATTCGGCAACTATAATTCGTCTGTTCAATACCTTGGTGAGAAGTAAGCTCGAGTATGCGTGCCTTATTTGGCGCCCTATATATGACTGTCACGTTCGCCGTCTAGAGACTATTCAGAGAAGGCTTTTGAAGTGGCTTTCATTTCGCGAGGATGGACAATATCCTCCTAGAGGATATGATCATAAGATTTTGTTAACCAGATTCAACTCGAAAAGCCTTGAATGCAGAAGAGGATTGCATGCCATCAAGTTCCTGCATGGTCTTCTGGTTGGCGGACTTGACTGTGTTGAGTTGCTGAGTAAACTCGATTTTCTCGTGCCTCGCCGGGGTGCCAGAACAAAGTGTCGTTTTTATATAAATACACCTAGAACTAATTTGCTTCTACAGTCACCGATGAGATACGCTTGCACCGTTGTTAATAGTATATCAGACAGATGTGATCTGCATTTTCATTCTCTGAGTTATATTTGTAATTTGTATTCACTTGAAAATGATTGATATTATTTTGATTGTGAATGAATCATGTATGGTATATTGGTCTGTTTCTTTATGTTTTATGTAACTGCCTCAATGCATTTTCTGTCAGTTTCATCAGCGCTTTTGCCTACATTGTATTGCAGGGTGGTTTTCATGATACTCATTTTATTGTAATTTCTATGTTTTAATTTCCTGTAATTGGGTGTTCATTGCCTGTTGGAAATAAAGGCTTATTATTATTATTATTATTATTATTATTATTATTAAGGGTATACATTATATATACGGGGTGAGTCTTTGAATACTACATTAATTTAAAGCATAAATTCCTGATACCAAAAGAAACATTTATTTTTACTAGGCTCCCTTAAAAAAATGTGTTGAAATTTCATAAAAAATTTTTTTGCTCAAATCTTTGTAATGATTTAACTGAATGGAATTAAATTACGTAGGAGATTCCAAACAAATGGGACACACATAGCAGACTGAACACACTTGCTCAATCCTCCAAGATCTTCTAGTTAATTAATCTCGAACTCTTAAACGCTTCAAAACTTACAGTCGAATAGGCTGATACTAAACATATACTATGATTTTCTGTATGCTTGAAAATTTTAGAAGATTTTATAATTTCACATTTATCTTCCTAAAATGCACCCTTTCGAAGACATTAGAAGTTGAATCATCTGAAATTTGGAAAAAAAATTGATAAAATTTTTCCTTTTGCTGGATCCGACCTAGACTTGAAAAAAAATCAATAAGCTGAAATGATTCCACATTGCCACAGTTCTCCCTTTTGGAAATCATTATCACTTAATTACTATTGAATGTAAAAACTTCAACTTTTCAGTGGATTGGTGGAAATCGAGAAGACAAATCAAAAAGTTTCTTGTTAATGGTAGATTGAACGTAAATATTTCTTCCGTTTTTATTTGACTACATAAACTTATTTAGTGTATTTTAACACGTTATTAAAAACTTCCACTTTTGGAAATTCAAATAAATCGAAGCTTAGGTCAAGTATATACAGGGTGAGTCTTTGACCACTGCGTTAATTTCAACCATAGGTTCTTGAGATCAAAAGAAACACTTTTTTCCCATTACGTTTTTCCATATTTAGCTGCGTTAAAAAGTTTTCACATTAGGCTTATTCCCCTCTGTAGTCCAGTTGAGTTTGTATGAAAATTGCCATCCATTATTTTTTCAACTCTAACGCCCTCTATCTCGGAAACGAAGCATTTCCGAACCCATGTTCATAGGAAAATTGTTGCTTAAAATAATGTGATCTATCACCAATTTCAGTTTGTTGTAAACAAATCAGAACACCCTGTATATATTCTTTTAAACTTTTAGCTTACAATACAGCTTATGTTAATTTAGGTTACCGCTTGATAATGAGAACTATTACTAGGGTGCGAACTTTGATCCACCGATTTCAAAAATGAAGAAGATCAGAATCAATTCTCAAAATGAATATATACGTACTATTTGCTAAGTTATTTAATCAGTTATCCGTCTTCAATATGCAATACTGAATACTGTATATTTCATCTCGAATTCTTATAAATATTTTATCCGGTGACAATTTAGATTTTATTCTATGGCAGAACACATAACTTCCAACTTATGAAGTTGTTTGTTGCAAACAAATATTCTTCATGCAGCATCTCCTTCAATTTAGCAAGTACTAATAAATCACATGAAATATATCTATATGAAATATCTGATTATCTTGAAGGTAATTTAAGATAAAAACATAATGCTTTGAAAAATATTTTCAGTCTTGAAATGAACCTTATGAAATCAATATTCAAAGATAAATTATAACCAATCTTATTACCCTGATCTTATGTGCAGGTGAAATGAATAAACAACATACATAAAACATATTGAAGTTTCTTCGAGTTTCTTTAATGGAGCCTCATATAGTTTTGAAAAAAATTATTCCTGTAGAAAAATGATAATTAAAAATAATCTGAATTTCATAATCTATCCCCAGTAGTGTGGAAGTTTGTTCAAAAATTTTTTTTTTACAATACTGCATTTAATCGAACTGATTCTTCTGTTGGGAACTATTCAGACTTTAAAACAGGATAAACTTCTTGATTATCATTACCTTGAAATTTGTATTCTATGAATTATTAAGACAAAGGCCATTTACAGATTCAAAATATATAGAAGGAAACACAGAAATATTCCAATTAGAAAAGATGGAAATAGTGTTGATTAGATGATCTAAAGAATTTTCTTGTGAAATGCTCAATTAAATTGGGAATGAAATTCAGGTATTTCAATATTTTCACTAATAGTCTGCAGGAAAATCACCTACCATGGAATTAATTCAGTTTGGTTTTCAGATGGAATAAAACATTATTATGTTATGTGCCATTTTCCGAAGAGCAATAAAAATGTGTTTTTATCATAAATATTATTACACTTTGGAGCCTAAAAGAGCATCAGGGTGCATCAACAAGTATATATATATCTACAATTTTATGGAATATCATAATGCAAAAGCTGAATTTTATGTGTAATCTGGAAAGGATTCTAGTGGTGGCTTAGCCCAATTTCAAATCTTTAATCGCTTATGATTCGCAACGGGGCAGAATGAGAAAAAGTGGTATAGGAATAGTGTTTCACTTCACTTCAATAATCAGTACTTAAAATTAACGCAGTGGTCAAAGACTCACGCTGTATATGGAAATTTAATCACTTAGAAGAACTAATTCTAGTTGGAACCTTTGATTTAGGTTAATTTTCCATATTAAGTTACACCTGTGTCAATTAACAAGATTTTCCGGATTTCCTTTATCATTATAAATATAAAAATATTTGAATAATTGCCATAATATTTTTTCTTGCATACCTACTCATAAAATTAGGAAGTGTGACAAATAAATTTATTATTTATTAACTGAAAAAATTTTCATCCCAATTTGTTTTTAAATTTTATTAACAAATGGGATTGTGGGTTATGAATATTTTGAAAAAAAAAATTTTTTTAATTCTCATAGAACTGCTATTTATTGTGAAAAAAATGTGAGCGTTCGGCAAAATTGTCGAAATTGCGTCGTGAGACAGGCGTCTTTTAGTCTAGTATCTAGATTGCTGCTGTGTTTCCCGAAAAAAAGGTTTGAAGATACAAAATTTTTGCTTGTTTCATTTGTGGTCTCCCTTATTTCTTTTTTTATCGCTCTTATTCACCTCAACAGAGTGCCTATAGATTTGCCCGAATGTCTTTGTCTTCTCAGTATTCGAGCGAAAGTGGTATCGTTTTGTTTGGACTCACTGATGAAGAATTCATAGTCAATATCTATTCTGTCCGTAGGTCCGCAGGTACGATTACGTCCGAACGGTTCAGAGAGCTGAAATTTTCAGAGTAGGTTTGAGGAATGAATATCTCAAACGAATTCGTTATTCGGCCAACTCAGAAATATGTAAAAAAAATTTTTTCCAAATTGCAATAACATTCTGATTAAACATTCTGCATGATCGCGATAAACCTTTTTATTAAATGTGACACAAATGAGGTGGAAAACGTAACGTGTTACAATTCGTTCCAATTTACTATAATATGCAAATTTTTCTACTAGCTTGGTGAATATCAATCAGTAACCATTTTTCGTAATTAAAGACTCTATTTTCGAGAGCTCAATTCATCCAATTGGTAGTTATAATTCTAGCCTAGAGAAATGAATCAAGGACGAATGCCATTTTTGACCTCTTGCTCCTGATGTACAAGTTAATGGCTGTTTTTTCCAGTACAACTCTTATAGAAACGTGAATTTTTATGGTAATTCGACTCCCACTTGTTCCAGTTTTCTGAATTCGTGTGACATTAAAGACGAATTCAAACGATTACCTCTTCATACGAACGTAATAAGATACAGAGCATATCATTACATGAAATGATGAATATGGGGGGAAGAAACATTTATGACAATTTAAGCGATATGCAAAACTTGGGCAAAAACTCAAGTGTTATCGAGTTATTGAGAGTATAGTGACATATTGTGAAAATGAGAATCTCCATTTTTGCGCGCTTATTCTAATGGAGCAACGTGCTATCGTTTGTGCTAAATCTGTGTAATTTTCCAATATCGAGACGGAAATGGTCTCAATCGCAGAAATTGAAATGCTAAAAATTCACCAAGAGAAATATAATGAATACACAATACTTTATACCTCATGAGGTATCCGACATATTGAAACAAGAATTTGTGAATATATGGACGTAATTGATAACTAACATATTCTCAAATTTCATTGTCGTACCATTCATTTACTAGATATAAATATTTGAAATTTACTTGAAAGCAAGCTATCAATGAAGTTAAAGATGACATTTACGTTCAGTGTCATCATTTGGCTGATTGGAACTTTGGCGCGGCCGTCAAGAACGAAACTACAGGAAAAGTATTCTCAAAATAGTTAGAAATAGAATAGAAATAGTTCATCAAAAATTTTAATGCTCGATGCACAGATACGTATCCGATGAATCGAAATGGTTCATTTACGGTGAAATAATGTAGGGTTTTATTTTCGATTTTTTTTTCGAATTTTCCCGCTCAGAGAGAATTTTCCGAACAAAACTGAAAAATGTTACATCAAAGTAACTTGAAATTTTCTAAGGAATCTATTTCTGCAATAAAAAAATGGTGTTGTAATTTGAAAAACTCAAGTTGACGTCATTTCCGGAAAAACCGGAGGTGCTCATGCCTTGAAAATATTTTAGATTTCATCAGCATCGTGAAATACTCATAAGTGCTTAATTTAATGAAAATACGTTCAGTAGTTTCCCGTATAAATATGGGTGAGGTTCCTCGTGAAAGACCCAGTATATAAAGTATTTCAAAGGACAGATGTTGTTTAAATATAAATTTTCCTGGGTATGTTTCATATGCATTCAAGTGTTTATATTTTGGAGTACTACAGTTTTAAGAGAAAAAGGATTTTGGCTGAAATGAAACTGAAGAAAAACTGTTATTATGGTTATTTTTAATTCGGGTCATTTTTAATTTGGACTTTGGAATATATAGGATATCTCCAAAGACAACAGCTTAGTGAAAGAAAGATATTCTAAATAGTTTTCGTTAGAGTTCATATGACCGTTTCTGATTGGTTTCCAGGAGAAGGGAATTTAAGCTTCGAACACAACTTAAGGAACACTGGGGGTAGTTTAAATTTGAGATATAGGTTTGTTCGTTCTTCGTGGCGGTTGTATTAGTATTACTCTAGAACAAACACGAAAAAGCTCCTGACCACAAGTCAGGATAAGGAAGGCATACTCGAGTCCAAAGAAAACAAAATAAAATCATAATTTCTTTAAGGAAAATGACTTCAATATCTCATTTATTATGGTGATATAATAACTATCTGCAAATTCACAGAGAAAGAATATTTTGCTTCTAGGCAACACCGATTAGTGTGGGATGCGGCATTAATCAAAGGAATAAAGCTTCTTATTACAATTAATAAAACACCTTCGTTGATTTCGAAAAAATTTTCCAGGTCCAATTTTTTTTTGTTATTGACGTGGTTGTCATGAAAGTGACATATTAGAACCCGCTGCAACATCTGATGAATTTTATTTTGAACAAGTAAAATATAAGGTAAGGTAGCTTATAGAAATATTATGACCATATAAAGCGTGATTCCTGGGTAAATGGACAGAAGCTTATAAGTAACTCTAGAATACGGAACTCGTTTGTTAGTTAAGTAAAAGTATTTTTAAAAATCAAGATGAATACAAACCACCAAAATCCACTCCTTGAAATTTTTTCTTGGAGGTCTAAAATAATTCTAAATATACCTTCTCGATCACATGTTATTTTTCATGAAAATGTCAATGACGACCAGAATGGAAGATTCCATACTGGGATTCGCTAGGAAGGACGCAGAGATTCAGTCATGAAGGATAATTATTGCTGGATTTTGAAGAGAAAAAATACGAATTCACAAAGTACATCAGTATTAATTTTCTTTCTTATACTTGGGTTCTTCTTGAATGTTTGGTAGAAGACCAACTGAATAAATTCAATGTATGTAGTTCAACAATTCCATGAACAAGTTGTGTCATCAAGATTGTATTCCGATAAATAATCTACCTGACATCCCCATGTGAACATCTTATTTATCCTCATCCCATACACTCGACAGTACTTGAATTCAACTGGCGATAGAAAAACAGCAGGCTTTTATCGACATTGAAATTTCCGTATTCTGGAAATCATTTTTGTTTCAATTTAATGAAATGCGTTTTCTTAGTCGTTCATTACAGAGTAGTGTAGCTGATTCTGAAATGGCGTTAATTGGACATATTTACTTTAACTAAAATCATGTGAATTGAGAATTTCAAAAGTTATAATCGATTAAAAAGAGTGAAGAAGTGGTGTTAAGTCTTAAACATGTAATGGACTGAATTAATAATTTTTTGGTTTTATAAAGAAAGATTCTAAAAGTGGAGGAAAATTACTCAATAAGTTCCTACCTATGAAGCTGCACCTGCACTATTGATTATTTTAATTCAAGATTGAAGATTGCCGATTGTGGGCCATATTGAGGTATATATATATATATTCTTTTGAACTTTTGGCTTACAATATTTCGTTAGCAAATAATAAAGCATACATATTGAGGTGAAGCGCATGGTGTCACAAGTCAGGTTATTTAAACATTTTGTAAGGGTATACATTATATATACAGGTTGAGTCTTTGAATACTACATTAATTTAGAGCATAAATATTCCTGATACCAAAAGAAACAGTTTTTTTTAATTAGGCTCCCTTAAAAAAAATGTGTTGAAATTTCATAAAAAAATGTTTTTTGCTCAAATCTTTGTAATGATTGAACCGAATGGAATTAAATTACGTAGGAGATTCCAAACAAATGGGACACACATAGCAGACTGAACACACTTGCTCAATCCTCCAAGATCTTCTAGTTAATTAATCACGAACTCTTAAACGCTTCAAAACTTACAGTCGAATAGGCTGATACTAAACATATACTATGATTTTCTGTATGCTTGAAAATTTTAGAAGATTTTATAATTTCACATTTATCTTCCTAAAATGCACCGTTTCGAAGACATTAGAAGTTGAATCATCTGAAATTTGGAAAAAAAATTGATAAAATTTTTCCTTTTGCTGGATCCGACCTAGACTTGAAAAAAAATCAATAAGCTGATGATTCCACATTGCCACAGTTCTCCCTTTTGGAAATCATTATCACTTAATTACTATTGAATGTAAAAACTTCAACTTTTCAGTGGATTGGTGGAAATCGAGAAGACAAATCAAAAAGTTTCTTGTTAATGGTAGATTGAACGTAAATATTTCTTCCGTTTTTATTTGACTACATAATAATTATTTAGTGTATTTTAACACGTTATTAAAAACTTCCACTTTTGGAAATTCAAATAAATCGAAGCTTAGGTCAAGTATATACAAGTAAATTTTCATCCCAATTTGTTTTTAAATTTTATTAACAAATGGGATTGTGGGTTATGAATATTTTGAAAAAAATTTTTTTTTAATTCTCATAGAACTGCTATTTATTGTGAAAAAAATGTGAGCGTTCGTCAAAATTGTCGAAATTGCGTCGTGAGACAGGCGTCTTTTAGTCTAGTATCTAGATTGCTGCTGTGTTTCCCGAAAAAAAGGTTTGAAGATACAAAATTTTTGCTTGTTTCATTTGTGGTCTCCCTTATTTCTTTTTTTATCGCTCTTATTCACCTCAACAGAGTGCCTATAGATTTGCCCGAATGTCTTTGTCTTCTCAGTATTCGAGCGAAAGTGGTATCGTTTTGTTTGGACTCACTGATGAAGAATTCATAGTCAATATCTATTCTGTCCGTAGGTCCGCAGGTACGATTACGTCCGAAGGGTTCAGAGAGCTGAAATTTTCAGAGTAGGTTTGAGGAATGAATATCTCAAACGAATTCGTTATTCGGCCAACTCAGAAATATGTAAAAAAAATTTTTTCCAAATTACAATAACATTCTGACTAAACATTCTGCATGATCGCGATAAACCTTTTTATTAAAGGTGACACAAATGAGGTGGAAAACGTAAAGTGTTACAATTCGTTCCAATTTACTATAATATGCAAATTTTTCTACTAGCTTGGTGAATATCAATCAGTAACCATTTTTCGTAATTAAAGACTCTATTTTCGAGAGCTCAATTCATCCAATTGGTAGTTATAATTCTAGCCTAGAGAAATGAATCAAGGACGAATGCCATTTTTGACCTCTTGCTCCTGATGTACAAGCTAATGGCTGTTTTTTCCAGTACAACTCTTATAGAAACGTGAATTTTTATGGTAATTCGACTCCCACTTGTTCCAGTTTTCTGAATTCGTGTGACATTAAAGACGAATTCAAACGATTAACTCTTCATACGAACGTAATAACATACATAGCATATCATTACATGAAATGATGAATATGGGGGGAAGAAACATTCATGACAATTTAAGCGATATGCAAAACTTGGGCAAAAACTCAAGTGTTATCGAGTTATTGAGAGTATAGTGACATATTGTGAAAAAGAGAATCTCCATTTTTGCGCGCTTATTCTAATGGAGCAACGTGCTATCGTTTGTGCTAAATCTGTGTAATTTTCCAATATCGAGACGGAAATGGTCTCAATCGCAGAAATTGAAATGCTAAAAATTCACCAAGAGAAATATAATGAATACAATACTTTATACCTCATGAGGCATCCGACATATTGAAACAAGAATTTGTAAATATATGGACGTTATTGATAACTAACATATTCTCAAATTGTCGTACCATTCATTTACTAGATATAAATATTTGTAATTCACTTGAAAGCAAGCTCTCAATGAAGCTAAAGATGACATTTACGTTCAGTGTCATCATTTGGCTGATTGGAACTTTGGCGCGGCCGTCAAGAACGAAACTACAGGAAAAGTATTCTCGAAAAGTTCATAAAAAATTATGAGCGTGAATCCAGCAACGATTTCTCCAGCATCACTTTTATCGCTTAGCGGACGGTGCCTTGCACATGCTGTAACTATTGATCCCGGCTGAAAATTTCCTCTAAGGAATTATTCGCTTCTGAGTTTCAACAGTAGACTCTTTGAGTTGTTATAAGATAATAAAGGAAATATATGATATAAAATGTTCGGCGTGATCCATTGCCATTCGCTTGAGGTGCTACAAATAGAATTTGAATCTTTGGAATGGGCTATTCGATAGAGTAAGACGAATTCCTGAGAAGCCGTTGTCGCATATGTTGAATGAAATTAAAGTGATATTTATGACTTGAATAATCATTAGAATCGATTAAATACAGTGTCACGCTTCAGGGAGGGTACAGAGGGATTGGAGTTAATAATTTTGATATTCAGAATATTCTATTGTCAATGAAATTGATTTTCGGGCTTCAGGAACGGCAGAACCGGACTTTGAAAATTTCTACCAAAAAAGATTAAAAGTTCAACAAAAATTAAAAAATGCGTTGTCGCACCATCTGACAATATTGAGGTTGATAATTTTGATATTTAGAAGACTCTATTAACAATGGAATTGATTGTCGGGCCTCAGGAACGGCAGGACCGGACTTTGAAAATTTCTACCAAAAAAATTCAAAGTTCAACAAAATTAAAAAAACAGCGTTGTCGCACCATCTCACGATATTGGTGCTGTTGGTTTTGATATTTAGAATACTCTGTTATCAATGTAATTGATTGTAGAAATTTTCAAAGTCCGGTCCTGCCGTTCCTGAGGCCCGACAATCAATTCCATTGACAACAGAGTATTCTAAATATCAAAATTAACAACCTCAATAGCGTCAGATGGTGCGACAACGCTTTTCTTGATATTTATTGAACTTTGAATTATTTTTGGTAGAAATTTTCTCAAAGTCCGGTCCTGCCGTTCCTGAGGCCCGATAATCAATTCCATTGATGACAGAGTATTCTAAAAATCAAAATTAACAACCTCAATAGCGTCAGATGGTGCGACAACGCTTTTTTTGATATTTATTGAACTTTGAATTATTTTTGGTAGAAATTTTCTCAAAGTCCGGTCCTGCCGTTCCTGAGGCCCGATAATCAATTCCATTGGTAACAGAGTATTCTAAATATCAAAATTAACAACCTCAATAGCGTCAGATGGTGCGACAACGCTTTTTTTTTAATTTTGTTGAACTTTGAATTTTTTTTGGTAGAAATTTTCAAAGTCCGGTCCTGCCGTTCCTGAGGCCCGACAATCAATTCCATTGTTAATAGAGTCTTCTAAATATCAAAATTAACAACCTCAATATTGTCAGATGGTGCGACAACGCATTTTTTAATTTTTGTTGAACTTTTAATCTTTTTTGGTAGAAATTTTCAAAGTCCGGTTCTGCCGTACCTGAAGCCCGAAAATCAATTTCATTGACAATAGAATATTCTGAATATCAAAATTATTAACTTCAATATCGTGAGATGGCGCGACAACGCATTTTTGATTTTGATGGACTTTGCATTTTTCCAATCCCTCTGTACCCTCCCTGAAGCGTGACACTGTATTTCATCGATTCTAATGATTATTCAAGTCATAAATATCACTTTAATTTCATTTAACATATGCGACAACGTCTTCTCAGGAATTCGTCTTACTCTATCGAATAACCCATTCCAAAGATTCAAATTCTATTTGTAGCACCTCAAGCGAATGGCAATGGATCACGCCGAACATTTTATATCATATATTTCCTTTATTATCTTATAATAACAACTCAAAGAGTCTACTATTGAAACTCAGAAGCGAATAATTCCTTAGAGCAAATTTTCAGCCGGGATCAATAGTTACAGCATGTGCAAGGCACCGTCCGCTAAGCGATAAAAGTGATGCTGGAGAAATCGTTGCTGGATTCACAGCCGTTCAAAAATTTTAATGCTCGATGCACAGATACGTATCCGATGAATCGAAATGGTTCATTTACGGTGAAATAATGTAGGGTGTTAAATTTCTCAAGACAAATTCATGTTCTGATAAATATGTATGTAATCCTCGTGAAAGTCATTCAGAGGTTTCAGAATATTCGATTCCGAAGAATCATAGTTTTTGTGTAATTCGGATTTAAATATACAGGGCCTTTCACAAGGAACCTCACCCATATTTATACGGGAAACTACTGAACGTATTTTCATGAAATTCAGCACTTGTGAGTATTTCACGATGCTGATGAAATCTAAAATATTTTCAAGGCATGAACACCACCGGTTTTTCCGGAAATGACGTCAACTTCCGTTTTTCAAATTACAACACCATTTTTTTTTTGCAGAAATATATTCCTTAGAAAATTTCAAGTTATTTTGATGTAACATTTTTCAGTTCTGGTTGGAAAATTCTCTCTGAGTGGGAAAATACGAGAAAAAAATTCGAAAATAGAGCTCCGCTGAAACAAGAACTTCGTGGTTTTTGGATGGAAAATTTCCATTTTTGGGATTGGGATTGATGTATCCACTTTGAAAATCGAAATCGCGATTCATGATACAGGGGGTGAAAAAATCGCTTGCAAAGTTGAGGATGACAAAATCGTGAAAAATCAATTTTTTCAAATTAGAACCGCATTTTTTTATGGCAGATATTGAATCTACGTTAAAAAATAATGTGAGTGCTTGCATCACACCCTTGTCCTAAAGTGGATATTTTCTGTTTCTTCTATTTTCTTTCAGTTATTCACAAAAAACTCTTTTTCGTCTTGAATTTTCAGCTTTTTCCCTTCACGCCAAAAAGATGAAATTTTCAGGAACTGTTATTTGAACGATGGTGTAGATTTTTCACCCCTTTTTGAAACCGACTTCAAGTTACTATTAGGAGAACCATGGCAAACTCTCGCAGTTATAACTAGAGAAGATGCTCAAAGTTTTGGCCGTTAAGTTCTAGACATTTATTTATACGTCTCAGGAATGCTTCGTGCGTTGCTCTTTTTATTTCATCGGGAGGAAGAGATCTGCAAAAGTGTTTAAAAACCAAATTGAGTTTCAAAACTATCAATCTAAAAATCTAAACAAACCTGAACGCATTTCTGACTCGTTCTATGCAGTCCTCTTTATCACTCAGGGGAGTTGAGTAGACAATATTATTTATCCTACCCCAAACATAATAGTTTAAAGGAGTCAAATCGGGAGAACGTGGTGGCCAAAGATGTGGACCATTGTTCGCCAACCATCGATCTTCAAATAGCCTGTATAGAATATTTGACACATTGAGTGAATTGTGTGGAGGCGCGCCATCTTGTTGATACCATAAGTCATTATGGTTTTGTACTAGCGCCTCAATTATTTGAGTCAATATGTCAGAATGTGTACCTCCTAAGGGAGAACATTCTTTAAATAATGCAAACATGTGTAGTGTTCTATCTTACTATCTTACCAGTTTAAGTCCCATCATAAATGTGAACATCGAGAATTGCATTATTTTTGATGGCGCAAAAAACAATGAAACTCCAGGTCTCTCGAAAGTTCCATTGTCTGAAGTGGTGGTTGTTCTCTTCATTCCAATAATGACTGTTATGCCTTTTGAAAGAACCATTCTTTGTGAATTTAGATTCATCTGTCCAAATTATACAGTTCAAAAAGATTTCATTCTCTTGAAATCGAATCATCATAGCTTCGCAAAACTCTGTTCTCCTGACGAAATCAGTTTCTTTCAAATGCTGTACCCTATTGAATTTATATGGGTGCATTTTATGTTTTTTTAATATTCTCCAAACACTCGATTGAGATAATCCCAGAGCAATCTCGGCATCTTTGAGAGAATTTTGAGGATTCACACGAAAATATGGAAGAACTGTAATTTCGTTGTTCTCATCTTCTACTACACTTTTTTCTCTGTGAATAGTTTTCTTAACGAAAGATCCGACATTTCTCAAGTTTCTCATGGTTCTGTTAATGGTATCTCTCGTTGGTCTGGGTCGGTCAGGAAACCTCTCAATGAACAGTCGAATCGTTCTATCTACAACTTTATTACATTCTCCATGAAGTAGAATGAGATTTAAATAATCTTCATTGGTGAAATTAGGCATAGTGACTGATTTTATAACTTAATACGAATTATCACCAAATTAATAGTAAACACAAAATGCTACTGAATAAAGAGGAATTTGGCAGATGTAATTAATGAAATCTATTATTAAAAAAAAAGAATGTAAAACATGGTAAGTTTTTGCATATGGAATTATTTATTTGTCACTGGAGAGAAAACCGATGGCCGATTAGTTGAAATAAAGAGGTTTCCGATACAAATTCGAATCCAAATTCGCCATCTATTTAGGAAAAACCTGTAACTTTTTTCTCTTGCATATTAGGGTAGTAAAATCTAAAACATGGTTTAAGTAACAGTTCCTGAAAATTTCATCTTTATGGCGTGAAGGGAGAAGAAAGAGCTGAAAATTCAAGACGAAAAACAGTTTTTTGTGAATAATTCAGAAAATATCCACTTTAGGGCAAGGGTGTGATGCATACACTCACATAATTTTTTAACGTAGATTCAATATAAGCCATAAAAAAAATGCGGTTCTAATTTGAAAAAATTGATTTTTCACGATTTTGTCATCCCTAACTTTGAAAGCGGTTTTTTCACCCCCTGCATCATGAATCGCGATTTCGATTTTCAAAGTGGATACATCAATCTTACATCTTGAAAAATCCCAAAAATGAAAATTTTCCATCCAAAAACCTTGAAGTTATTCTTGATTCAGCGGAGTTCTATTTTCGATTTTTTTTTCGAATTTTCCCGCTCAGAGAGAATTTTCCGAACAAAACTGAAAAATGTTACATCAAAGTAACTTGAAATTTTCTAAGGAATCTATTTCTGCAATAAAAAAATGGTGTTGTAATTTGAAAAACTCAAGTTGACGTCATTTCCGGAAAAACCGGAGGTGCTCATGCCTTGAAAATATTTTAGATTTCATCAACATCGTGAAATACTTTTAAGTGCTGAATTTCATGAAAATACGTTCAGTAGTTTCCCGTATAAATATGGGTGAGGTTCCTCGTGAAAGACCCTGTATATAAAGTATTTCAAAGGACAGATGTTTGTCCGAAATTATGATATTGTATTGAAAGAAGACCTTGTTTAAATATAAATTTTCCTGGGTATGTTTCATTTGCATTCAAGTGTTTATATTTTGGAGTACTACAGTTTTAAGAGAAAAAGGATTTTGGTTGAAATGAAACTGAAGAAAAACTGTTATTATGGTTATTTTTAATTCGGGTCATTTTTAATTTGGACTTGAATATATAGGATATTTCCAAAGAGAACAGCTTAGTGAAAGAAAGATATTCTAAATAGTTTTCGTTAGAGTTCATATGACCGTTTCTGATTGGTTTCCAGGAGAAGGGAATTTAAGCTTCGAACACAACTTAAGGAACACTGGGGGTAGTTTAAATTTGAGATATAGGTTTGTTCGTTCTTCGTGGCGGTTGTATTAGTATTACTCTAGAACAAACACGCAAAAGTTCCTGACCACAAGTCAGGATAAGGAAGGTACACTCGAGTCCAAAGAAAACAAAATAAAATCATCATTTCTTCAAGGAAAATGACTTCAATATCTCATTTATTATGGTGATATAATAACTATCTGCAAATTCACAGAGAAAGGTCATATTAGAACACATATAATTCATAGAAAGGTGAACGTTCGAAAATTATTCATGATTTAATGAGCTCAAATTCAAATCCTATTATCGAAAGATTAATACCAGATATTTCAATTGGGTTTCGAACATGTGGGCTTGCGGTTTGCAGGATATTTTCCCAATAACAAGTCGGTGATGGATTAAATTATTAATCATCTAGCCATATATACCGAAAACAATTTTTTATCGTCAATACCCACGTAATTTATTTCAAACGGTGTCAAATACATGCCATTTTTTCAGAATACTCCCAGCTGATTCCTTTCTCACGATAAAGAATCATTTCATGGGTTTTTCATGACGTCCCTATTTTTACGATATGATATAATCGACTAAAAATGAGAGAAGCACTGACTTGAGATCAAGAGCTTTTGCGGCCTTGTTCTAGGATTTTCTTCCGTACCCTGGAACATTGAGATACTAATACAACCAACCTGATGAATGAACAAAAATATCTCAAATTACTACCCGCAGTTTTCCTGGAGTTTTATTCAAAGCTCAAACTCCCTTCGCCTAATAACCAATCGAAAATAAACATATAAATACCATCGAAAGCCATTCAGAATATCCTTTTTTCACCAAGGACAAGTCCTTTGAGATATCTCATATATTTAAATCAAAATTTCAAATATCTCCTTGAGTTCCATTTGAGTCATAATTTGGTTCCACATAAAATTATACTAGAACAAAATTCAATCAATTGAATCAGTTGAATGGCAATATAATCAGAAAAATTTATCGGTAAACAAGATCTCCTTTCATCTTCATACCAGAATTAGGACGAACAAACACTTGTCCTTAGATATGTCTCATATACTCAAATCCAAATTACACAAAAACGATGATTCTTCGGAATCGAATCTTTTGAAACCCCTCAATGACTTTTAGGAACATTACATTAAGCTTTTTCCGAATACGTATTTGCCTAGTCAACTTTGACAACAAATATTAATTCACCGTAAATCAAGCATTTCGGTTAATTTTCCACCAACTGAATAAATAAGTCCGAACCATGACAATAGAATACATCTCTGAGAGCATCGAGAAACGAAATTTTGAGGGATTAATTGACATTTCTCTTTTCCGATTTTACGAAATAATATTCTTATTTATGGACGAATAAAATAATTGGAGGCTTTTTCTAAAAGCTTGAGGTGAATGGGGTAGCCAGAACATGGGAATGTTTTGTTTTCGACCGCCGCTCCAAAGATTCAATGGGCCCCAAGCCTTTGATTACTTGCCCTTAAGTAAATGAAGAAATAATAATATCTTCTGGTAGAAGAAAGCTACGACAATGAAATTTGAGAATACGTGAGATATCAATAACGTCCAAGCATGCACAAATTTTAGTTTAAATACGTCGTATGATCTTATGAGGTATAAAATATTGAGCATGTATGTTGTTGTCGTTCAAAAAATGTTCTAGCGTGTCCAAGTCACAACCTTACCCTTTCACCTTTCACCCTTACAATATTTCGAAATTATGTTTCTCTGACAATAGCGTATGAAGTGACTATTGACGTCATATTCATAATCTATTATTGCTATTTTGATAGATTACGTTTCGACATACATCGTCTGTAATTTAAAAGGTGAGTTACTTCGACAAAGGTAGATGGGTAATTTTTAGGAATATATTTAATTTTTAGGAAAAGGGAAGGTTCGTAATACTAGATACTCAGTTTGGATTAGATAGTAAATACCAAGTATCATTGCAGTGTTCATACTTGTTTGCACTAATAACTGAAGATTCCCGAGAATTTTGACCAGTTCTTAACGAGAATAGGTAATAATAATAATAATATAGTTTATTGAATTATAAACAATAATCGCAGAGGCTCAGACCTGTACGCGATGTATAATTGATTACATTCATGTATATATTATTTCTTGAGCCTATGATGAAAATAAGAGAAAAACAACAACAAAAAATATAACCCGCGTAACGTCCAAAGAGAACAAAATAAATAATTTAACTCAAATGTATCAAGATTATCCCAATTTATTACTCAAATCCTTCAAACTATACCCACACCCAAATCGATATCCTTGAGACCATGAATTGTTAAAGGACCGTCCTGTGAATTCCCGCATCAGTTTTTAAATGTCCACTATAAATTGATTAATAATTAAAAATATTTACTTCCTCTATGTATAATCCATTCTTAGACAAGTCTCTTTCTTTCCCAATGTTCCTCTCATTTCTTAATTCCCTGGGGATTGTTTTGTACATTCTCGGTGCTAGGTATGAGAAGCATCTCTGGCCGATAGGCTTTTCAGCTCTGGGTGTAAATAAATATACAATTTTTATTCCTGGTTTCATATACACATTCTGTTGGCTGCAGGTCAATCCTTCCAGAAAAAACTGCACTCAAAATTTGAGCAATATATAGTTGGTGAGGATTCATTACCCTTGCTATAGTGTATAATTCGTCTGATGGAAATAAAAGAGGTTTACTATAGATGACACGGAGTATCCATTTCTGAATTATCTCCACTCTTTTCATATGACATTCGTATGCACCACCCCAACCTATTATACCATATCTTTTCAGAGATTGACAGAGGAAACCATATATCTCCATTAGCTCTTCTACATTTAGGTACTTTTTAAGATGTCTAAATCTTGGCAAAAGGCATCTGAGTTTTTTGACTAAAGTGTCTATATGCTTCTCCCATTTCAAATGCCTGTCTATTGTAATTCCTAAATATTTTATGGTGTCACCTTCAGTTATTGACGTTTCACTATTGATATTCAGTGAGCCAATTTGTGGTAAACCAGATTCGTAGGAGGCGAATCGTAAGTATTTGGTCTTTTTTAAGTTGATTGTCAGTATTTGATTCGAGCCATTGTTTTATCATTGATGTATCCTCTTCGGCTTTAGATTTTAAATTCGGCCATGTATCCTCGTATAGTATAACAGTGTCGTCTGCGAAGCTAAAGACCTCACCCTTCTTTTTCATCAACAGTAGGCTGTTTACGTATATTGTGAACAGAATCGGTCCTAGCACTGTCCCTTGGGGTATTCCAAATTCCAAAAATCTCATTTTGCTTGTATGGTTGTTGATCTTTACAAATTGAGGCCTGTCCATCAAATAATTTTTCAACAAATCCCATGCTCTTCCCCGGAATCCATATCGGTATAGTTTGTCTAAAAGCTTTTTGTGTGAAATGGTGTCGAAAGCCTTTTCTAGATCTATGAAAACACACAAACCCAGTTTCCCACCATCCAATCAACCGTATACTCTCTCGACTAGTCTTCTAATTGCGTCTTGTGTACGTCTTGTACTGGTTTTCAGATAAAATTTTCTTTTTCTCTAAGAATTTCAGGATACGAGCCTAAGTATTGTCCCCAATATTTTGGCCATGTTAGATATGAGGCAAATAGGTCTATAGTTGGATATGTTGGTCGTACCAAGAGCATATAGTTCAGATTAGTACTAGTACTAATTGTGAATTTAGGGCATAAGAGAAAATAACACATCTCATCAATTTAGATATAATTTTAGGGCTATAAATGCGGTTAACTATTATTTCATATTAGAGTGTATGAATTTAAAACACAGTTGATTTGTAATTTTTATTCAGTTATTCAATTTTTTATTTCGTCATTTTTAGATTTGATAAGGACAACTTCAAGCTGGTTCACTGTTCTTCAATAGGAAAGTCGTTCTAGAAGAAAATACGACTATAATTTTTTGATAATAATAATATCTCAACTTATTCCGTGAATTGTTTGGTATTGAAACATCGCTATTATGGCAGGGAGACAGGATTTTTTACATGCTGTTGTATCATACACCGAATCGTATGGTACCTTGTTACATCGAACACTGCTGAACCATTTCACCAAACACATGCTAAAAGAAAATACAAATGGTGGCGTTTATAAGAATATATCCTATGACATTGTGAAAATAATAAATTTCAGTATGCAGAATTATTATTTGGGCAATAACTATCATAATTATTGTTATTCTTTTCAACGTTTCAAGAGACATGATTCTGCATTCTGCCGTTCTCAAAGGCAGAAATAATTTTTTTAAGTAGCTGACAAAACCAGAAAAATTTTCAATTTTCACTAATAAATGTCAAATCAACAAAACTACGGAAACTAGATAAAATTGGTCCTTATCTCCTAAGAATTCAAGCCTATCATTATCAATTGATCTCTCAGAAGTTTGAAGGCCAATTGTTTGAAGTAACTGGAAAAAGTCTTCAAACCATAGATAAGAATAATCTCATCTAGTTTCCGTAGTTCTGTCGATTTGACATTTCTTAGTGGAAATTGAAAAATTTTCTGATCTTGTGAGCTTTTTCAAAAGCTAATTTCTGCCTTAAAACCACAGAAGGTATCTGTTGAAAGCTTGAACAATAAGATACGATGGTTATTGCCAAAATAATAATTCTACACGAGTTCCATCATCAAAAATTTTTCAGGTTCATCGAAAACTACAGGATATGATGTATGGAACTAAAGATACTCGATAAGAATAACGGGCTGAATTTTCAACCTCATCTGCTCTCTTTTAACGCAAGCAGATGCCGCCATAACTCATACGTTCGTTTTAAAGGAGATACAGTGTCCGTACTTATTTGTCACAAGTTGATGGCGATATAAATTATTAATCGCATATAATAACACGTCCATAATCCCCGACATCAGCCTCCATGTGAAAGGAAAGCACCAGACACGGAGAAAAAGATCGTTAATATTCAGTCGAGATCGTAATTCATATTCAATAATTGCGGAAATCGCTAATCGTCTTGCAGATATGGACATAATTAGAGGGTTAATTGTTAAGAGGAAGAAAAATTGAATCGGCTCGACGGTTGTGCTAGCTACTTTGTTCAATGATATGTGACTATTTTTGTGTGCTATAATTAAACGACACCTACAAGCACTATTCATACAGATCATTTGAGGTAAATGAGTAAATTAAATATTAATCTCTATTTACAGACAATTCTGAATAGAAGGAAACGAATCGATTTGAAGATCGCTGAAATTACTATAGTGAGGATACCCAGAAACCATAGGAAGATTCTTGATGGGTTTACCTCTTCAAAAAATATTCCATGATAATGGAAACACAGATGAGTTCCAACCAGCACTACTTACCCAATTGAATCATTTACACAATTAAATAAGCTCCCAGGCTGTTTGACAAATGGAATCGTTATTTTACGGATGTCCACTCACATAAAATCCATGTACTTATTTTCTTATGAATGAAGGTAATGAATATCATAATCTAATCAAATAATTCCTGAATAGATATAATAAATAAATGAAGAACGCCATTATATCTATTGAATATAAGTATTTATCCTGTATAATTAGTAATTGTACAATAGTATTTGAAGTGAATGTTTGAATTTTAAGAATAAAGAAATGTTATTTGGCGACTTCTCGGGCAGTGTCCTTTTTCAAGCCTGTGTATCAATCAAAACTGTAAAATATTCTGTTAAATAGAGATCTAATTCTCATATTAACTTCGGAAATAATCTATTACTTGTAATGGGTGGCCCATTTAAAAATTGGAATTTAATTTTTGCTAAAAAAAAACTGCTCAATATTTTCCAATGGTTGAACATTTATTTAAAAGGTTGGTTCATGACATTTATTTATGAAAAATAATTTCGGCCAAATGACCACCACGGCTGACTTGGCAGTAGCCTATTCGTTCCACCAAATTTTTAATACATTTTCGATTGTTTGGGGCTCTATTTCACCAATAGCAGCTCGAATTTCGGTCTTGAGGTCTTGAATTGTTTCTGGATTGTTGGCGTAACACTTATCTTTCACCGCTCCCCAAAGATAATAATCCAATGGCGTCAGATCGCAGCTTCTTGGTGGCTAATTCACATCAGCATTTCTGCTGATTATTCGATTTCCGAAAATGCGGCGTAAAACATCGATTGTGGCGTGTGCTGTATGGCTCATTGCACCGTTCTGTTGAAACCAAACATCGTCCAAGTCGTTAGCTTCAATTTCTTGAAAGAACCAATCGTTCAACATTGCGCGGTAGCGCTCGGCATTGACGGTTACTCACCACTTTGGAAATAAGTTTTTAATATTTCCCAACTTTCTTCAAGCGAATAGCGTCCCATTTCGTTAACTTCAAACTTTCAAATAAATATTAGTCACGTCAAAAAGAATAGTTGACGTTTATAATGTCAAATAATCGGTAGTTCAAATTCCAAACACTAGATGGACCACCCGTTATTTCACAAAATAGTTTTTGGCGCTCTTGTTCACCCGAACAGAGTGCCTATCATTTTGCCCGAATGTCTGTAATTTTGGAATATCGAGCCGAAAATGGTCTCAATCGATTGGGTTCGACTCCATGATGGTTCAGTAGTTATGAGCATCTGAAATTTTGTTTCCTCAATAACTACAAGAATATCCATCCGATCAAATTGATACTTGAAATATTGTTTAGGGAGGTTGCAACAAAACAGCTCGCAAAATTTCGCAGAAATCGTCGCGCTAGAAAGTTTTTAAAAAATTCCCAAAAAAAAATTTTTTAATCCTCACTATCTCATAAGATATTTTTCGGATTTCAATAAAAAATTGTGAATATATTGAGGTGATCGATATCTTACTTATCCTCAAATTTCATTGCCGCAGCTCCTTTCCATCTAAAGATATGATCATTTTTTTAATTTACTCAAGAGAAAAGATAAATGACATACGTCCCGATGATTTTCTTTGAACAATGGCTATCACAGATCGATATTCGATTGACAAATGCCGGACTCATTAATCAGTGTCAGTTGGCGTAATATTTATCAAAATTTTTCATAACGGGAAATCATAGAGATAGAATTCAATCTCGGTGGCTGAAATAATATACGTTGTCAAAATTCAGAAAAGCACAGACATAATTTTTTAAACTTTAAACTTGGGGAAAATTATGAGTAGTTATTTTTAATTTGAGATCTAGGTTTGTTCATTCATTAGGCGTTCATATTTGCATCACATTGTCCCATAGTACGGGAAAAGACTATTGTTCACGTGATCAGAGTGCTTATAGATTTATTATGGTTTGAGTATTTACTCGCAAGTAGCTCAACAAGAGCGCCAAAGCAATCTGACCTTACGTCAGTGCTTTCTATTTGGAGTACAAATTAATTCATATTGAATGATTATTTGGGCTATTACCATCATCTATTGTGGATGTAATGTTTTCCGACGTTTCGATAGACATCTTCTATCTTTTTTAGATAGAAGATGTCTATCGAAACGTCGGAAAACATTACATCCACAATAGATGATGGTAATAGCCCAAATAATCATTCAATACGAGCTCCATCATCAACAATATCTCGTCATCAACTACAAATTAATTCGGTCCGTTTTCAATAGATGGCTCTGGCTGATTTGTTTACTGAATAATGATAGATGTTTTTGGCATTGTTAGAAAGATTTGACCTTTGTCAACCATATTCAGTCAACGAAGCTTCGAGTTTTATACAACAACATTGGTTTTCTGAGCATACAATATGTCGAGTTTTGTGCTAAATAAACAACATTCGCGGGAAGTTTTGATTTTCTTTTTTAATTGGAAGAAAAGTGCCGCTGAAGCGCATCGATCACTTGTGGAATTTTATGGTGAAACTGCGGCATCTGATAAATCATGTAGAGAGTGGTTTCGACGCTTCAAAAATGGAGATTTTAGTGTCGAAGACAAGGAGCGCCCGGGCCAGCCGAATTGGAGGAATTGCTCGATCAAGATCCGTGCCAAACGCAACAAGAGCTTGCAGGATCGTTGGGAGTCACTCAACAAGCCATTTCCGTGCGCTTAAAGAACATGGGAATGGTTCAAAAGCAAGGAAATTGGGTCCCATACGAGTTGAAACCGCGCGACGTTGAAAAGCGATTTTTCATCAGTGGACTGCTGCTCGAACGACAGCAAATTGTCGTTAAAAATTACTTGAAAACGTTGAAATGGGAGGTCCTACCCCACCCGCCATATTCGCCAGATATTGCTCCTTCTGATTATTGGTTGTTCCGACGGATGCATCACGATTTGGCTGGACACCGCTTCACTTCTTTCCAAGAAATTCAAGAATGGCTCGATTCATGGTTTGCGTCCAGAGAGGACTCATTTTTCAGAGATGGAATCCGAAAATTGCCAGAAAGGTGAACAAAAGTTGTGGCTACCGAGGGACAATACTTTGAATAACATGTTTTTTCATTTTGATAATAAATAAAATGTTTTTTTAACGAAAAAAACGGGCCGAATTAATTTGTACTCCCAATAAATTTTTTTTCATGTCATTGGGGTTTCATGTCAATTGATTTTAGAGGTGTCACGTCAAAATTAATTTCTTCTTCCTGATCTTTTGTTGGTCGTCTGTTCATTTACGATCGTTCAAAAGAGTGGAATAGATGTTGTGAACTTTCTTGATATCTACTCTGTCATTAATTGAATTCTCATTTGGTTTTATATGGATCATCTCGAGAAACTCTCTGTAGTTTTATTTGGTTCTTGGTTCAACACTACTGTTTCGTCATAGCTGAATGTGTGTTTACTCTCGGATTTGAGTTTGTAAAGTGCCGTCGGTGTTTTGGAGGACTTGCATCCTTTCAATATGTTCTTGAAGTTTTTGTTCCGTCTGTCCTATGTATACACCTTCACAATTTTTATCATTTGTAATTCAATTATGACGAGACAGTAGTGTTGGACCAAGAACCAAATAAAAAATCCAGAGGTTTGGGTCATAGCTTCGTAATTTAAAATAGTGAAAAAAAGACTAGTGTGGCACTGATTCTCTGTGAAAAAGTGCCTATATAATGTTTCAATTTCAGTATTAGCCGAGATGTAACTCTTTTTCGATATTACCATTTATCCAATTTTCGCTTATAAGTCGAAAATAAAGTAGGGAAGCCAAAAATGAATACTACTCTTGCTAGTTTCTCAGAAAAAGAGAACCAGAATGGGTCATCAGATTTTTTCTTTCCCCTTTTTTTTGTAGTGTTTCAACATCAAAATATACCTCCCTGTATACCTCTGTTACCTGTTCTGCAATCAATTCTATCCAAAGATTCCTTCTATGGGTGATCAGATCAAATGTCGAAATACAATACTTTTGACGAAATTTATTATATTGTTATAGTTGGTTGCATGTAAAATTTCCAAACGGTAATTAATTCAATATGTTTATAGATTCCTTGTTACTAAAATCATATAACCAAATCAAACAAACTTAAAACACCAAATGTTTCCACGAACAATGGACATACTTCAGGTAGAAAACCCACGATGCTGTTAATTTCATGCATTAAAACTTAAAACAAACATCTCTCATTTACTACTTTTACATAATGTTATAACAATGTTTCGCATGCCCGAGCTTGGTAGGTTCATATAATAAATTTGATGTATCATTAAAAACGATGTGTGTAAAGGTCAGTCCGTTGTCTTCGGGTTGAGGGCATTTTATTTTTTGAAAACGTGGTAAACCACCCACGATCACTCTAAATGGCAAGTCGAACTCTCCGAGATTTTTATGACGTCCCGCACAAATAAACACTTGAAATGTCAATAACAATGAAGCGTACAACTTCTCCCATGGAACAATGTTAATTCAATTAGGTTTTTATTCGAATGAAAATAAATTGATTGATTGAGTGTTGGAGGCTGCACAATTGGGACATTCAATTCACATATGTCGAGTACACAACGTATATAACATACTGGGGAAAATGTATGAATTAATTAATTTGAAGAATAGTCTGAATAGGTACAATGAAAATATAATGTTTACTCATGATTTGATCTATGAAGAAAGTGATGGGTGAAAGAGTTTTTTTTTATTTTCAAAACTCATCGACCATTTGAACGGTTTTATTTTTCTGTTTGTTAGTCACTGAAATCTCTGATTCAGTAAAGATCGTCGAAAATATTGGGTCATAATGTTGATACTGGGTGTTTCAACTCTTCGACCAGCATGTGCATAGTGAGACAATGTTTATTTATGAATTTCAAATTAATGTGACAGATTTTTTTTAAATATGAATGGAACAGTGTCTTGTCAGAAGCCGTTAAGATTATCGAAAATCTAAAGAATAATTTTTGTTAGAATAGGTAAATTCAATTTTTTGTTCACGTTCAAAGAAAACGTTTTATTAATTTTCTTGTTGGTTCAGCAATTCCAATTCTATTTTCTATGATTAGCCCCAATCACTGTATATAGAATACAGTATTGTTCTGCATATAAGATAGTTGAACTCCAGACATTTAGTTAATGGAATTCAATTCTTCCTTAAAAATGCTTCTGATCGAAGAAACCTGTATCTATAGTAAAACATCAACCATCATAAAGCCTAATATTTCTTTTTCATCACATACCTTGACAAGTTCAACACAATTTTATCAACTGTGAACTGCAGAATATAACCCTGAATAGAATAGACGGCTACATATGATACTACCTCGTATTCAGCTTTCATTACTTTTGGCATCTTGAAATAAATAACTATTTGCTTTCTTGTGAAAAAATTTTAAAAAATCTCAAAATAGATATCAGATGATACTTGACCTCAGGCCATTTTCTATCACATCTTTGAAATGGGAGTGAACAATCGTCAACACGATATAACATTAAAATAAAAGATCGAATTTGTCAATTAAACAGAATTTGTTAATGAAAATTGATGCATAAATATCTAACCGATCCAGGTAATCTTGCAATCTTGCTAAATTATGACCACTTATGTCAACAAACCGGATGTTGTTGATGAATTGACCCCGTTGACGAGCCGAAACAACACAGTCTTCGAAGAAGTCGAATCGAACACCTCAGATTGAAAATGGGCAAGACCCACAGTAAGAAAGTACACCTCTGGAATTCCAATTCCAATCGGGCGTAATTACGATCCTATGAAATTGGCAAATGTTTATCCTAACGCAATTCTTCCTAAGGATATGGAAAGACTAAAAATAATGCGACACTCCACAGACATAAACAAGTCGACATTCCTAATTATTTTGACACTGGAATGTGAGCGTTTCTCGTTTTCTGCTTTATAAATAGGGTGAATCGGGAAAGTAATTAGGGTCATCGGCAGATGGAATGCCATTGAAGATAGACAGAATTATACAGGATGATTGCTCAAATTTCACAGTGTAGCGAGGAGAGTATAACTAGAACTGAAGCACTAACGAACCGAAGAACTGAGGGTCTCATTCACTAAACAAAGTAAGGATTATGATATTCACAAATTTGATACAGGTCCTAGCGCAAAATTGTTCAAACGTATAAAGATCATATCTCCAGAAGTATTAGTTTGTCGTGGATTAAAACGGTAAAATAGTATTTGAAGGATACAACTGCATAAGAAGAAAAATTTTATTCAGAAAGAGTCTTTTGAAAAAATATATTTTTCTCATTACTCCGAAACTGATGTGCTGATCTAAACAAACTCGTCCGAGATATCCAACTTTCAAGCCCACCCTAAAAATTTCTTACTTCTAGGTCATTCCGTTCGGACGCAATCGTGTAAACGTTCAGACAGAATCGATTTCGACTACGAATTTTTCATCAGTGAGTCTCAATAAAACGATTGACGATTACTCAAATATTCGAATAATAGACTTTTGACAAATCTACAAGCACTCTGTTCGAAAAACAGAATTAAACAGGCATTAAATCAAAATATCAAATGTAGAGTGTGGTAATCATTTAGAAATGAGAATTAGCAAAATATCAACTTCAATTCAGTAGGCAATAATTTTACCACTACTGATCAGATTTATATTTTAAATTCACTTTGATGAAATCAGTTTGCAAGAAACAAATCAATTAATGATAATTAGATTAATGAAACATTGATTATAAATTGATTTGGGCATGAAACAACTCACTCAACTTTTCTCCTCCGTGTACTGAATTCACCTTCATTATTCTTACCTGTAACAAACAAGGAGATATTAATTTAAGAATCTTAACTATATCTACTACAAATTTCAAATCATTCACCAATGAGGTTTCGTTTCAACTCAATTTACCATATTATTCAAGTTATTATCATAACATTAAGTATTCATAATATTCATAAGAAAACCAGACTGTCAAAAACAATTTTTGAAATATTCAAGAAGTCCTATAAGAAATGATGAAGAATTCGTGGCGAAAGTTGAGTCTGTCCGGCCGGCCGGCCGTATCCTCTCTAGCATCCAAAAGGAATCAGCTAGAGTTTTTATATTTTCAGAATAGGTTAATTGTCCAAATATCTCGGTCAAGTTCGTTATTAGGCCAAATCCGTCGGATGGTTCAGTGGTTATGAGCATCTGAAATTTTGTTTCCTCAATAACTACTAGAATATCCATCCGATCAAATTGATACTTGAAATATTGTTGAGGGAGGCTGCAACAAAACAGCTCGCAAAATATCGCAGAAATCGTCATGCTAGAAAACTTTTGAAAAATTCCCAAAAAAAAATTTTTAATCCTCACTATCTCATAAGATATTCTTCGAATTTCAATAAAAATTCGTGAATATATTGAGGTGATCGATACCTTACGTATCCTCAAATTTCATTGTCATAGCTCTTTTCCATCTAAAGATATGAACATTTTTTAAATTTACTCAAGAGAAAAGAGAAATGACTTACGTCTCGATGATTTTCTTTGAACGATGGCCATCACAGATCGATATTCGATAGACAAATGCCGGACTCTAATCAGTGTCAGTTGGCGTAATATTAATCAAAATTTTTCATAACGGGAAATCATACAGGAAGAATTCAATCTCGGTGGCTGAAATAATATACGTTGTCAAAATTCAGAAAAGCACTGACATAAGTTTTTAGGAAAAGGGAATTATAGCTTCGAACAAAACTTGGGGAAAATTATGAGTAGTTATTTTTAATTTGAGATATAGGTTTGTTCATTCATTAGGCGTTCATATTTGCATCACATTGTCCCATAGTACGGGAAAAGACTATTGTTCACCTGATCAGAGTGCTTATAGATTTGTTATGGTTTGAATATTTACTCGCAAGTAGCTCAACAAGAGCGCCAAAGCAATCTGACCTTACGTCAGTGCTTTCTAAATTTTTTTATTAACGAAATTGATAAAAGGGTAGCTATAGGGGAAATGGAATCACCAGCTCATTCTAATAGAAAAATTAATAGTAGGAACTGGGAACAGACAGTAGTTAGTTTATGTCAAGCTGGTGATTCGGAAGAGAAAAAAAAACTTTAGTAAGTAAGAATATTCATCATCTATGTAGTCAGGGAAGTAATAGTCAGATTTGATAGATTGTATTTGTAATGTAATTCAAGACCAAAAGATTGAAGAGTATTTACGACTTTGATTTTATTGTTCAATCACGACTGAACAAGTGTATACTGAACAAAGTTGCAGCATGTGCTCAGATTACAACCCAAATGCGAAATTCGAAAATTTAGAAAGCACTGAAGTGAGGTCAGATTGCTTTGGCGCTCTTGTGGAGCTACTTGCGAGTAAATATTCAAACCATAACAAATCTATAAGCACTCTGATCACTTGAACAATAGTCTTTTCCCGTACTATGGCACAATGCGATGCAAATATGAACGCCTAATGAATGAACAAACCTATATCTCAAATTAAAAATAACTACTCATAATTTTCCCCAAGTTTTGTTCGAAGCTATAATTCCCTTTTCCTAAAAACTTATGTCAGTGCTTTTCTGAATTTTGACAACGTATATTATTTCAGCACCGAGATTGAATTCTTCCTCTATGATTTCCCGTTATGAAAAATTTTGATTAATATTACGCCAACTGACACTGATTAATGAGTCCGGCATTTGTCAATCGAATATCGATCTGTGATGGCCATCGTTCAAAGAAAATCATCGGGACGTATGTCATTTCTGTTTTCTCTTGAGTAAATTAAAAAATGGACACATCTTTAGATGGAAAAGAGCTACGACAATGAAATTTGAGGATGAGTAAGATATCGATCACGTCAATATATTCACGAATTTTCATTGAAATCCGAAGAATATCTTATGAGATAGTAAGGATTAAAAATTTGTTTTTGCGAATTTTTCGAAAATATTCTAGCGTGACGATTTCTGCGAAATTTTGCAAGCTGTTTTGTTGCAGCCTCCTCAACAATATTTCAAGTATCAATTTGATCACATGGAAATTCTAGTAGTTATTGAGGAAAAAATTTCAGATGCTCATAACTACTGAACCATCCGACGGATTTGGCCCAATAACGAACTTGAGCGAGATATTTGGACAATTAACCTATTCTGAAAATATGAAAACTCTAGCTGATCCCTTTGGTTGATAGAGAGGATACGGCCGGCCGGACATACTCAACTTTCGCCATGAATTCTTCATCAGGAGTCGAACCCAATCGATTGAGACCATTTTCGGCTCGACATTCCAAAATTACAGACATTCGGGCAAAATGATATGCACTCTGTTCGGGTGAACAAGAGCGCCAAAAACGAGTCACGAGTCATGTAATTGTTGTTTGCAACGAGTTTTAGAGCATATTTTCCTTATTTCAATAAGTTTCGTAAAAAACTATTGAAATTTAATGCAAAATTCGGATTATAAATACCTACTAGTGAGTTTTTTATTCTTATCTTGGCAGTTACAACGAAAGTTGATAAGATGAGGAATTTGAATTCATTGAACATCGATTGTTTCGATTCACCATCTTATATTGACATGTAATTGTGTTTGAATTCAATAGGAATGCCATGAAACGAAAAATATAACTAGAATCAATACTATTTTTTTTACTGTAATGAAATCAATATGATAATTGGTCAAACAATATTATTTCTCGCATAGATTTAATCGAGGAAACTGAGAAAAGGGTAACTAACTATATGGGATATGAAGTCGTCAGATTATTCGAATAGAGTCATTGAATGTAAGAAACGGGACGGACGAAATCATGAAAATTTTTGGCGAAGGTGATGATGATTCAGAGGAGAAATAAAAGATTAGTAATTAACCATTTTATTGCGTGGCGATTATATCCCAATCCCAATTAAACAGAGGTATCTTGTTTCCATCTGAATAATCATGAAAAATATAGGAAGTTAGCTGTAACTTCAATGATTCTCCTATCGAACATAATTTCTATCTTTGATACTTTGGAGTTGAAATGGATTCATCTCTCAATTACAAGGCTCATTTAGATGATCTGAGCCTAAAACTCAAAACTAGGATGATATTCTTCAGAAATTAGCTGGATCGTCTTGGAGAGCTGATGCTTCCACTTTTCGCACAGCATCTCTAGCCTTAGTCTCTTTTGCAGCTGAGTATTGTTGCTCTGTTTGGTTCAATAATGCACACAAAAAATCGATGCAAAATTGAATAAATTCATGGGAATAATTACTGGCACCAAAGATCTACACCGGTTCATTGGTGTCCTTGATGGAGCTTCATCGCCAAAAATTTAATTAAGTGCATCAACACAACGTTGTTGAGTTAATCCGCGTCGGAAGTTGTAAAAAATAACCGCACGAAATGTTCACAATTTAATTCCATTTTTTGGGGAGATGAATCTTTTAAGTTACTGTAAACAACATAAATAGCGCTTGTATGTCAAAACGTATGACTACGTATAACCTCAAAAATGCCAAGTTTCACGATAGAGCTGTCAGTTGGCAGATTGCAAGAGTAGGGTTGTCCAATTCCAAAATATAAAAGACAACCCTCGAATCTATGAACCGTCAAATACGTAAATTATTGAAGAGATGTGATTATATTTTTATTGAACCTCCGGGCGGAGCTTCATGATGTCATATGTCAAAAAATTGCGGATCATTAGGAAAACCCATAATGGTTTGCCACAAAATTTGATGTACTCTAATAATGAGGAATAAATAAAACTTATAAAATATCATCTTTCATTTTCATCACTGTTGGGCGTATCATTGCGCTTTCTCCGCTCAATGCAATTTATGCAATTTTCCGAAGTACTCAACCTCCCACATGACATAATTCACGCGGTCACAGGCAAATGCCATAACCCAATAACGAAAATTTACATCTTTAATAAACCCAACTATCTGTTGCTCAATCTTTCTCTGCTTTCTTCTCGGTCGAATTGTATAACATCCAAATGCATCCGAATTTAAATATGGAACGACGATCTAATAATGGCATGCTGTTGTTATTATTATCGTCATTATTATGAACGTGAAAGAGAATTGAATTCGATTCATGCTGTAGATTGGTGAAGAAGCGGTGTTTAAGATTCGAGGAGCGTATTTCTTTTTCGCGAACAATCGCTTTTCGTTACGCTACGCCGTGGTGTGTCTGTCGTTAATGAGTACCCACGAACGAAAAATATTACGTCAGACAACGGGAAAAACTATCTGGTTTACTTTCCCTCCTGTGAATCATAATTATACATGTTTAATGTGGTTTCTGTGCTGCTTGACTCAGACTATTTTATGTATTATGTAGCAATATTAATTCGTATCACCGGATAATTAAAATTTTCGCAAATCATCAATACAAAATAAAAAAATCTGCCATCTAATCACTCATCGTGCGTAAATAGAAAAAAAATGAGTTGTCGGTTTACAGACGATAGTTGAACGTGACAATGTCATGAGTAAATACTGATCAAATAGTATCATTATTTCATACAATTCTTCGATCAGAAAGTCATTTTTATTTTTACAAAATAAATGATTAAAATTGATTGTTTGAATTTCTACTCGACTGTTAAAATATAAATTTTGATTTCATTAATTTTTAACAATAAATTTCGTATTGAGCTTATTTCTTTGAGCAACTGAAATGAATACAAGTTGTTGTTCAATTAATTACTTATCTATTTTTGAAAATTTAATATCAATTTGTTGAAAAAAAGTTATAAATTCGAATATTTACATATATTTTAGAACTTTTGGCTTACAATATTTAGTTAGCAAATAATAAAGCATATAGATCAGGGGTAAGTGACGGGGTGTCATTCAATTCGGTGTATCACATAAAAGCCTAGGGAAAAAACCCCAGTAAAAAAAACCCTGGCTCCCCGCCTAAGTGTGAAAGTACAAAAATAAGCTGAAATATATTTTAGGGACTTCTTTCTTCAAGAGTGATCTTCTATTGATGGAAACAGAGACTTCTTCAAGTTGACCACATCGAATCTGGAAATAAAAAAACAAAAGCAGAAAAAATAACTGAATAACAAAAATACAAAATTTAAAAGAAATAAAGAAAACACCCTCAAATTCGCCATTTTGGATTAACTCGATATTGTGAATCAAGGATTTTTTAACATAACAAGCTGAACCGTAAATTTTACTAAGAAGATAATCAATGAATACATAACCTTTTATGGTTCCTCTTTCACAAAGATATTTTTTAGTATCCGTATGCGTCTCTTGAAGGAGAATAATCTCAGCACCCTAGTCCTTTGCTAGTTTAGAAATATAATCACTCTTGTCCTTAGAAATACCCTACTGTTGTCGATTGCACAAGGTTGTATTTCACTTCTTTTTTTTGTGACTTGTCCTACACATTGTTGTACGTCTCACAGGACCAATAAAGTATTATTATTATTATTATTATATTCAAATTTAATACACAAAATTTGTCGCCAATCTGCAAGGAGGATTCTTCGAATCGGGTCTTGCGGTCCAAGTGATGATTTTTCAGATCTTCTGATGTTTGAAGTCTGCTATGGAACCCATTCAAAGGGAAATCATCATCCATAGTTGGGGAAGGTTGTGATATAACACTTATTTCATTGAAAAATTGGCAGAGGAAAAATTATCGACTGACATTTATTATGACATGTCAGTCTAATAATCTATAATAATAATTTCGAATAATAATAATAATAATAATAATAATACTTCATTGGTCCGGTGAGACATATAACAATGTGTAGGACAAGTCACAAAAAAAAGAAGTGAAATACAACCTTGTGCAATCGACAACAATATGAACACCAGTGGGATCATATGATAGTTACGGAGAGGTATTCCTCAACACTATAGTAGGTACCTTGAATCAACAACGACATAACTTCTTTCTTGAATTGTCTCAGATTCAATGATCTGATTATATTTGGTAAATGATTGTAGAGCTTCGCTCCTAAGTAAGAAGGTGCTGATTCGTACTTTGTTGTATGATGCCGAGAAATGCATAAATCATTTCCATGCCTGGTTTCATAATTGTGAAAATCTGAACATTTTTTCAAATATTGTATATTTTTATGAATGTACAATAAGCAGTTTAAAATGAAAATACATGGGAATGTCAGGATTTTAAATTTGCTAAATAGTGGACGGCAGGAATCTAAAGGTTTAAGATCAAAAATGAGCCTTAAAATCTTCTTTTGACAGACGAAGACACGGCCTACCCCAACCGATGATCCCCACAGAACTACACTATAATTCAGGTGGCTGTATACCATACTATAATATATACCCAATAAGGCATCTACAGGGAGAGCACTTTTGAGTCGCGATATAGCATAAAAGGATTTGTTCAACTTTTTACAAATTTCATCAATTTGATTGGTCCATCTAAGGTTGTTATCAACATAAATGCCAAGGAATTTAACACAATCGGTGGACTCCAGATACCCCTCGGAATGGTGAAATAGTACAGATTCATTAGACGGAGTTGTGCGGTTTTGGAACTTGAGAATGTAAGTTTTGGTCAAATTTATAATCAGGTTGTTACGATGACACCAATCTTGGAAAGATTGGATTACAGATTCACACATTATCTTTAGCTCCTTCAGACTTCCTGCTCTAATTGCAATCGAGGTGTCGTCCGCGAAGAGAATCAGGATGCAGGATAAAATGTGGTCCGGCAAATCGTTCATAAATAGAATAAATAAAAGAGGTCCAAGAACCGAACCTTGAGGAACTCCAAGGTTGGTTTGGTATTTGCTGGAATTGGAATCATTGAGCCGGACGTAAATTCTCCGATGACTCAGAAAGCTCTTCACCCAATCCAGAAAAATCCCTCTAAAACCCAATTGATACAGCTTTTCCAATATAAATTAATGCTACAGAGTATCAAACGCTCTAGAAAGATCGAAGAATAATTTATTGTATGAATAAACAGTCATTAAATTAACTAATTTCACCGTAATAACTCCTCTCGATAATCATATATTCAACATCGAAAGAATCACTACCTTAGTCGCCGCAATTGCCATGGCTATAAACAATTGACACCACATTCACTGCACTTCGTACTTAAATATCTTATTGTGTAGCAGCTGTCCACATGGACTCATCGCTCACTCGAGTAGGAGAGAGACGTGACTGCCAAACGTGAAGGTCGATTGAGCCTCTTTGTTGCTCGTTCCGCATTAAATAAGGGAGGTAACGCCGCATGAGTCTGCTTTTTCGTGCTGACTTCTTCGAATTATAAGACGTTATCACGTCAAAAAATTAATATTTTCTGGTGAAAAAAGCTACGACAGTGAAATATGAGAATATGTAAGATATCAATAACGTCCATACATGCACAAATTTTTGCTCAAATTTGAAGAATATCCTACGAGGTATACCGTACAGAAATTTTTATTTTGAGTTTTTAAAAAATTTCAAAGCGTGTTGGTTTCTACGAAATTTTGCGAGTCTATTCGTTTTAACGTTATTCAAAATCTTCCAAGATACAACTTGATTCGGAAGATATTCTAGGAATTATTGAACGAACGAAACTTCAGATACTCATATAAAACTTGAACCATTCAACGAATTTCACCCAACAATGAACTTGACCGAGATATTTGGACAGTTAACCTATTCTGAAAATATGAAAACGTATATACAAGAGTAAAAGGCAGACTGGACGGTCAAACTCTTGTTTGACCCTTTATTTTTCATCAGAAAGTTAAACTCAATCGATTGAGACCATTTTCGGGTCAATATTCGGAAAATTCAGATTTTATGCAAAAGGATAACTCGCGGTTATACTAGACAGACTCCAACCAATTTTTGATAAAGAGTCACTCTGAATTTATGTTCATATACACCCTGTACAGATTGACCTTTACATGATTGCGATCTGATAGTAACTGGATCCTCGCAATGTCTGATGCGACAAAAAACAGCATATCGATCAAGTTCATCTGAACGGTCCGAACCGATTGTTGAGCTATTTTCGCGTTGGAGAAGATCGAACGCCTAGATGAGCCGCCCGCTTGTCATCGCGGTGGAATGTCGACCGATCGGCGTTCTGTCATTCCGTCGTCCAATAAAGTACATAGGTGTCATCCGAGCGACGAGAGGTATGCGCATCGGCTGCCTCTTCTGAATTAATTTTAGACGTACCGAGGAAGATGCCAACATAAGAAACGTTTGTTTTTGCGGAAGGGGAACTGGCTGAAATTCCAACGACTGGAGCGTTGACCATGAATATATTCAGATACTAAAGTAATGTTGTGTGCGAAATGATACAATCAGAAGCGAGTAGGCACATGTAGGCGTAGCTTGCTTATCAGGTATACACATCTCTACACATTTTGACCACCTTTCTGACAATTTGTAAATACCACGCTAATTAAATTGTTGGTCTTTTAAAGTAAACCAACCAGACACCTAATTTTCGACCTCCTCGTAGGAACCAAGGTGCTGCTCAGCCAATGCGTGTACCATCGATGAAAACAAATGGTAGTCGGAAGGAGACAAATCTGGTGAATACGGCGGGTGAGGTAGCAGCTCCCAACCAAGTGTTTAAATTGTATTCTCATGGAGCAAAATAACCTTGCCGTATCTTCGGACCCATTCTGGTCGTTTCTTGTTCAATGCAGGGTTCAATTTGATCATTTGTTGTCAGTAGCGATCAATATTAACGGTTTCACCAGGTTTTAGGAGCTCGTGGTACACCACACCTTTGTGGTCCCACCAAACACACAGCATTGTCTTCTTGCCGAATCGATCTGGTTTTGCAATAGATGTTGATGGTTGTCCCGGATTAACCAATCATTTTTTCCGTGTAGGATCCATAACCTAAATCCATTTTTCATTGCCTGTAAAAATCCGATGCAAAACCGATTTTCTTTCGTGTCTTTGAAGCAAAAGTTCACAAGTGTTTATTCGGTTTTCCATCTGTCTTTCATTCAATTTATGTGGCACCCATTTTCCACACTTCTGGAACTTAACCATGGCTTTTGAACGGTCAGAAATTGTTTGTTGTGCAACATTTAACATTTCTGTCATTTGCATTTGATTCAAAGTGTCATCTTCATCCAATATCGTTTACAAGCATTCGAGGCGACTCGGCAGCACTTTTCTTCAAATGAAAACAAAAAATTAATGTTTTCCGCGAAATCATCACTTTCTGATCTATATGCTTTATTGTTTGCTAACTGAATATTGTAAGCCAAAAGTTCAAAAAAGAATATATATCACTTTCTGGTACAAAAATCGACATTTTTAACACGATGCAAAAATATGATGTTGTTTGTTCAATGACTTGATGTATACTAAAATTTGTTTCACAGATGTCATAGCAAACAAACATAAGAAAAATAAAGGCTCGTTCCCAACAAATGTTCCTTATCGAGACATTTGTATCTTGACGCTCACTTCATACCGGTATACCTGGTGGTTCCTAGGGCATGGCTGAGTTTTGACGATGAATGAAAACTTTTCGAAAAAAATATGATGTATAGATACCTAGGTAGATTATGTACTGTTTCTTGTGCTATATGATTCAGAAGTAATTTTTTCACTCGAGTTTAAAGCGCAGTGAAACATGAAGCGGCCGGCGTTGCAACGACAAGTCTTGACGAGTTGTACTGAATATGAAATAAAATGTGGGAGTTTTCACAAGAAACAGTGATGGGTTTTTCAGGAAATATCATCTATATTGATAAGAGAAGTCAAGTGGACATTTCAATTATTCACTATCGTAACCAAATCAATTATCATGCATCCCGCTTATGATTGTGGACCTCCCATTCTTCTGTGCGCTCAACGTAAACTCTCACGTGGGCCGTGGGGTCCACGGGGGGCACTTTCAACATATAGAATGTGTAGTCTCTAAGTAAGCCTTTAAGCCTGAGAGCTACGAATTTAAATCTACAGAGGAAATTCTGATTCTGATCACAACCTTTCACTTAAGAAATGCCGTTTTTTGATGGTTTGCTGCCATCTTCCCTGTGTTGTATTCGGTTCAATATGTTTTCCTGTTATTCGTTTCGCTCTTTTTAATATCATTTGGGATAACCATTACTTCTGAGTGTTTTTGTTATGAGTAAATAAATAACATCACAAAAACACTCAGAATTAAGGGTTATCCCACAAAGATAGAGCATAGAGCGAAACAAACAACAGCAAATCAGCTTGAACCCAATACAAGAAGATATGCGACAAACCATAAAAGGGTGATTCCTTATGTGAAAGGTTTATCAGAAAAAATGAGAAGAATTGGAAATAAGTACGACATAACAACCGCTTTCAAGACACAAAAGTTTAACCTGACAACGAGAATCAAAGAACAAAGAATTGCATATATGTGATACCATGAGAATACGGAAGATCATATATCGGAGAAACAAAACGCTCCTTGAAAGTATGGATAAAAGCACATCCGAAGCTCAAGTTTTAGACACCGATAGATCCAAGTTGGACCAACATGCTGTGGATGAAAATCACCTGATAAGATGTAACCAAACATAAATCATATCCAAAGAAGAGAAGCCTACAAGATAAAAATCAATGAGGTGGCAATCATGAATATTACTCTCAATCCCATAAGTGCATCGTCAATTGAGTTGCCGAAAGGCCAAATGATCAAAGTAACTTGAAAAAATCTTCAAACCACAGATAAGTACCAATTGTGTCTAGTTTCCGTGTTCCTGTCAATTTGACACTTATTAGAGAAAATAATATATAATTATATATATTATATATATATATATATATAATAATTAATCAATCTCAATTCTCATTTAATTTTTATTCATTAGTTGTCATTAGTTGTCTGTCCGAAAGTAGGTATAATGACAGGTATAAAAGAGTCAACATAACGTTTGCATATTCTATGGGTTTCATAATCTCGATTGGTATCGGAAGAGTCCAATAGGTATTTATCTTATAATGGAATTACAGGAAGGAGTTTTAAGGACATTTTTCTCAGTACCTTAACCGCAGACACGTGTTTCGGGAAATTGGCCCTCATCGGTGCGGTGCAAAAGTGTGAGGATGCAAGACACTAGACAAAAATGAAACTTAACAAACCAAAAGAATAAACCAACAGAAACCAGCCGCAGTAATGCAGTTTTAATTAAAAAATCCTGAATGTCACAGCATCACCTAAAATGTTATCACGGAGGCTGCTATAGCTACCTGCTTCCTATCCAAGTCCAGGAATTCTAAATTCTCTGAAATTCGGGGTCTTATAATTCCCTAAGAATCCTCGACTATCAACAATTATAAAGAAAATACATAATACCCTATTCCCAGATATTTCGGTGAACGCACGTTCCTATAGGAATTCTCCTGTCTTGTTCGCATGTAAAAATACGACGTCCTCCTGTAGCGTACCTGGCTGGGGGTACTAGGTTCGGCCAATCGTTTACACGATTGAGGGATGGTGAATAACACTCAGCACTCTCACGGAAGGGTGTTTATTTTACAGGAGATATTCATTACACTTCAACGAGGTACACATGAATGAAATGATCAAAGAACATTGTCTGTGTCTTTGAATGAATGTCGAGTTCTTATTCCCAGACAATATCATAACTATTTATACTATATTGTTTATATTGTCTGTCTATTATTCAACACGTAATGTATTGATAAAACAAGGTTGACATTGTATACAATTAAATAAAATGATTATCGATCCTTGCTCGCCGGCACGTGCCAGCGGATGTAACCCTGATCCTAAAGGGCGCACATGCAAATATACAGGCTGCTTATACTACACCTTCCCTCTTTGAGAGAAAAAAAATTTTTTCTATGAAAATACAAAAATTTTTTTGACTTATCTATAACTTATTATCTATATATACAATACATATTTACTATTTACATCAGTCTTAATTCTAATCACTTGATAATCATTATTAGTACTTTATGAAAAATATAATTTCACTCTGTTCTTGTGCACTTCTTTGAGTTTATTTTTGTCCGTTTTCACAATAATGTTCGGGTTTCGCACTTCCACTATTTCGTAGGGACCGATGAATAAGGGGTCAAGTTTATTGTCAATGTCCTTATTATTCAAGAGCACCTTATCTCCTACTTTATAGCTAATTTCATTACATTTTTGTCGAAACTCTCTTTTCTTTTCAATTTTGTCTTTACCAAGTTTTCTCTAGCATCTTTCCATGCCGTTTGCAATCTATATTTTAGTTCAATAGGATAGTTGTCAAAATTGTAGATTGGATCTACCTGGCATTTTAAATTTTGGGGAAATTTACTAGGTTTTCTGAAAACTAATTCGTGAGGAGTATAGCGAGTTGAAGAGTTAACGGTATTGTTATATGAGAAGCACCAAAACGGAATCCAATTACTCCAGTTGTTACTTTCCTTAGCTGTGTGCATACGAAGGAAAGCTCCTAAGTGTTTATGAGAATTTTCAAGTGCACCTAATGTTTCGTGGTGATAAGCTGTTGAATTGAAACGCTTAATTTTGAGCAATTTACACGATTCACTAAATATTCTTGATAAGAATTCTGTGCCTTGATCTGTAACAACTTCAGATGGTATACCATACCTTAAAACAAAGTTTTGAATGAAAGATTTTGAAACTGTTTCTGCTTCTTTGTTTGGTAGAGGGTAACACTCTACGAATTTGGTTAAGTCGCATTGAATTGTGAGTATATATTTATTATTTTCGATATCGGTAGGTAATGGACCTACGAGATCTAAAAAATTCTTTGAAAAGCAGACGAAGCTGTGGTAGTGATTGTCATAGGTTCTTTCCTAGGTAAGGAATGTTTATGACGTTGACAATCATCACACTTCTTTCTTACAAATTTTCCAACATCGGATCTTAAGCCATTCCAAAAATATTCTCTTTTGATATTGTTAAACATGCGTTCGATACCTGCGTGTCCGCCGGTGGGGAGAATATGAAAATCATTTAGGATTATTTGCCTTAGTTCTCTGTCCTCGATTCGCGTTACATCTCTTATTACATTAATTTTTAATGATGTTCCTAGAATTTCATTTTTATAATTTGTCAACATATTCAAAATTTTTTTATTGCTAGCTAGCTTTATGAGGTACAATTCTAATATATTATTTTCTGCGCATAATTTTTCCAGTTTCCTCAACGATGTACCTAAGTCGTACGCTGATCGGATGTCTTGGTTAATGAAAATAATTTGTGAATTCACATTATATATTAAATTCTCATTGTAATCCTCTGAATGTTGATTTTTCAAATTACGAAATTCTTTTTCTGAAAGTGGTCTCAACTCAACACTTTCTGCTGGACGTTTTAAAACTTCGACGACAACAGGCTGATCAATTCCTTTGCCATCGGAGGCATTCGTCTCGTGTTGTTTAGAACCTACTTCCTTTTTAATTCGAGATCTCGTCATGACGCTTATGTTTCCAACTATCCCGTTCGTCATTTCTTTGAGTTCTTCTGAATCTATTTTAATACGCGATAAGGCATCTGCTGTGACATTTTCTGAACCTTTTACATAATGAACCGTGAAGTCATATTCCTCTAAAATCAAACGGAATTTGGTTAGTCTACTAGACGGATTAGTCATATTAAACAGATAGATCAGTGGTTCGTGCCATCGTCGGCAAAATATGCTTTCTGGTGTTTCGTGTATTGATTGTTATTGTTTTTAAATTGGCTACGAAACTTGTGACCCTGACCTTGCACGTTACGCGATATATTAAAATTTTGCTTGTTTTGATTTTCGTTGCGGTCACGACCTCGATATGAATGGTTAGGGTTAGAATTTTTTTTCTGATTAAAATCATTACGTTTTTTATTGAATTGATTTTTTAGTTAGAAGGGTTTTTCTCATATATAGCATCAAATCTTCAACTTTCTGATACTCTTTCTTTAACCTTAATTTTGCATTTGTAGTTAATTTAATTTTTAGCACATAATTAATCAAAGATTTTTTACCTGGCTCATCGAGCATATCTTTATATAATTCAATGGCGTCGAGTAATTGCAATACCGATTCTTCCGAGCTAGTTATTGATGGCAGTAAAGAGGATGCCGTCCTCAAGTCAAATTTTTCAGTCATAATTAATTTTCCTGAATTACGTTTATCCTCAATCAATTTGGATCTTTCTTGAAGCAATTTTCTAGCTTCTACAAGTGAATTTTGTATGATTGTTTGGTTAGGACTAGATGCTTGAGAAAATTTGATTCCGACTTGACAATTTCATTTAATTTGTTAAATTTGTACTCTAATATGTTTAGTTCATCTAAAAATTTATTGACTCTGTCGACCCGTTCCCTACGATCACGTGGCTCTTTTTGATATTTTCGAGGAATTTTTGGGACACACCGCGCTGTTCCCTGTTTGGGCGATGATTACTTCCTCTTGCTTAGACTGCCCTGATCCCATCTTGGTTTTGTGGTGGACTGCGACCTCTCACTGGATGAATATACCCATATTTATAATGCTGCTGACCATCTGGACCTCTACTCGTGTAGGACTGGCAGGATCGCCATGTAGCGTACCTGGCTGGGGGTACTAGGTTCGGCCAATCGTTTACACGATTGAGGGATGGTGAATAACACTCAGCACTCTCACGGAAGGGTGTTTATTTTACAGGAGATATTCATTACACTTCAACGAGGTACACATGAATGAAATGATCAAAGAACATTGTCTGTGTCTTGAATGAATGTCGAGTTCTTATTCCCAGACAATATCATAACTATTTATACTATATTGTTTATATTGTCTGTCTATTATTCAACACGTAATGTATTGATAAAACAAGGTTGACATTGTATACAATTAAATAAAATGATTATCGATCCTTGCTCGCCGGCACGTGCCAGCGGATGTAACCCTGATCCTAAAGGGCGCACATGCAAATATACAGGCTGCTTATACTACACTCCCACTCGAACCAAGATCATTAAAGACGCCCAGCCGGTGAAAAAGCGTCTCGTAACATCCGATAAGGGACTTGCAGGCATTAGTCAGAACAAATTAAAGTGCACGGGAATAACGATTTGTATCCGGGCTCCTCAAGACCGATTTATAACAACGGATTGGGAAATTTTTCACTTATTCCAGAGCACGTTTAATGGGCTAGGAGAGGCTGAGACCTGACGGAAGAAGACGTGGAATAGACGCTTAATTAGAGCGTTGATGTCTCGGAGTAATGAATAAGGACGGTAACAGATGTAGGAGCGTCAACAAAATTGGTGGTCGAGTACATCGGAAATTGTGTTTGATAGAGTGGTGCGACTAGTGGAGCTGCCAAATTCCTGTCATCTTTTCCGGCATGACACACAATTTGGGAATCGACCAACCTCATAACAACGAAACAAATTTGGAAAAGCCAACGCGATACAAAAACAACGATGATAGACCTTATAAGAAAATCAACGAACAAATATATCATATTTTCTATGAAAAAACTAAACTTTTCCTTCAGTTTTATTTCAATCAAAAATCGATTTCACACATGAAAATTACGAAATTTAATGGAACTTCGTAAAATTTGATCTAAGGCATAGAATTACCAATCGATGAATCTCAAAACCGATAATAAATATTAGTCAGAGGCATTCAGGAATTCAATTATTTTTTCTGGGAGCAATGGAGATGAACGAACTTCAATTCATTTACTTAAAAGATTAATCTCCCCCAAAAAATGGAATTAAATCGTTAATATTTTCGTGCGATTATTATTTACAACTTTCGAAGTGCATTAACTCAATAACAGTGCATCGATAAACTAACTTAATTTAATTTTTGGCGATGAAGCTCCATCAAGGGCCAGTGTTTATGGATGGTATGGTAAATTCAACCGAGGTCGTAGTTCACTCCAAGACGAATTTCGTGAAGGTCGTCCAAAATCAGCTTTCAGAAAACTGTGATGCTGTGCCACAACTGATATTGCATGATCGTCATGTGACCTATGAGATTGAGACAACCTTAGGCATTAGTGGGACCAGCATTCAATATTGCATGAATATTTGAACGTCAAAAAATTTGTTCGCGTTGGATCCCACACAATTTGTCAATCGCACAGAAAATGGCTCGTGTCGATTAGTGGAGATAAATGCTCCAAAAATACGATCGCGATGCATCGAAGCACGTTTATGATATCGGGATAGGTGATGAATCGTGGATTTACGCGTATAAGTCCTAAAGTAAACAGCAGTCGACTGTATATGTGTTTCAAGGTGAGCCAAATCAAACGAAAGTTGCTCGCGCACAAAGTTCCTCCAAGCAAATAGTCTGTTTTTTCCAAAATACTGGACATGTCGCAATTGTACCACTAGAAGAAGCAGAACAGTCAATTCTGAGTGGTACACAACCATTTATTTGCCATTTGTGTTCCAAGAAATCAGGAAACCCAACCGCCGAAGACGGATCACCCTTCAGCACGACAATGAGAGTTCTCACACATCGACTCAAACAACTGCTTTGTTGAGCACTCAAAACATCAATTTGATCAGTCATTCGCCGTATAGTCCTGACTTGACACCGAAAGACTTCTTTCTATACCCGTACGTAAAAAATAAAATGAGATGTCAACGTTTTTCGACACCTGTAGAAGCGGTTGATGGGTTCAGAATGCATGTTTTGGAGAATATTTTGAAAAACAGTAACTCGATTATTAATATTTGTTTTTGTTTTCTGATCCCGAAATATAAAAGGCAATCCTCGTATATGGCCAGCTTGTCATACTGAGGTTAGATCACGAATTCTTCATCAGGAATACGAACCCAGTTGATTGAGAGCATTTTTTGCTTTATAGGCGTAATGATAGCACCATTTTCTACTAATTTAATTAACTAGAACAACCGCGCAAAAACAAGAGCTGTATTTATAAATTCCATCAGCATGTGACAATTTGGAAGTGTTGAGTTGAATAAATGTGAGATGAATAAAGAATTGACAGAACATTCATGTCTGATATGGCCGTAAAAGCACTTCATTTTCTGAAATTTTGTAAATCATTTCACTTGTAATACGATACCCCAAATTCTGGGTATGTAAGTCGTTCCTTTTATTATTTATGAAATCTAGTGACGAAATTCTTTGGTATAATTGTTTCCCGGTATAGGTCAATCGATAAATCTCTGCGATTACTCGGCGAATCGAAGATTAATGGTCAATTTCGCAGTCGAGTGTGTAGGTTTGCGGCAGGTGAATTCCTCGATTTCGAAAATAACCCTGCCGTACGTAAGTTTTCTCATGCAGATTATCGTTTTTCAAAGTGTCATAAAAATGAAGTGATATATCAAGTAGGCGCCTGACATACAGGTAACAGTAACTTCGAAGGGTATTTCTCAGTGCGATTTCGGTGCTATGTCGGAACTTTTTGATTTATCGATTTGGCGTAACGTTGAAATGTTTTTCATCTCGGACATTCAATTGGTTCTCCTGAATAATATTCGTACGTTCACCAATGCAACAACCATTAAATTTTTGTCTGATCGAAATAAGATTGGAAAACAACGTGTTACATCACAGAAGTTATGCATATATTCACAGGTGAATGCGACATAACTAAATAATTGCTGACGAGATATTTCGGATGATGACGACCTAGTGTGAAATGATTGATCGGATTCATTTGTCTTCTATCCAACATAGAGATTTTCTACCATTTTCAAGTTAAAATTTTTCGAGAAAAGCTGAAAATCCCTTAATTTTTATGGAAATTGAATGAATTCCAATTTCTGTTGTTTACGAAAACATTCGCCTTCGAAACGGTGTCCATTGAAAAGTTAGATTTGCTTGGCATTTTTAGAGGACGCGATTATATTTTTGGGAAATGTTTGCAGAGTCAATAGAAGCTCAAACTCAAGTTTTTGGGGTTGCTACCCTTCCTCCAAATTTCCGGCAACTCAATTGATGAGGCACTAATAGGATTGACAATGATTTTCATAAATGTTTCTTATTTGATTTTTTTTTCTTGTAGGTTTTCTCTCTTTAGAGTATGTATCACTCAATTTCATCTAATAATTCTTATTGACAACATATTGGACCAATTTCAAACAATCGCTGTCTAACACTTGAGAAAGCTTCTTATGTTTTTTTTTCTTACATTCAAGGGCGCTCTGTTCCTCCGATAAAAGGATCTTCCGCATTCGTATGGTATTCCATGTATGCAGTTTTACGTTCGTTATATTTCATGTTTAACTTCTGTTGGATTGGACTTGATAGTTTCTTGAGTCTTGAATGTGGTTGTTATATCATATTTACATTCAATTCTTCTAATTTTTTCTGACAAACTTATTACGTAGGGATTGGCGCTTGTCCTGTATTTGCTTGTGTTATTATTATACAGGGTGGCCATTTGAAAACGAAACAGACGAGATTACAGACGAAATAAGTTTTTTCGATAGAAATGCTCGGACAGGTCGATTTCTGTTTCGAGGGGAACAACTTAAGATGAAGGTTACGAACACATAGCTCTTCAACCCTTGCTGCTACAACCCCCACAACCAATTTTTGAATAGGGAAGATGGGGTGAGTGATACCTCAATTCGAAGGTATTTTTATACTGATTTCAGCACAGTAATTGTTTTTTCATTTTATGCATTAGTTCTCGAAATATTCATGCGTTAGTTAATTTTATCACTTAAATTAATTTTTTGCGAATAATTGACATTTCGTGCTTCCGAAACACCAAAATTTCCGTACTTGTATTTGAAATTGCAAATCATCTACCACTGGGCAAATGAAGTCATACCGTACGTGTTAATGCTACTAGGGTCAGATGTTCGACTAGCTGTTTTATTCACTGAAATCATTCTCCAACTGTACGGTATCAGAACGATTTGAAATAGGTATTGATCTAAGAAATAAGACTTTTCCAAGTAAAGTAAATAATTTATCAAAAACTCACATCAATTAATTAAATATTCAAATTGTTCACCATTAGCTTCCATACAATGAAATAAGTTTTGTTCGAAACGATGGCGCACATTTTGCAGCATTTCTGGAGTGATTTGACGACGTTATCAATTGGCCACCCTGTATAATATAATACATATAATATCGTTAGTGAACATATAAACAAAATCCCAAAATACAAGTCTCATTATAGGAGAGAAAAGAATGTGTCTGATTTTTTGCCACCAGAAATGAGACTGGAAAAGTTTTATGATAAATATATTGAAAAAAAATTGAAAATTTTTTCCTAAAAAAATGTGATGCAAGAAAGTTCTGGTGTGCAAAACCAGTAAAAAGAAATCTTATAGGTAGATATTTTTGAAGGACTATAACTTAAAATTTAAAACACTGAAAAAGAGATGTGTGATAGTTTTCCAGCTAGACATCAAATCGATATTGCATCTGATTCTCAGTGATGCCAAACCTTTCTACCAGTCACTTCACGGCAACAGATCAGTCATCGACGATATTGACGGTTATTGTAGTCCTCTGGATTTTGAAATACAAGATGACATTAGAACCTCATGACAGCATTTTCAATAGTTTTTAGAAATATTCTTTTAACCACTATTAACTCTTGAAACACAAAATTTTTTGACAATAAAGAACACTGTGTTCTTTTGTATGTTTTGTATTCACCTGTTGTATGAACCACTTTTCATTTTTTCTGAATGGAACCAAACCTCAGTGCACTTTCTGCTTAATGAAGTTCATCATTCTTCAATTAATGCAGAAAGGAGCCCACAAAAAAATGAAATATTTAAAAAAAAATATTAAGTTTTTGAACATGATAACCAAACAAAAAATTATATAAAAATTTTGTTTATTCGGTAAAAAAAATTACACATTTTCCATTCTTATAATATACAGGGTGTCTCAAGTTCGAGTGCCTATTAGACGTTTCTGGAGAACTAGACATATTTGAAATCTGAAAATTGGGATTATGATATTGTTCGAAGTTCTCTACAGAGCTAAAATATTTTCGAAGCCAAAAACTTCCGGTTATACAGGAGTGAAAATAAATTCGACGAAAAAATTTTTTCAAGTTTTCCATTCCTGGTATGATCGAGTATTCAATAGTGAATACATTTCTGTTAAAACCATTGTATTGAATCGAATAGTTTTCAAATTATCTAAAAAAAACTGGAAAAAAGGTCAAATATGTTCAGACAGTAATATGTTCATTATTTTTATTTTAAATATCCTGAGCGTAAACCGTTTTCACAACATCGAAGAGGAAGGATGTGAAAATGCATCTTTTGGATTTCAAAAATATCATCATAGGGTGTTTCAAATTTTGTGTTGAAAATTGTGATCTTCAATTGGCCATAACTTCTGTTTTTCAAATTTGAACCCAATTTTTTTATAATTGTGTTGGATTCTGCGGTCAAAAATAATGATAGTTTTCTCACATGATTATGCTCCTAAATTCAATAATTTCTGAGTTATTTGAGATTTTCTGGATTTATGTAGTACGTAGAGTCGAATTCTTTGAATCTGATTCATAAGGATATTCTGTGAGCATAGAAGATAAATCATCCCATTTATAATTCACAAGTGACAGGTCTTATTGTTAGAGGCTATGAAATTTTTTGATTTCACGAAATGAATCGTTGCTATTCTAATAATGAGATTCTGGATTTATTTCTTATATTGTATTTTTTAAATTGTATACGTATTCACATTCAAATGCACTTAATGATATTGTTTATTTCAAATCCATGGTGGATGACACAAAATGTTGAATATCCAATGAGAAGTATACCCATTTTTTTTTTACAATTTCTGAAAATATGTTTCAAACTTTCCAATTTTTGGAATGGAGCCCCTAAAGAATACAGAAAAAACGGCAGTTGATGAAATTAGAATTTCGACTCTTTTCGAAGCAAATGAGAATTCATCTCTTCAATAGGAAACACATTAAATAGATTCGCTACTTCAGTACACCGAATTATGATTATAAATAAATTATGATAATAAAAATAAAAATACGTTTCAAAACACAAATTAACAAAATAAATGATCAGGTAAGAGTTTCAATATGGTAACCATTTTGATCCACACACTTTCGAATACGTCTTGAAAGCTTTTTATTTAGTCACCTGGTTCTAATGCATGAACTTTCTCATATTTGTAGTCATGCATGTTGTGTTTTTTCAAAATTCGGTGCACTGAATTTCTGTCTAAATCGATTTCATGAGCTGCACTTCGAATAGATGCATTTTCATTCGCTTCGAAATAAGTCAAAACACTAATTTCATTTTCTTCATCATCCACTACCCTTCTTTTGTATTCTTTAGGGGCTCTAACACATTCAAAACTTTGAAACATATTTTCTAAAGATCTTCTCCGTCATGGAAGGTAAATGGGGATACTTCTCGTTGAAGGCCCGGCAGGTTCTACTAGTAATTCTGTCACATTCACCATGTATATAAAATAGATCCAGAATTTCGTAATTAGAATAACGGCTCATTTCGTTAAATCGAGAAATGAAGATAACGAATAACAATAACACCTGACACTTGTGAATTATTAACAGATAATTCATCTTCTATGGGTATAGAGTGTTCCCATGGTTTTGAAAGAATATTCATTAAATTTCTTTAGATGCAATCAATTTGACTCTACGTATACCATAAATCCAGAAAATCTCAAATAACTCAGAAATTATTGAATTTAGGGGCATAATCATGTGAGAAAACTATCATTATTTTTGACCGCAGAATCCAACACAATTATAAAAAATTGGGTTCTAATTTGAAAAACAGAAGTTATGGCCAATTGAAGATCACAATTTTCAACACAAAATTTGAAACACCCTGTGATGATATTTTTGAATTCCAAAAGATGCATGATGACCTTTTCACATCCTTCCTCTTCGATGTTGTGAAAACGGTTTACGCTCAGGATATTTAAAATAAAAATAATGAACATATTACTGTCTGAACATATTTGACCTTTTTTCCAGTTTTTTTTAGATAATTTGATAACTATTCGATTTAATACAATGGTTTTAACAGAAATGTATTCACTATTGGATACTCGATCATACCAGGAATGGAAAACTTGAAAAAAAATTTTTTCGTCGAATTTATTTTCACTCCCTGTATAACCGGAAGTTTTTGGGCTTCGAAAATATTTTAGCTCTGTAGAGAACTTCGAACAATATCATAATCCCAATTTTCAAATTTCAAATATATCTAGTTCTCCAGAAACGTCTAATAGGCACTCGAACTTGAGACACCCTGTATACAGCATCAGTTGAACTTTAGTGGCTGTTTATTCAAAACTGCCTATGTGTTGGTTGGTTCCTTTCTACATAATGCCGTCCAACTGACCATTCAATCCGTTTTCGCATCGCTTCATGGGCTTAGGATGGGGGTTTCAAGAAAATGAAGATTTTGGGCGAAAAATCATCTTCACAGACTTGAGCCGTAAATGTAAAATTATTTTTGTGGAGCCGTCAAAGATGATTGTAACGCCGACAAACCAGAGACAATTGAAGCTTCTAAGAAAAACATTCGCGAAGCCATAGCTGAAATAGAGTTTACATACAATCAGAAATATAGAAAAAATTGGACGGACAGATCGTATGACTGCATACTAGCCGAGGTATCAAGGTACTAGCATGACTAGCCGAGGTACCCATATGAATGAAGTCATATCTCATTAATAAGCGGAACGATTGTTCTTTCAAAAAAAAAAAATATATGGCGGACCCTGTATATGAAATGATTCACATAAACACTTCACATAATTATAAAGAATTTCAGTGATGTGTAATGAAAAATATCGATTGAGCAATACTGATTTTGTCACGCTGGCGTCTGTTGAATTCTCAAGAGCGGTAACATCGCGAGCCAGGCTCTGAATAATGCATGACTCGAATATTTTGTCGGTGCGTTGTACCAAAACAACGGCCAGGTAACACAGAGTTTCATGTAAATCGTCGCTGACACGTAATCATTTCTGCGTACAAGGATGAAAAAATGCGCTATCTGATCGCGGCTGTGTGCGGGGGCATGGACTCGTGATTCCGCAAAATGGCAAACGTTTTATTCTTGTATACCTTGGAAATGACGAACGTGAAAAGTTTGCTAAACAATGGACAGGGTCGCTTCGTGCTCACGTTGAATTGATTGATGAGTGAGTTGGTCGCCCACACCCGGAATTCAACGTGAAGATGCAAACATTTGGAAGAGCACTGACATGGATTCAGTTTGCTTGGGTCGATTATTCCACAAAGGAAACTAAACTAACTCAATATATAATGTTGAATATGTGTGAAGTTGGCCCAGCACTTATCGATTTTCAGCTGTTAAAAAAATATATATTTCGACAATTTATCTATTCTTCAAACATTTGAACAAAGCGATAGTTTGCTCTTAAAGGAAGTCGAGGGCACTAAAGATTGCTCTGATTGCTTCGCTATTTCATTGCAAATCACGTAAATTCACAATTATACCGTTTAGAAAGGTAATCAAGGAATAGATTCGCTCGTGTCACCATAATAAGAAAACCAGAAGAAAACCAGTGTCGAACACCTTCCTTAAATTTAATTATTTCTTACATGCGTGCGTGAGATTCTCAGAAGTCTCCAGTCTTCCTCGTCGTAACCGTGTTACATCCTTAAATGGACGGAGAGACGGGTTTAACGGTTCCGACACTAGCTGGACCTTCGAATCGACATACAACGTCAACAATGCTTCTGCAAAACGACCAGGTGGACGATCTCGATTTGGATCGATCTTGAATTATTCATCTGCGCTCGCTGATCGATATGACGTCATTAATTGACGGGTGTTAACCCTTGAAGAAGCACGAATTACATCGAATATAGGAATTCACATAATGGTCTCATCAAAAAAGTCAATTGACAGAAGTCATGAAAAAAATGGTGATATAATTTTCAGCAGAAATTTAGCCAATTGGTGGCATGCTGAATTTCTTGAACTCACAATTGGTCTTAGAGGAACTACACTAAGCGTGAATGCAATTATGGAAATGTTTTCTATTTGTATTGAAACAACATATTTCCAATTTGAAGACATTTTTTATCAACAAGAATTTGGAATGGCCATGGGTTCACCACTATCACCAATTTTAGCTGATTTATATATGGAAATTTTCGAACAGAAGGCATTAGAAAAATATGCACTTAAACTCAAACTGTGGAAAAGATATGTAGATGATACTTTCATTATTTGGCAACATGAAAGAGACACTATAGATGAATTCCTTCAATATCTAAACAATCAAGAGGAATCAATCAAATTCACAATTGAAATCGAGAAAAACAGACAACTTCCATTCTTAGATGTACTCGTACATAAACAAAATGGAATCCCAAGAACCACTCTATATAAAAAGCCAACGAACACAGGACAATATCTACATTTTGATTCAAACCACCAACTAAACACTAAATTGGGAGTAGCAAAATAAATATTTGTTGCACTGAAGAAGACCTAAATGAAGAAATAAATATCATCTCAAAAACTCTTAGAAGCAATGGCTACCCCAAAAAGATATTAGGAAAAGCTAGACGAACAAGAGAAAGTCAACCAGAACCAACAGATATAAATCAGACCATTAAAACCGTAATTCCTTATGTAAAAGGTTTGTCGGAGAAAATGAGAAGAATTGGAAATAGATACAACATAATGACTGCATTCAAAACTCAAGACACTATCAGAGCTAAACTTACAAAAGTTAAGCCTAATAATTAGACACAAAGGACAAAGAACTGCATATATGAATTACCTTGCGAGTGCGGAAGATTTTACATCGGAGAAACTAAACGCCCTCTGAATGTACGAATAAAAGAACATCAGAAACTTCTACGAGTACTAGACAGCGACAAATCCAGGTTGGTCCAACATGCTGTAGATGAGAATCGTCATATAAAGTGGGATGAAGCATCAATAATATCCAAAGAAGAAAAACTTGCAAGAAGAAAAATCAGAGAAGCAGCATTTATGAAAATAACACCTGATTCCATCCATCTATAGATCTGCCAGAAATTTGGACGCCGATAGTTCGATCCAACTTAAAAAGATCATCATATCACAGATGAGTATATAACATCGTTCATTTTTTTTCATGACTTCTGTCAATTGACTTTTTAAAAATTGATAATTTTCAAAAGGTTTCCTACTTTTCTCCTTGATAAAGATAGAAGATGTCTATCGAAACGTCGGAAATCATTACATCCACAATAGATGATGGTAATAGCCCAAACAATCATTCAACACGAGCTCCATCATCAACAATCAGGGCTATTCACTAACTCAAGTTGCTATGAATAGCCACTGAAAATCGTGGTCATCTTCAAGGTCAGTTGCTAAGCGCGAAATCGGTATTCACTATTCAAGAAAGTGGTTATGAAAGTTACTATGCATAACGACTAGTGACTATCCCTAGTAGTTTACTGGCAACTGCTTTATAGGTGTAGCTATCGATAACCACTCTTGTCGGCTACTGTTTGTTTTTTGTTTTTTTTTTCATTCATGTGAACAATTAGAAGTTTTAATCGAATAAGAATGACATTTTTAGTGCAAATGAACTTTTTAATGAATTTGGAATTACGAAGGTATTAATATAGAGTATTGTAGGGTAAATGCGCCACTGCTGCAAATGCTTAACGCTGTCTTCATATTATTCAACTCTTTTGTGAGTTGCATTCACAGTTCTCCAACTTTTACTGATTCAGCTGGCGATAGTTTTACTTTCATCATCACTTTATGTTCGCTCAGGAAATTCATCATAAATTGATATCTTCATTGCTTGCCTTTTTAAACCTGTTATGTCTAAAATAAGAGATGTTAAATTAAAAATACCGAGAATTGTCTTTTATATAACCTCTTCTTCCATAGTTACAGTACAGATTCCTCGAAAATAATTGAAATCTTTTCCCAACTTTCTTTAACGGTCATTTTTCGTGATTTTGAAGGTTATGTATGTGCTTATTCCACAGACAAATCCATATCATTTGTCTATGGTTGAATCGAGAAAACGGACATTTGAACTATTTTGCGGTGTTGCCATGACTCTCTTCACAAAAAGTTTTTATGATAACAACAGTTGTTAATGGTTAGTTAGAGAATACCAAAAAAGGGTAGCAGTGGCTATCGAAAGTTGTTCTACGAGTTGCTTTGGATAGCCACGGCGAAATCAACTTGAGTTAGTGAATAGCCCTGAATATCTCGTCATCAAATGGTCTCAGACTCAGAGGTTCATAGATTCACACTGAACTGAAAATTGATATGGATGCTTGCCATAAACTTGCTGAATGTTCGATTTCGAATCTGGAAAAATTATTAGAGTTTTATATTTCGAAAATAAAAACTGTAGTTCAAGAGTAATACCAGAATTTCCGTATTAAATTATTCCAGCAGGTATAAATATTTTATATATTTTACTTCTCTATGTGTAGTGATCGCTTAGGAAGTAGATCAATTTTTGTTAAGGATCGTTTTGAGCTCTGTGTTACAATTTCTTGTTTATATTTCTTGAATGCCTCGTTCCCAATTAGAAACGCCAACAAATTATTTTTAGGGTTAGTGAAAATACTAGATTTTCATTAGTTTTCGAGTTCCAAGTTTTGCGCGATTGTTTTGTATACTTTTAATGACTTCTACCAGCGAGGTTTCAGAAATTCATATTTTTTTCGTCTCGAACGTTGTTCAAATAAAAAAATAACTCAGTACCCTAAAATTACTTGAAGTTACTCAAAAAAGCTTGAAAGTTGGAATTTTGTTTTAAGCAGCATGAGCTGAAACTCACAAATTCAATTCAAAAATACAGAAAGGAGTTCCCATAGTTTCTAGCTAGGTATAAGAAAATAGCATGCTTCTAAACTGCCAAAATCACGAAAGAAATAGTACTCAATACGCCAATTTCTACTTGTAATTCACCATCAAAGGCGAATAGGTTAAAAATAATTGAAACAATGTGTTTCAATGATATAATTCACTTTTCATACTTGAAATAAAACAAAAAATTTCAATTCTGTATTCAATTCAATTTAGACAATTATGAAAAAACTGTAGCACGTGTGATTTTATATAATACACTAAGATCCGGTTTTACTTTGTGTGCAGGTGCATTGTCATGGAGCAAACTTACCTTGCCGTGTTTTCTCGTCCTTTCTGGTCGTTTATCGATAAATGCATGTTTCATTTATTACAGTGGATTTTCAAACTTACTTCCTCCAACCTGAATATGAAATCGACAACGTCTTGAAAAGTTATATAATTCAATTGTCTGAAGGTACTTTATTCCTGATTAATTTTTTCTTCCGCTTCTGTAAGTTTTTAATCAATTCTTATTCGCTGTTGCGTTCGATCGCGTATAGTAGCTCATTGTTAAATCCATGAAAAAATAGATAAGACTAAGGTTCGGCGAAAGCATGTGCCATCCCATCCATCCCCAAGGTTATTATGGTGTTCAAATGTTCTCTAAAGCCGGCCATACACGACGGAGCCATAACGGCTAACGGCCCCGAGCCAGTCCAAATTCAACCGGTGTGGGAGGTTAGTGAGGCCCGAAGCCAGTTTTATTTTGATTTGGCTCCAGCCCAAAAGGCCTCGCGCCATGCGCCTCTATCGTCTACCCAGCCATCTTGCGATTATACATTATATCAAGTTGGAGGAAAGAGGTTTAAATATTCATTATAATTATCAGTCATTGTTCAATAATTTGTGTTTTTATTTGTAATAAAAAAAACAAGTTATTTCTTCGTGGTTAAACCAAAATTAAACATTGAAATCTTGTTGCTTCTAAAGGGAAAGAAAATCTCTGATAAGCCCCTGAACTTTTGCGACTGCGCAACCTCGAAACTTTGACTGAACTCGTTGATCTGGTGCCGAAAATTCTATGCTCCATAGGGAGATAATCTCGATGTCTTGACAGCTGGTTTTTTGTTCTTTCGTGAACTATAGATTGCAGATTTTTTTTCTCTCTGCCTGAATAATGGCAATCAACTACTAAAGTTGGGTTTTGAACTCAGATATACTGTGAGAACGCCGAATTGAAATTCGGCAAGTTGATATTTCCTTATTTCAACTGTCTCTTGGTGTGAAATAGTAATTTTGGAACTTTGACATTCATGCACGTGATTAATTTTGTGCTTTGCATAAAAGAAATCCCACAGCAAAACTTCTTATGAATTTAACTACTTGATATATGGCAATTTTATAACAATTCAATTGTTATTCGTCTGAAAAATCGGGAAGGAGCCTCGTTTGTCTTGACTTGAGGTTTCCAACCTTTTTTTGTTCATTTTAATATAGCTCCATTGTTCTGAAGAGAATTTGTTCTAGCCACAAACGAGAGATATAATATCAACCCTGGAGGGAAACACTATTCCAGACCTGTTCAACAGCATATCTTGGCCTCTGAGGAGAACATATCACACCTTCGAAGGGAGAAAATACAAGTACCCTTTTGAAAACCTATCTTGGAGTAGAATGAGGCTTGTATAAAGAGCACCCACCTCTTATTATGCTGTAGTCCAGTTGATGGTTTATCTAATAACGACCTCAAGCTCCAGAATTAATTGATCACCTACAAAGGGAGTCAATGTGAAAATTTCCTGGCTTCCATGTATCTCGAGTTTGGAAATCGACCCATCTATAGTTGCTAGGATAAAGATAAATGTTACTTTTTGTTATTGTTGGTGAATTAACTGGAGAGATTTTGGTCTCATCCTCATCTACTGAAGCGGCTTATCGTCACGATACCACATGCTCAAGTTATTTTCATTACATTTCTATCTGAATCAAATTTAATTTGCCACAATTATAAAAAGTAGATAAAATCATTGAAACATGCTTTGATAGTAATTCAATGTTTTTTTGCGTATCAGCCATCGAAAGACAATTGAAACAAAAGAAGAAAATTGAAACGAAAATTAACTAATATTTTATAATGATTCAGAAGCTATGGAAAATCTTTCTCGTGTTTTTAAATTGAAGCTAAATGTTTGAGTAAATCCTACTAAACACTAGATTTACAACTGTCGAGCTTCTTCTGAGTTTCCTTTAAGGAATTTTAGGAAGCTGAGTTAATTTTTTTCCACCGAAACATTTCAGACAATCATGTCAAAAAAACACTTCTGCAAAATACTGACAAGGAAAAAAAATGTCATATTTCGAAACCTCGGCAACAGCAATGATTAAAATACATAAAATCTTCGGGTATTTTCGGATACCACCAGGTGAAAAAATCTAAAAATAATTGTTGACTTCACCAATTGGACCCCGTATTTGAGAAACGGTAGGCCTCAGGTGAAAGTTGAAAATCATTAAACATTCACCAAATCCTATATGTATAAGCGCAAAATCATGATCGAATTGCAACAACTAGGACTCAATGACCTTAAAAGTGGGAGAGGAGTATTCGCTTCCATAAGTCACAGATACGTCAAAGACTTCCTGATCGACATCTAGCCCTGCCCCTAGACCGATGCAGGAATTCCACCGATCCCTGCTCCGGTGAAAGGATTAACGATCTGTGGAGTAATAATACGTAATCGCCATCTCGAACGTCCTTGCCATCGGCTGAAATGCTGTATAACGAGATGACAGAACACGACGTTTGCTTCCATTATCTCCAACTCGGGAAGACATCGCAACCATCAATAAGCAATCGACGTGGAATACTGTCTTGTTGAAATGGAAGGAAAGAAAAATTATAGACAATCAAATGTGAAAGAGAAATCCATAAGCAGTCATTACTGATATCATAATATCAGAGTGAAGATATATATATTCTTTTGAACTTTTGGCTTACAATATTTAGTTAGCAAACAATAAAGCATATAGATCAGGGGTTAGTGACGGGGTGTCACTAATGATGATATAAAAGCCTAGGGAAAAAACTCCAGTAAAAAAAACCCTGGCTCCCCGTTTAAGTGTTAAAATACAAAAATGAGCTAAAATATATTTTAGGGACTTCTTTCTTCAAGAAATTCTATTGATGGAAACAGAGACTTCTTCAAGTTGCCCACATCGAATCTGGAAATAAAAAGACAAAAGCTGAAAAAAGAACTAAATAACAAACATACGTATCATATTCGTTTTAAATTTATAACCCATTTCAAGAAAGAATCGGAAACATCATGAATAGCCCTAAAACCATCTTGAAATTTATATATGGGGCAATATTGATGAGATGAGGTATTGTTTCTTCTGCTTCTCCACATTCACAACTTGCGCTAGGAACTGAGTTCCATCTAAATAGCATGCTATTGGTACGACCATGACCTGTGCTCAAACGATTAAGAACTGTCCAAATTTTTCTTGGGAGATCAAAACCAGAAATTTTTTCAGAAGGATCAGAAACGAGATACTTATCGAACATTTCGTAAGTGTTCCATTCAGTCTTCCATAATTATTTATCACTTATGTTCATATTGAAGAACGTATTATGCCATAATGGTTTACGTGACTTCAATCTGGCAATTGTATTCTGTGGAAAATATAAAATAATTGGGAATAAATTTGGAAAACAATGATATTTGTTCCAAGAATTCAGAGCTGCAGTCTGTCTGCGAATATGGGAAGGGACAATGTTAAACAAAACTGGTAACCACTAAATCGGTGTAGATCTTATGGTGCAAGTTATTATTCTCATGGATGTATTCAATTGTGCATCAATTTTTTGTGTATGTGCACTATTAAACCAAACAGAGCAACAATACTCAGCTGCAAAAAAGACTAGGGCTAGAGATGCTGTACGAAGAGTGGAAGATAATCCCAATATATTCAAGAATATGTAGTCAATTTTTTGGAATTTTTTGTATTTTTATCTTAACAAGGTGTCCTTTTAGCTCAGTACACTTAGCTCAGCAATATTCCAACTTTTTTATGCCTACCAAATAATCTTATCTCTAGAACTCCCCAAAATATGCCTCCGAAGATCTCGTTTGACGTGAAGAGCTTTTCAACGAACCTCTTTTTATGTATTTTATATATATATAAAAAATTCGAAGTCACACGGTACGAGATCTGGCGAATATGGTGTTCGGTACGGGAGGATGCGATCTTTGAATGCGGCGTCAAATCGATCCAATAATGCATTGTAGTATTCCCCACTTTTTGTCTTTTCATTTCCGAAGAAGTCAATGAGGTGTATTGCATGGGAATCCTAAAAAATCGTGGTCATAACCTTTCCAACGCAAAAACTGGTTTGGCCTTGACTAGGTGCAGACCGTCCTTCGAAGTTGTCACTTGCCGATAGCTTTTTCATCTTCAAATATTTTTGTATAATATTGTGCACGGCTGTGAATTCAGCAACGATTTCCAGCATCACTTTTATCGCTTAGCGGACGGTGCCTTGCGCATGCTGTAACTATTCATCCCGGCTGAAAATTTGCTCTAAGGAATTATTCGCTTCTGAATTTCAACAGAAGACTCTTTGAGTTGTTATTATAAGATAATAGAGGAAATATATGATTTAAAATGTTCGGCGTGATCCATTGCCATGCGCTTGAGGTGCTACAAATAGAATTTGAATCTTTGGAATGGGCTATTCGATAGAGTAAGACGAATTCCTGAGAAGACGTTGTCGCATATGTTTAATGAATTTGAAGTGATATTTATGACTTGAATAATCATTAGAATCGATGAAATCCAGTGTCGCGCTTCAGGGAGGGTACGGAGGGATTGGAAAAAATGCAAAGTTCATCAAAAATAAAAAAAGCGTTGTCGCACCATCTCACGATATTGGAGTTGTTGATTTTGATATTCCGAATATTCTATTGTCAATGGAATTGATTGTCGGGCTTCAGGAAAAGCAGGACCATACTTTGAAAATTTGTACCAAAAAAAATTCAAAGTTCAACAAAATTCAAAAAAAGCGTTGTCGCACCATCTGACGTTATTGAGGTTGTTAATTTTGATATTAAGAATACTCTGTTATCAATGGAATTGATTGTCGGGCTTCAGGAACGGCAGGACCGGACTTTGAAAATTTCTACCAAAAAAAATTCAAAGTTCAACAAAATTGAAAAAAGCGTTGTCGCACCATCTGACGATATTATTAATATCAAAATTATTAACTCCAATATCGTGAGATGGTGCGACAACACATTTTTGATGGACTTTAAATTTTTTCCAATCCCTCAATACCCTCCCTGAAGCGTGACACTGGATTTCATCGATTCTAATGATTATTTAAGGCATAAATATCACTTTAAATTCATTAAACATATGCGACAACGTCTTCTCAGGAATTCGTCTTACTCTATCGAATAGCCCATTCCAAAGATTCAAATTCTATTTGTAGCACCTCAAGCGAATGGCAATGGATCACGCCCAACATTTTTAATCATATATTTCCTTTATTATCTTATAATAACAACTCAAAGAGTCTTCTGTTGAAATTCAGAAGCGAATAATTGCTTAGAGCAAATTTTCAGCCGGGATCAATAGTTACAGCATGTGCAAGGCACCGTCCGCTAAGTGATAAAACTGATACTGGAAATCGTTGCTGGATTCACGCTCATATATTGTGCACACGTTCGTATTTTTCTTTCTCAGAATCCAACGCAATCAGACAAAAATAGGATTATAATTTGAAATTATAGCTAATTTAAGATCACGGTTTCTAATCTGCATGACCTTGCCAAATTGTCGTACTTTGACACTAAGAGAACAGAAAAATTTGGACAGTTCTTATTCGTTTGCGCACAGGTCATGGTCGTACCAATAGCCATGCTATTCAGATGGAACTGAGTTCCTAGCGCAAGTTCTGAATGTGGAGAAGCAGAAGAAACAATACCTCATCTCATCAATAGTTGTCCCATATATAAATTTCAAGAAGGTTTTAGGGCTATTCAATATGTTTCCGATTCTTTCTTGGAATGGGTTATAAATTTCAAACGAATATGATACGTATTTTTGTTACTTAGTTCTTTTTTCTGCTTTTGTCTTTTTATTTCCAGATTCGATGTGGACAACTTGAAGAAGTCGCCATCAATAGAAGACCACTCTTGAAGAAAGAAGTCTTTAAAATATATTTCAGCTTATTTTTGTTCTTTCACTCTTAGACGGGGAGCCAGGGTTTTTTTTACTGGGGTTTTTTCTCTCGGCTTTTATGTGATACGCCGAATTGTATGACACCTCGTCACTAACTCCTGATCTATATGCTTTATTGTTTGCTAACTGAATATTGTAAGCCAAAAGTTCAATAGAATATATATATGAGAACAGTTTCAGCTCCAGATGTTGAGAATAAAAAAAACTAAGATAATAGTGACAATGAATATTCGACCTTATTTTAATGTTTCATTTTTATTATATGAAAACAAGTTATTTCAACAGAAAGAAATTCGAAGGGGAGTACTAAAAGTAACAATTTCGCGATTTTCCAACAACTGTACATTTAGATAGGGATCAAATTCTTTAGTAGTGTTGAAGACCTATAGAAATCAGGATCTGTACATAAAAGCACTCACTTACACCAGAAGGGATTCGAAGGGGAGTACAAAAAGTGACAATTTTGCGATTTCTAAAAAACTGTAGATTGGGATGGCGATGTAACTCTTAAGTACCTAGTGTTGAATATCCATGGAAAACAGAATTTGTCGAAGGGGAGTACTAAAAGTGACAATTTCGCGATTTCTCAAAAACTAAACTGAAAGGTGAAAAAATTATTTTTTCTACAAATTTATTTTCTCTCCTAGTGTAAACGAAAGTGCTCAGGCTCCAGGAATGTTTTAGTTCGAAATTCGAACAATATCATAATCCCAATTTTCAGATTTCAAATGTATCCAGTTTTCCAAATGCGTCTGAAAGTCACTCGAACTTGGGTCAACCTTTTTATTGCAGAGCACATGATTGTTGTCCAAAAGTTTCTCATCATGTATCAAGGGGAATATCCAGAAATACTTGTATAGATTGTTTTATAAAACTTATATCCTTTTGACCACGGAATCTCCATCAGCGAATCCTTACGAAACGATTGATATTACTTTCACACAAAATTTCGAAAAACAGAGATTTGGGCAAATCTATAAGCTGAAGCGTTCTACATGCGAAATTATTCGCTGATTTCTTCGTTTTATTGACGAGTCTAGTGAGTGAATGAATAAGCGACAAAATGTTGGACCAGTGTATCTGATATGCCACCGTATGTGTCCGATTCCCGGAAGATTTGATTCTTTTCCTTCGTTGCGATTTCAATTGATTATATGTGTCGAATTAATATTTTCTTGAATATTTATTTCTGATTTCTCTTTACTTATTCTGAGTGAATGAAAACCTGGAAAAAGGGTTTTTGCTTGGAATTTTTTTCTTAAAGTTTTCTCCTTGGAGTTTTTCTTTGGAGTTAAATTTTTGGTAATTCCAAATTGTAAATATACCATATTCCATTGGCTTTCCTGTCTGAATGAACTACAGACGTTGAGTTTAAGAAACCACGACTATGTCTGTTTGGAGGAAAGATGCCACACAATATCATCAACTGCCTTTTAATTGGCATACCATCAGCCTGGATCCCCATTACAACAGGGAAGTTTATTTTGTAAAAATTTAGTAAAAAAAACTTAGATCATTGCATATATGATATTTTTTCTTGAATGTTAACTACATTTTGCTCATCAAATTCGTATATCTGTGAATATTCATCAATTTACTAATTCTGGTATCAGATCAACTGTTGTTATAACGGAAATACTTGTGTAAATAAACGAGTGACTTATTCGACTTTAGTTCATCTTTTCCATTTTTGGGAATTGTGTATCAGGCTCACGACCCATTTGAAACCGAATGAGCTCGGGTAATCAATTAATTGTAATTATGTAAGATCGTTACAAAGAATTCTGTTCAGGTTAACAAAATGAAGTTTGTTTACTGCCGGTTCAACCGGAAACACTTTTCAGGTGAAAATATTTTCCGTTAATTTGAAATGCTTTTAAACTCTTTTTTCCAAATTTTCTTGTATGATAAAATAATTTAGGAGATAAGCCTAACCGAAAGTCGATATGACCCTGCATAGATCGCAACGGGATTAATAAATGTTTGATATACCCGAAATGCCATATTATACTAACCATGAAACGCAACATGCTCTTCATCCTATGAATATCATAATTTAAAATTCATTCGATCCATAGAACATGAGATGAAGGCATAGAAATTTGACAGCAGCTTCGTTCACAGCAGCGATGAACCCCCACCGTCGACCTGAACAACATTCCTATGCGTTCATCAACGACAATTAATCTTCGTTATTTCGTTTCGCATTATCTCGGCTAGGGTGAAAGAGACGCGTCGGCATTTTCTGCGTATCCGGAACAGCAACGTGCGTCCTTGCACGGATCGCGGATGACCTTGACACGAACAAGAACGAAGGATGATTCGTACGTCCAATAATAACAGTCAATGATGAGAGAGTCCAATAGTTAGTTATGCTATAAGGGATGTAAGTATCCGTCGTCCTCACAATAAAAGCTCTGATTTATATTCACAAAATCATGCATTAAGTAACCATTTTAATACACGATTTCTTTTTATTTCAATGCATGATTGTCATGGGCAATCGAACATGAGTATTTTCGGAAGTAATATGAGTACAACTCGACTGATAATTCAATTTTATTTATAAAGCCTGTGACTCCAAATAATTCTATGAAAATAATTTGATCCTTGAAATTAATCGTGACGCATCTAGTGGGTGCTGCCGGACTTTGGGCATACGTGACGAAGGGGAATTTGCTTGAGATTGGGAATCGAGGAGAATTCAGTGCTTCGTTTTTATGTCAGTTGAACAATGACATAATATCAACATGAACATTCGGGAACCATGGTAACAAAATCACAAACCCCTTCTCACAAGTTAGTTCGCGGAGTATGAGCAATGCACTTTGAGGGACACATGATCCATACTTTTGGGTATTTATTTTTCACAATGCATGCATTATATTAATTATATTTCTGTGCGAATCTCTAATAACAGAATATTTACATTTATCTATGTTTTCACCATTATTCCACAGAGAAAAGAATTCATTAATCAAATCGAAACACTATCGATCTGTCAAATCAATAAACCTGCTTTCAAACGAAATCTTATTTTGCCAGTTATTCCAATTAAGTATAATGAATAACGAAGACAATATCAAATTATTATTTCGGCAATAACCATAATTTATTATTGTTCTTGTAACCAACATTTCAATAGATATCTTCTGTCATTTTCGAGAAAAAATTAGCTTTCACAAAAACTGTGATTCCAGAAAAGTTTTCAACTTTCAAAAATGTCAAATAGGAGACCAAGAAAAATAGATAAAAATTCGACACCTATCTGTGGTTTGATGACTTCTTCAATTTACATCGAACAAGGGGCCTCCAAACTTCCGGCAACTCAAAATTGATGGTGCACTTATGGGATTAAGAGCGATGTTCATGAATGCTGCCTCCTTGTTTTTTCTTTTTGTAGGTTTCTCTTCCTAGGATTTTATGGATGTTTCGTTTCATTTTATCATAAACATAACAGATAATTCTTCAAATTTTCGTTCCAATATAAATATGCATTGAGAATGGAATTAATTTCGGTTGAAGGAACTGTCAATAATAGACCTCTATGGCAACGTTTCGGTGCTTTATTTTTCACCCTCCTCAGGCTAAAATTGACAAAAAAACACCTCACACACAAAAACAACATTGTAATTACACAGTAAAAACAAAAACTCATCCTGCAACAAGTCACCAATAAAAACAAACAAAAGTTGACCACAATGCACTGGAAATTGATTAAATTATTCCGTAAATTCACTCAAAGCAAAAGAAGAAACTGATCTCATTCATGTTTCCATGAAAAAATTTTTGTTTTTCACGCAGTATCTAAAAAATAATGGATATCCCCAAACACTCATCAATAATGTATTCTATTCATCACAGAATACAAACTTGGATCAAATGAACGAATCATCGTCGGTGACTGAAAATATTTCCGGACCATCGCAGACACGGACGTTCAAACTTCCATTTATTGTACCCACACTGACCAAACAAATAGTTAGAATATTGACTAATACTAATATTAGAATTGTGGAATATTACAAGAAAACAATTAGAAACTATTTCTCGAAGGTGAAGGACACAGTTCCCAGAATACTTCAAACTAATCCCGTTTACCAGATAGATTGTAATGATTGTTAAGCACGTTATGTAGGCCAAACAAAACAACTGTTAAAAAATAGGATTCGGCAGCATGAAAGTGACTGTAGAAAAGGTCTTACTACTACAGGTCTATCAAATCACTGTAAAAATACTGGACACAATTTCAAATTTGATAATCCAACAATTCTTCACAGAGAAAATAATTTGGAAAAAAGATTGACAAAAGAAATGATCTCGATAAAAAACACTGAAAATAATGTTAATTAAATCACTGATACCATTTCCCAGAATAACATATATATTTATTTAATAGGAAAATGCAAATGAAAATATGAAATTTATTTATTAACACGGCGCATGTTGTAAAGGGTGGGGTTACCGTAATTATAAAACGAATGCACCTTTTAAGGAGTCCTCAGTTTATGACTTGGTTCAATATGAATGTACAACTTATCACATTGATTGTTGTCGATATTGAAGATAACCCTCATTGTCCATTCATCTTAGATAGGAAAAAAATCAGAAGCTGTATCCCTCTTTGTGATTGATACTTTGATCACTCGGGTGAGTTTCTTCTTTTGGTTTGAGTGAATTTACGGAATAATTTAATCAATTTCCAGCGCATTGTGGTCAACTTTTGTTTGTTTTTATTGGTGACTTGTGGCAGGATCAGTTTTTGTTTTTAGTGTGTAATTACAATGTTGTTTTTGTGTGTGAGGTGTTTTTTTGTCAATTTTGGCCTGAGGAGGGTGAAAAATAAAGCGCCGAAACGTTGCCATAGAGGTCTATTATTGACAGTTCCTTCAACCGAAATTAATTCCATTCTCAATAAGCATAACAGCATGTTGAACCATAGATATGTAGATGATACTTTCATCATTCGACAACATGGAACAAGCTTATAATATCGAAGCTAACAATGATATCTTCTTCAAAGATCTCTTGGTTTCTCAATATGTCGATGGAATCTTCTGTATTTTCAATCATAAATGTTGAATGATTCTTTTGGAGGTATAATTTCCAGAAGAAACTTAGCCAATTGTTGACATGCTGAATTCCTGGAACTCACAATCGGTTCACCTCTGTCTTCTATTTTAGATGATTTATATATGGAAATCCAGAACAGTGGGGTTGGGATTTAAAAAATAAAATACAACAGCCAATAACAACTTTATTACCAGCAGCACCCGATGATCTCCTGAATCTTTTGTAATTAAACAAAAGATCGTGGTGGGAAATGTGGATGTAAAAAAATTGGGTTGAGGTGTTCAAAAGCCGTGGCAGTCATGCTTAAACGCAGAGTAGACAAATGTTGAAAATGCTGAAGATCTGGATTTAAATTAGGAAGTATTTCTTGTCGACGTTTTGTTAACACCTAATAACGATAGTGACATTGAAAATATTGACAATGAATAAAAAAATTGTTATGCCCGACAATTATTTTTTTGTATTTTTCAAAATTTGAATAAAAATTTATTTACCCTTGAATAAAAAAAACCTTTTATTACAAATTGTAAATTATGCCGATAAGAGAAACATTGAAAAAAACGCACCTCACATTCTACCTTGACGGTGGTAAGTAAACGAATGCTTCGGCATTAGCCCAGTCCTACATTGGAAGCGGATTTAGTCTGGCCAGCCAACCCGACCCGATTTGATTCTCTTCAAAGCAGTCCAGACCAGATCGAACACTGCCTCCAAGGTAGGAGGACAATACGTTTTCTTTGTTTTTGTTTCCTCCAGACCCAGCCAGACCCGTCCAGACTGTCTGATCTGCAGAAATTCCGGTTCCAATGTAGGACTGGCCTAATGTAGCCTCTTTCTCAGCGCTTTGATCCGAAAACCGTTATTTCACATAAAAACTATATAGATAATTTTATGACAATTTTCATAATAACATCTTTTGACCTCCGAGCAATAGGTTGCGAATTATTTGCAAAAATCTGATTTTCGTGACCTTTTGACCATTGTAACTTTTTTAGTCGGCACAATAGCGATGTCGATTTTTTACATTTTCTTTATATCACCGGAATAAAAGTGCATGCATAAATTCAGCCCATTAGAAATTTATCCCCAGATGAAATCTAAAATGACTGGACTAGTGCATAAATTCATAACAAATGCTCCTGATAGTATTTTCATGTCGAGGTAAATATAAAACTCAATTCAATTAATTTTCCATTTTACTGTTTTTATTGAAGCGACCTACTTTGGTATATGGAGCAACCGAAGCATTGCTAAAAGATGAACCTTATAAGTTGCAGATAAATGATGTGCAAGATATGGGGTCGAAATTTTAAGTAACAGTGAATTCATCCAAAACACTTTCGAACAGGATATTCACTGTGGTGGATAATGAGGAGTGTACAGTTTTGATTTATTCAAGAGATATATATCCTTGAGACCAGCTCACACTCCACAAGTAAATTTTTAATTTCTTACTGGAACTCTAAATGCTTAGTACAGTAAATCAGAATCAAATACTTTTCGAAATTACCATCAATCATTTCTCCAATTTGAACAATTTTATCTGTATACACGTCACGTTCTTCAGCATCTATCCTTTCGGACAGTAGAGCAGATTTTGCAGCCATCACTCCCGTTCAAGTCGTCGACGCGAACACATGTGCAGTAGCAATTTATATTATCTAAAAAATTCACCTACGTAAAAAGAGTGATTTAGTAATCAGCCACCGACTCCAGGCATAAAAACCCGGATTGATCGAGCTATTACTAAGTAAAATTCGAAAATCGCCCCAGAAAAGGAAATATAATTTCGACAATTCAAGTATTTCCGCTAATTTGTTGATCAGAATTCAATTGAAATCGATAATAAAGTGATCCCTTATCAGACCAGATGCGGAGGATGGAACTGATAAACACAGATAGCGTGAAATAAAATAAAAATATGAATTTGACACCAGATGCCGTAAATTCCCCGTCAACTGAAACAAATATGGATATACAGGATGGTACACATTCATCTAGCTACTACAGGATGTCCTCAACAAGTGAGGAAGAATTCGCTGGATTCACCGCTAGTGAAATAAATCAAACAAACAAAAATCAACAGAGATGGCAAAGTATAGGACGTACAACGAAGAAAAGGAAAATTAATAATTCGAAAAATTATGAAATCCCAACAAATAATAGGTACAGCAGTCTGAATGAAGATAAAGAAGAGAGTAATAAACCAGATAAACCAATCATCAAGGTTCCTCGCCCTCCGCCCATTTTTGTTTACGGAGTTAATAATTACAATGAGATGATCTCCAACATGAATGAAATCCTTCAAATGGATCAATTCACCACATAAACCTTAGCTGACAATACTGTGAAAGTGAATAGTCAAGCTGTTGAAGGTTATAGAAAACTTATTCACCACATGAGGAATAATAATATAATACACCACACGTATCAACCAAAGCAGGAAAGAGCATTCAGAGTTGTTATAAAAAATGTCCATCACACAACAAATGTAGAGGATATCAAGCTGGAACTCTCCAAAGAAGGACACACAGTAAGAAATATTCACAATGGAAAAAATAGGGTAACAAAAGAACCTCTGAATTTATTTTTCGTGGATCTCGAACCAGCCCTTAACAACAAAGAAATCTACAAGATACATGGCATGCAGAACAGGTTAGTGACAATCGAACCACCAAAAAAGGTGAGAGGACTAATTCAGTGGATGAGATGTCAACAATATGGACATACTATTGCAATAGGCCATATGCATGTGTGAAGTGTGGTGGTGAGCACAATACGGCACATTGCAAAAAGAGCAACAATACCCCAGCTAAATGTGTATTATGTAATGGTCCGCATCCAGCAAACTATAGAGGGTGTCAATTTTATCATGACCTAGTCAAGAAACCTGACAACGATAATAATAGGTTGAACATACAAAAAACATCATTCAACAACAAACATATAGATAAGCAATTACCAACACAACAGCCACAGAAAATGAATTACGCTGAAGCTCTACGCAAAAATAACAAAACTACAACAGAAAATGAAGAAAACAGTTCAACAACACTAAGTACGTTTTTAACAGAATTTAAAGGCATGTTTCAGCAATTAATGCAACAAAATTGCATGATCTTGAGCATGCTCTCAACGCTGATCAACAAAATTCATTAAACTAATTAGAATAGCACAATGGAATGCCAACGGACTCTTGCAATACAAGAATGAAGTGGAAACTTTTTTAAAATACAATTTTATTGACATCCTCCTCATAAGTGAATCACATTTCACTGATAGGTCATACTTCAACATACCAAATTACATCACCTACTCTAACAACCACCCAGACAACACTGCACACGGTGGAACAGCAATTCTAATTAAGAACAAAATAAGCCACTATGTCATGCCAGAATACAAAGTTGATCACCTTCAAGCTACTTCGGTCGAAGTAAGAATGTTCTCCTATGAATTGACAATATCAGCTGTCTATTGTCCCCCTAAACACAATCTGAAAATTAACCACCATTAGAGATTTCTTTACCACATTAGGCTCAAAATTCTTTGTCGGAGGAGATTTTAACAGTAAGAATACTCTCTGGGGCTCACGATTAACCACTACCAAGGGACGAGAGCTGGCCAAATTGTTGCAGGAAAAAACTACTCCTTCTTGTCTACTGGAAGTCCTACATACTGGCCCAGTGATCCGAATAAAACACCTGATCTACTAGATTTTTTTTATAACAAATGGAATAGCTCCATCATATATGGATGTATGTCCAAGCTATGACCTATCATCAGATCATACTCCAGTAATAGCGTCACTGAGCACCTTGATAATCAATAGAGAGTCTCCACCAAAACTACATAATCGAAAAACCAACTGGGATGAATACCGCAAATTAATTCATGAGCGGGTCTCTATCCTTGAGGCTAAAGGAAAAAAAGAAATCGAAGAAGCACTCGAAACATTTACAACTATACTTAAGGATGCAGCAATCCAAAGTACTCCAAGAAGTTACAATGAAAACAAACCAGAACCAATACCATTAGAAATTAAAAAGCTCATCGCTGAAAAACGCAAAATAAGATCTAGATGGCAAAACACACATGCTCCTGCAGACAAAACAGCATTCAATAATATAAACAATAAACTTAAAAATAGGTTAAGAGAATTGAAGGAAGAATCATTCAATATATATATCACCGGATTAAACCGATACGACAACTCTATATGGAGACCTATAAAATCCAAAGTAAAGCCAACAGAACAAAATGTCCCAGTGAAAAACTCAACTGAAACCAATGCTAGATGGGCTAGAAGCGAAAAAGAAAAGGCGAAATTGTTTGCACATCACCTGACAGAGGTATTCAAACCAAGTGACCAGGTCATTGATGAAATTGTTGAGGAAAATATTTCTAACATCCCTACAGAAACTCAAAATATAAAGTTCTTAACACCTAAAGAAGTATACAAAGAAATCACTCATCTGAACCAGAAAAAGGCATCAGGTATTGATGGAATAACTGCAAAGATGATCAAAGAACTGCCTAGAAAAGGGATTGTCACGGTAACCTACATCTTTAAGGCTATATTGAGACTCGGGCACTGGCCCAAACCACTGAAAACATCAGAATTACTCATGATAATGAAACCGGGCAAGAATCCACACGAAGTGACATCATATCGACCCATAAGCCTTTTGCCAATAATCTCGAAAATATTGGAAAGGTTATTACTTCAGAGAATAAACGCCGAAATTCCCATAGATCATTGGATTCCTTCACATCAATTCGGATTCAGACAAGGTCACTCAACTGTCCAACAAACGCATAGAATAACGCAAACCATAAACCAAGCGTTCGAAAAGAAGCTATACTGCACTTCAGTCTTTCTGGATGTGAGTCAAGCGTTCGATAAAGTATGGCACTCAGGACTCCTATTCAAGATAAGAAATATTCTTCCTTTAAAATTCTTTAATTTACTGAATTCATACCTTACAAACAGACAGTTTAGAACTAGGGTAGGACAAGAAGTATCAGATTATAGCCCCATTCAAGCTGGAGATCCACAAGGAAGCGTGCTGGGCCCGTTCCTCTACCTACTTTTTACCTCAGATCTACCAATAACAGCTCACACTACAACAGGAACATTTGCTGATGACACAACAATAATGGCAGTACATGAAGACCCAGCAACAGCGACTAAGCTAGTACGAGAACACCTAGACAAACTACAAATCTGGAGTGGAAAATAAAAATAAACGAAACCAAATCTCAACAAGTAGACTTTACACTGAGAAAGCAACATTGTCCCCCAATCGAATTGAACAACATAGAAATTCCAAAAGCTACATCAGCAAAATACCTTGGCTTTCATCTAGACACTAGGCTAACCTGGAGGAAACATATAATCAAAAAAAGAAAACAAATTGACCTGAAAGTCAGGGAAATTAATTGGCTCATCGGAAAAAAATCCAAGTTACCACTTACAAACAAAATATTGTTGTACAAGACTATCATCATCCCAATATGGACATATGGGATAGAAATCTGGGGATGCGCAAGCAAATCCAGCATAGCTCTGATCCAAAGAACGCAATCGAAAATACTTCGCATGATGGCCAACGCCCCATGGTATGTGTCCAACCAGACTTTACATGAAGACCTAAATATACCATATGTTGAAGAAGTCATCAAGCATAGAAGCAGAAACCACCACGCGAGAATGGAAAATCACTCGAATATTTTACTCCAACCCTTACTGATAAACACCTTAGCAAGAAGATTGAAGAGACATTGGCCAGCTGATTTCATGGAATAATGAGATTATTTCACTGGAGATAATCTTTTCCCGCTCTATTCAAGTCACTTGACTACTTCTTAACACATTAACTTATAGAATGTTATTCTGATTGTTAATAATTATTGAGATAAAAAAATCAAACGACTTGGAGGTTGGAAATCAACCTCTATTCCAGATGGGGTGCACCGAAAACTCGATGCAAAATAAAGTTGAAACTGCGGAAAAAATTTCATTGGGTAGTAAAAAGCTCCGCACATTTTTTATCGGAAATCGTTGGTAACGATATCAAAATATGGACTATTCGGAATGTAGCATCTCAAAGATTCCATTCATAGATTTCACGAATTGTTCTATTGAAAGCATAAATATAAATATGTCAAAGAGAGCATGGATTTTTTCATTATGTCAAATTTCATTTTGTGCGAAGTGAAACTTTTCTAAATCGATAATTAATTCATTTCCAATTCGTAACGAGGTCGACGGAAAAATCTTGTAATTTACTCGTTTATTAATCTAACGATTAATGGTCTCGGACATTGAATATCTCAATCATTAATGAACTAGTTGCTTGAATAACTATTACCAATCGAGGAAGAGATGCGCTCTCAAGATATAGAGGGCTGGCAAAAAAACTCTACGCTGGTCAATGTACTTATAAGCCAAATAGTATATACAATTTGTTCACAAAAAATACGTGATATATTTTTGAATCTTCATCATCTTCACACCAGATCGCATCCTCATAAAATTATGGCATCCGGGATAGCCGTGATCCGTTGCTAGAGCAACATAAGCAGTTTTCATTTCATCAACAATGTCAAATAGTGAATTGAAGAATTGTTTCATTTTAAGTGAGCAAAATGATATCGCAGATATAGAAGGTATGAAACAGCACATAAATCCTCCAAGAAATGGTGCCAAAGTAAGAGGACAACTGTACTTTCAGGAACCTTATTTTTGGCGTATTTCCACGAGAAAATTTTCCATTGAAGTCCCCATCAAGACTTTAATGTGGGTATTCGATGTTGATTCCACTCTTTTTATAGAGAAAACATACATATTTCTAAATATCAAAATCTTTTACTAAGGCGTACAATGAACATAAACTGTGTAGAATTAAACCATAGAGAAGTCATAATTGTGAGCATTGCTGAGTCCGAAAATGGAATGTTAAGTATACTCAAGTGACGAAACTCAGATGTGTCATTTAAAATAATTGAAAAGTAAATAGATATAAAATTCCATATGACTAATATAAACCGCGTTTCTGTATACGAAATAAAAATGGACAGTATTTAAAATAGCCTGCCTAAAAGAAAAAACGTTTTCGTCAATTCCAAGTGAAATTTGTAAAACTTGAGAACTTCAAAGTATACTGGACACTCTTCCAGAAGAACGTCTGTAACTTTATGAGCAAATACTAGATGAAGTTAATGAATTAGCTATCAAGCTAAATGGTGGATGTAAAGCCGTTAATATTGCAAAATTACACATCGAGAAGAAATCAATTATTTCACTCTATGTTTGTTCGAATTTCAGCAATGCCGAGTTTTCGATGCAGAATATCTCGGTTATCTGGAATGACCTTTTGTCATTTCCCAGTAATTGAATTTTTCAGTATTTCCCTTCAAGTCACCGAAGTTAGTTTAATTTATTTCTCGAAACTGTACTTGAAAAAATAACCACGAAAATTTCAATTCAATAAAGAATTTTGAAATCTTAGACTCGAAACATTTCTTATATTTTAGTAATTTTTTGAAAGCATAAAATAAAACAAGCTTCCGATTCGCACATATCAATAGTTCTCACCTATCACATGATCGATATTGGAAACTCACCTGAAACAAAAAAAAAATCATAAACTTTGTGGAATGAAAAGAGGAAATATTTTCCAACAAAAATCAGAATCTTGTTGAGAAAATAGAGCCATCAGCAAACACATTCTACAAACAAAGCCTTGAAATAGATCATTTAAAAATCTTTTGATGTTTAAAAGCCTGGAATACGTAAAAGCGTTTTTGGCTGCCTCTTTATGGACGCAGATTTATCTTTTATTCCTTTAACATCAAACGCAACAATATTTACTTTCGAAAACGCATTTAGGCAAGCTTTTTCCATACGGAAACAATCAGTTGTTATCTCAAGAATCAACAAAGGAACAAAAATATTGGACAAACAAGAAGATGTAACATACCTATGCCTTTCAGATTTGACTGAAATTGAATCCAGCAAAATATGGAAAACGGCAGCATTTAGTGATCTGATTTATCATAATAAATATACTCCAAGCATTTTTAATGATCTGAAAATTTGACTAAGATCAAACGCATTTTTCAAAGGAACCCAGAATATCATATGAATTATTTCCTAAAATCATATTCACCCGAAAATGGGAACAAAGCCATAAATCTGAACCTATCACCTAAAACTTTGTGATGTATCAATTCGAAGTTTGAAACATGTCTACAACACGAGAAACAGATTAAGTTTGGTTGCATCTAAAAGTACACCAAAAATAGTCTTAATATAATAATTATATTAATTAGATAATAACAATAATAATAATAGCTTTACTGTTTTATCAACAGGTTTTTCTGATTAACAATTTTATGTTTTTCAAAACAATTATGATTGAGGTGACATTCGACTTGGGATGGTATGTTGCTACCAAGGTGAAAATTTTAAGAACAGTACCAAAAAATTGTGAAAGTTTGAGCTAGAGAGGCAGATGACATTTGGTTCACTGTCAATACTTCAAGAAGTACCCGAGAATATTCAAATTCCAATGGATCGTTGAATCCCTATACTGTAGGATCAAACCTAAAACTTTTCCTTTGTGGACAAAAAAACGCCTGTACCCGGTGCTCTGGTTTGTGCGAGGTACCGCCTCACTTGAAAATGAATATAATATATTATTAATTATAATAACTGAATATACAAAAAAATTGAAAAACTTCAGGGGAATAGGTTAATGAACAATAATAATCCATGATCCATGATAAATTTCTTACATTCGCGATTCGCGTAGAGAACAATTTTTATGCAGGAAGATGCGGTTTCGACTGACTATGGTAATAAGAAAGTTCCTTCTGGTCCAGATGATGTCAATTCGATAAAATGCCGACGATTCCATTCATTTTGAATCATCTTCAGGGATCCAAAATAAATGATACAGGAAATTTTACTTTGACACATTACCAGAAATTTAATAATTTTGAATAATCACGACTTACACATTAGAAAATTCATTAAAAACCACTTCTTTTGCAATTTCTTTGAGAACTGTTCATTATAATGAATTTTTTCTTGAATAATTAATAATAATAATATTAATAATAATAATAATTTTTAATAGAATAAAAAGTCGTGACTTAATTTCGAAAATCATAATTGACCGTTCACTACAAGTCAAAAAACTATTTTTTTCACTAACCATTCTATTTTTTATTATATGAACCATTTATCCATCTTCCTTTCGAAACCAAAGGTTTATTTCACCTATCAAAAACCATTTGTTATAAACACATTATTAACTTTTCTTATTTTTATATTATATTTTTCGAACACGAAACAAGAACTGTAACAACTATTATATATGAACCTTAAAGAACCCTGATAAAATAATGAATATAAGCAAACAAGGCTCAATATGAAAAAACTCAATAGCATGAAATATCTAAATTTTGCTTTATTCTTTTCTCATTTCTAATATCTTATAAAAAGCCTTTAACATTGTCAATTGGTGACTATTGTCATTTCAGTGAAAAATAAGAACAATAAGAATAAATTGATTATGAATTTCACTCAGCTATATCGCTAATATTTCTATTTTCATGATTTTAAACTTGTAGACTAGAGTATATTTTTAAATGAACATTTCATCCTTCGAAAGCGGTCCTTGAATTTTGTCCAAATCTATCCATAAGCCATTCCAAGTCGAATGACATCTCAATTATAATTATCGGAGGATACTAAGATGTTTCGACCAGAAAGCACTAGACCAGACTAAAACCAGCATCAATCTTTTATGACGATCCAACGAATTATATACGGTAGACCTCACCTGTAGAAAAATTTAAATTCCCTGGGTGACTCTGAAATTAGCAACTTTCGGAAGCAATTAGAGAAGCTTGAAATGCAGTTGTAGAACCGTTTCACATCTTCGGATTTCCATCAGAATTAATTCGAAGCACAACGCCTGAGGGTTTTCCTGTCGACTGTCCCATACGTCGTGTTTATTAATAGTTGTAACGGACCAAGAAGAAATAATATACCTCTTCCACATGTTGGGATATATTGTTAGTACAGTTACCCGAGAACATCACTAATGGATATGCATGTGAAGGACGACTTCTCATGACACTTTCACACATTACCAGAAATTTAATAATTTTGAATAATCACGACTTACATATTAGAAAATTCATTAAAAATCACTTCTTTTTTAATTTCTTTTCGATCATTATAATGAATTATTTCTTGAATATTTCTATTAATTGAATAAAAAGTCGTGACTTCATTTCGAAAATCATAATTGACCGACTACAAGTCAAAAAAACAATTCTATTTTTGGCGCTCTTGTTCACCCAAACAGAGTGCCTATCATTTTGCCCGAATGTCTGTAATTTTGGAATATCGAGCCGAAAATGGTCTCAATCGATTGGGTTCGACTCCCTGATGAAGAATTCGTGGCGAAAGTTGAGTCTGTCCGGCCGGCCGTCCGGCCGTATCCTCTCTAGCATCCAAAAGGAATCAGCTAGAGTTTTCAAATTTTCAGAATAGGTTAATTGTCCAAATATCTCGGTCAAGTTCGTTATTGGGCCAAATCCGTCGGATGGTTCAGTAGTTATGAGCATCTGAAATTTTGTTTCCTCAATAACTACTAGAATATCCATCCGATCAAGTTGATACTTGGAATGTTATTGAGGGAGGCTGAAACGAAATGGCTTGCAAAATTTCGCAGAAATCGTCAGGCTAGAAAATTTTAAAAAAATTCCCAAAAAAAAAATTTTCAATACTCAATATCTCCTAAGACTTCATTTAGATTTAAATAAAAATCCGTATATATATTGAGGTTACCGATATCTTACTCATCCCCAAATTTCATTGTCGTAGCTTTTCCCCTACTGAAGATATGATCATTTTTTTCATTTACTCAAGAGAAAAATAGAAATGTCATGAAGTCCGAGCTTTGTCATTGAAAGATTTGCCATCACAGATCGATATTCGTTTGACAACTTGCGGACCTAGATATCAGTGTCAGTTGGCGTAATATCAATCAAAATTTTCATAGAATTCATAGAGGTAGAATTCGATGTCGATGACGTTGTCAAAATTCAGAAAAGCACAGACGTAATATTAATCAAAAATTTTTTATCATAGAGAAAGAATTTGATGGCGTTGTCAAAACTCAGAAAAGCAATGACGTAAGTTTTTAGGAGAAGCATAGAACAAAATTTGGTGAAAATTATGAGTAGTTATTTTCAAATTGAGATAAAGGTTTGTTTATTCATTAGGCTTTCATATTTGCATCACATTGTCCCATAGTACGGAAAAAGACTATTGTTCACCCGATCAGAGAGCTTATAGATTTGTTAAGGTTTGAATATTCACTCGCAAGTAGGTCAACAAGAGCGCCAAAGCAATCTGACCTCACGTCAGTGGTTTCTAAATTTTTTTATTATAAGAACCATTTATCCATCTTCCTTTCGAAACCAAAGGCTTATTTCAACTCTCAAAAACCATTTTTTATAAACACATTATTATCCTTTCTTTATTTTTATGCTAATTGTTTCAAAAATTGATAAAATATCCCAGTGCACATAAATACAAAAAATATCCACAATGTGTTTAATTAGCATTATCGTAATACATTTTCATCGGTATTTTGATGTACCAGAACATTCTAGTTATTTTTTAACAATCAGAAAAAAGGAAAGTTGATGATTTCTTCATAAAAAATCTTTATATACAAAAATTACGTTGTCCGCAGTCGACTTCTAAACTACTGAACCGATTTTAAATTTAATTTGCACACCGTGTGCAATTCGACGAAAAGGTAGGATCTCTTACGTTTCAATTCATAGTCGCAACATTATTTTATTGCAAATTATTTGTATATTACTTGATAGTCAAAATTATCTTCTGACTGGATCGAGTAAATATTCGATCGATGGCGCGCTATGTTAAAAAAAAGTTGCATATAAGCTACAATTCAACAGCATAACTACCACGTGTTGCTGATGATATTATTAATTATTGTCTTTAAAGGCGAAAGCAAGTTCAACGAATCATCTACGAGGGCCATTCAGAAACTAACCTCCGATTGGTCACAGTGCGGGTAGTGGGGGGGAGTAGCGCGCCATCTGTGCATTCACGCGCTCAGCAGGTCAGTCGGCATCAAGCCGTAGTCGAGTGAACATCGTACCTGCGCTAGTTTAGTTTTTGTGGCAGTTTGAAATATGTGCTGCAATAGAAAATCCCGCCAAATGTGAGGTGCGTGCTGTTATAAGGTTTTTTACAGCCAAAGGATACTCTGCAGCAGCTATTCATCGTGAGCTTTGTGCCGTGTACGGACCAAAATTTATGAGTGAAGGAGTTGTCCGTGAATGGGTACGTTTATTTAAAAGTGGACGAGAAAACGTTCATGATGAAGAGAGGAGTGAGTCCTTCAAGTGGGACGTTTTCAACCATCCACCTTACAGCCCAGATCTGGCGCCAAGCGATTATCACCTCTTCATGCATATGAAGAAATGGCTCGGGTCCCAGCGGTTTGATGACGACGAAGAGCTCAAAGATGCGGTCACAGGCTGGCTCAAGGCACAAGCGGGTGATTTTTATGCAGAAGGAATTTCAAAGCTTGTGAAGAGATACGATAAGTGCCTCAATCGTTATGGAGACTATGTCGAAAAATAGTGCAAAGATGTAGTTGTCAGATGTATACAGGGTGAGTCTTTGACCACTGCGTTAATTTTAACCATAGGTTCTTGAGATCAAAAGAAACACTTTTTCCATTACGGTTTTTCCAAATTCAGCTGCGTTCAAAAGTTATAAGCATTTTAAGTTTTCACATTGGGCAAATACCCCTCTGTAGTCCAGTTTACTTTGAATGAAAAATACCTTCCACAGCATTCACTATTGAATCTGAATTGTTTAAAAACATTATTTTCCCTCGAAGTAATGATTCACTCACTCATGTTTCATCCGATGAGGTCCATATCCAGAAGGAAGATACAAAATACTTATTTTCTGGTAAAAAAAATTCAACACCATAAACATAGATTTTTGTTGTTCTACTATATTTTCTTTCTACTTCAAGATTATAAACCATGCCTTTCTAGTGAGAATTTCCAAAAAAACCTCAGAATTATTGGGTGTTATCATCATACATTTGTAATTTTCTTCTTAAAATTTCCAAATCATGATAACCATCATTTCTATGAAACTTTCAATGCAAGAGGTTGTCACTGTGCTTTCTTTTTCACTCAAAGCCAGAAAAAATCATCTATGATTTTCCAAACACTGATATTTCTGAAGTTTCTTCTCCTTGACAGAGACCAGTGAACAGGTATTTTCCGTACTGAATCCCAATAACAATTTACCTGGATAGATTACAAGTATTTCCAGATTTAGGTGTGCAATTATACTTTCTTGAAGAAATACCTAAATTTGATTTTGAAAAATCAACTAGGTGTTCTTTGATAAAAAATTTTTTGTTAAATCATTAATATGAATCTATTCTGTTTAGACTATAATTACTGATTTTTATAATCAGAGTAAATAACGTAAACAAGAACATAAATATTGAATAATGGTTATTCATAGATTATGTCAAATATTAATACCTTACCATAGAATATTAATTTATTACCGAACCCCATGAGAGAAAAAATTAATATATGCAATGTTTTTTTAAATGAAAGATAATATATGTAACTATTATTGATCTTTAGTTATAATTTTCCTCAGAATAATTAGAATGAATTATTATCACATTAAAATATTATAACGTCTCTGTGGTGGGTAGTTCCAAAAAAAAAGTGTTCTGTGGTTCCTTGTTGTTTTGATTCTGTTTGAAACTGTCAAAAGTTATTTGTATCTTCAAAAAAAAAGTGGAAAGATTTTTAGGGATAATATCGATAGTTTTAAATTATTCAATTCAGTATGAAATGATTATGGTCAGAAATTGCCTTCTATTCTAATCTTTCTTGTTTATGAGCTTATATCTTCCAGTTTCAATATTGATTGAATTTTAATTAACCATGCATCATAACAAACATTCAGAAATATTAAAACTAAGTCAAATTCTATTATCTCTTAAGTTTGTGAACAAGGTTGAATCGGTGTATGAAATAAAGATAATAAAGGTATAAAACAAATCTAGGAGTCTGGGTTCGAAGTTTTTTAAAACTCATATGAGCTCAATTTGCAGCATTCCTATGTTAGAATAGATATAATTTGATGAACCCTGAAAGCCTGAAGCTATAAAAAACCAGCTCTTCATAAAGACAAGTCTTCAATTTAACAGGTCCTGACAGAAAATACTTTACCTATTTCAACGGTCAAAATATACCGAAGAGCGATGGAAAACTTTTTCTTTATTTATTATGGAATATTATTCTGGATTAAATATTAAAGAAGGTGCTAGACATCACTAACAATGAATACAGCAAATGGCAATTTAGATTTTGTGGTGAATGTAAGACAAAAATTGTTCAGTGGTTAATTTCATCTATTAGTTTTTAGTGGTGGAACCATAGAGGGAAGAGATTTCCCCAACCTTTTGAAGAAATATTTAATATAGACATAAAATATGGCAACATTGAACAAATCTTGTTATTGAATCATTTCAGCACAGAGTTGGATTTGTGAAAATCAGAAAATTTGGACAAAATTATATCGATTTAATTCCTTTCAACTTCAAATATCTCAAGAATGGTGCAATTTAGGAGGAAAGATGAAGAATGATTTTATATGCAAAAAAGACTAATGATTCCAGGAAGTACGAGATACGGACCTTTAGTTCAAGCGATATTTGTTTTTCATGCAATTTAACCAATCTGTAGAGTAGTAGCGAGAAACCCACAAGAAATGGAATAAATCTATTGATGCCAAAACATGCATGACTGTTATCAAAAACCTTCTACTAGAGATCATTTCAATTGATATTGTCGTTTGAATATTACAGGAGAAAAAGCAATTTTTTTATGAAATTTCAACACCCTATATCTTTTGAACGGGGCCAAATTTGGAAAAATGGGAAGAAAATGTTCCTTTGGACGTCAAGAATATATGGTTAAAATTAACGCAGTGGTCAAAGACTCACCCTGTATATTGAAATATTTTTACTTAACCTGGTGTATTTTTTCAATTAACCGGAGGTTAGTTTCTGTACGGCCCTCGTAGTTTTCTTGTACCTTACTAACTTGCGACACTATGCGCTCAATCTCAATATGGCACACGAAAAGCAATATTCAACGTTTGAATATAGTTATTAAGAATAGAGGTACGTTTTCGGGAATTGAAACTTTATTTCATTGAATTCATTACTATGAAAAGAACTAAACACAACTCTCAATTATTAATAACTTTGGAATTTTTGAAAGCACAATCAATTCTTTTCGCACAATGATCTAGACATAATTCCGAATCGAATGACATAAGCACATAGTTTTATTAAAATAATGTCCTATTAACGTCATTTAAAACTCATTATCTACAGAAAAGTGCCATGGTGAGGCTGGCCAGACAGAATGAGCCCATCATAGTCACACTGTCATCAATAGGTGTACATGGGAAGTAAAAACTGCTCAGCCTGATTCAGGTAGCGCATCTTATTAATCTACATGGTGTCCTGGAAAATGTGGGAGATCTCTCGGATTCAGAGCTTTAATAAATAAGATGACAATTTTCCGGAGGTACGGTCTCCCAAAGGACGCCACAGGTAATCAACTTTTCGTGAATAACTTTCGAACTACTTGATATAATTTAATGAAAATTCAATACGATAAACAGTAGTAAGGACCAAAATGCTGTCCTTGAAACATAATTAGCTTGTTTAGTTGATCAGGGGCGGACTAAGTTGTACATTTTATTGGTTATATTTTTAATGATGAGGAGTTAAAAAAATTGATTTCAATACTGAACATTAAAGTAAAACTAAAAGCATTAATGTTGTTACTGAAAAAAACCACGTTTTCCAATTTTTCTGTCTGCAGCAAAGTGTGATACGAAAGAAGGAACAAAAACGTTTCAGTTTAGGTTATATAATCTGACCAAATTACTAGATTTTAAAGAATGCAGTTTTCTCCCAGAAAGTCACCTTAACAAAAATTATTTTTATAAAATAATGTTTTTTTAGAAATTATTTAAAAACCCACCTAAAAAATAATGTACACGAAAATTTAATGATAAATCATATTTAAGGATAGGTTTAGACAGTTCATATACAGAACCCCCAGAATTAGTTACTTTCAATTTGGAAAATTTGTATAGATCCTGAGCTTGCAACGATTGAACCTAAATACGCTAATTAGAAATAATCAATTAAAAACTTCATAAGCGGGTTCAACATGTGCTCCGTGAACTGTGATACACTTGCTGGCACGACGAATAGAGGACTGCTGTACTCGTCACAACAACCTGGCACTGTTCTAAGGAACATTTCATTGTGATGCGATAAGTCGCATTCGAGTGGTACCGTACAGCAACGCTAAAGTGTGGTGGGGTTACATCATGCATTAAATACAAGGTTAGGCGGGTGCTCTATTTTTTTGGCAGGTGCTCTGTTGCACCCAGAAAAGCGATCTGAAGGAACTGTAAATAAAGTTCACCATCCATCGTGGCGGTAATACATATGGTCCAATCAAAAAATTGCCGATTATTCCTGCCCAAACATTAATTGCTTGGAACTGATGTTGCTAATGATGAACAATAATGGCATGAGGGTTTTCGTCAGCCAATATATGCGTGTTATATGTATGTAAATTTACAATACCATTTTCGGTAAATCTTCCCTCATCGGTAAAAAGAATAGTGTTGATAAAGTTTGGGTTTGTTCGTTGCTGATATAACAGCCAGCTTGCAAACTGGATCCTTCGAGGAAAAACTTAAGGAAGTAGTGGATGCACTTTTTGCACACGATAAGGGTATAACAACTGCTCTTTAAGTACTTCAGCAATTGTTGTATTTGACACATCAAGCTGCGCAGCCAATCTTCGAGTGCTTATTGTATGTTCTCGCACCAGCATCAATACTTGTTTTCCCAAAACTAAAAATTATTGAAGAAAGTCAATAATGTCACCTTCTTAACTGGGAATCCTCCACCGGACTCTCTTAGACGTTGGTCAAGTCGCTGAAATGTTTTCTCATTTGGAATATTGCGATAAGGATATCTTTCTCCATAGAACCTTCTTGCTTCATAAGCATTGCAGGATGCAAGACCGTACATAAGATGCATATCTGCATACTCACTAAATGTGCATCCCATTCTAAATCAAATTTACCAAGACATTCAATCTGCAATAAATTATGAACGTGTCAACAAAATTTAAAATGTCAATGTAAGGTATTAATTATTTCATAGGTACCACAGTAACGTTTGTAAAAACAATGTGTTTTTTAATACTGATAACAATTTCTTTTCAATAAAAATAAATCATTAATTCTTTTAATTATTTTTTTTTTCGAAACCAGTTGATTTTATCGAGAATGAACATGAGTATCTTTTCTTTAGCTTAATGTTCAAAGTATTCAAATTCATCTTTTTATCATACAGGTTGTTAAATGTGTAAGCAATAAAATGTACAACCTAGTCCGCCCCTGATAAAATAAACAAGCTAATTATATTTTAAGAGGTCCTTACTACTGTTCGTCGTATTAAATTTTCATAAAACTATAGTAAGTAGTTTGAAAATTCGAGTTCAAGAAAAATTGATTACCAGTGGGAAGCCGTGTCTCCGTCGGGAAGGCCGCTAGAAAAAAAATTTATGGGAACTTGTTATCTTATTTTTCAATGTTCTGTTTGAATTCTCGGACACCCTGTATAGGTTACTCATCAAAAATTGGTTCAAATGCTTGAAAATAATTAATGGAATATTGAAAAAAAATATGTCACCGAGAGGCATGAATCATTTTCTGCAGTTAAAATAAATACCATGGGATAGGAGAGGACTAGTAAATGTTCATGTGATCTATCGAAGGATATAAAGAATTCGGATTACACAAGCGATTTAATGATTATGGTATCGTAACAGTGGAAAGTGACAGTGAAAATGTCAAGACAATACCGTTCGTGATTCAGTTCATTACATTCCAAAGTGTAGCTGTTCTGAATGAGGAATAGCGCAAAATGAACAGAAAACACGGTCAGAAATTTTATCGCTATGTATACACAGGGTGTCAAGGAAGAAAGTACTATTCATAGTGCCACGCGATGAAGGACCACAAAATATGAAAAAAAGGTCCGATGAATAAATGTACCAAACTGCTTTGTTTAAGAAATACAGTGTTAAATTTAATTTTTTTATTTGCGATTTTTTCCATAACTTTGGACCGATAAGAATTGAACAAAATGTGGTATGAAGGGGTTTTGTTTGATGCAGAATACAAATATGCTATTAGTTTTTAGATTACTAATAGAGGGCAGCACATGCAAGATTCCTCCACATTTAGATCAACTTTTCGTTCCTTTAAAAAGGTATATTTGTTCAAGGCGCAGGACCAAGGGTTTCCGGTAAAACGCATCGAAAAGTTGTGATGCACGCCAATTGACCAGAAGCGCTGAAGTAACATATGACAATTAATGATGCTAAGAGTGGAAAAGTGCATTCAAGCACAAGGTCAGCAATTCGAACATTTTCTGAATACTTAATGTGTTTTTGTTAATTAATTAGTCTTTTGCTGTTGTTAAAATTTAATTATAGAAGTGTCTCGTACTTGTTATTGCAAGTAGGTCACTCAAGGGCTTCTAGACAATTTGCGTCATCATAACTTTTCGATGCATTTTTACCGGAAACTGTTGGCCCTAGCGACTTCAACAAAGTATACAAGTATACAAGATAGATGAATCGCACTTTTTAGTCCAGAATGACATTTAGTGTAAGCCAAAAAAGGTAGAGTTGATTTAAATGTGAAGAAATCCTGTTATGTGCTGCCCTCTATAGTGATCTAAAAACTAATGGCATATTTGGATTCTGCATCATACAAAACACCGCATACGACATTTCATGTATACACATACCATGTATTTCTACGAGAAAGCAGTTTAGTACATACAGGGTGAGTCTTTGACCACTGCGTTAATTTTAACCATAGATTCTTGACGTCAAAAGAAACATTTTCTTCCTATAAGATTTTTCCAAATTTGGCCCCGTTAAAAAAATAAAGAGTGTTGAAATTTCATAAAAAAATTGCATTTTCGCCTGTAACATTCAAACGACAATATCAATTGAAATGATCTCTTGTAGAAGGTTTTTGGTAACAGACATGCATATTTGGCATCATTAGATTTATTCCATTTCTTGTGGGTTTTCTCACAACTACTCTACAGATTGGTTAAATTGCATGAAAAACAAATATCACTTGTACTTCCTTTAATCATTAGTCTTTTTTGAAGATAAAATCCTTCTTCATCTCTTCTCCTAAATTGCACAATTCTTGAGATATTTGAAGTTGAAAGGAATTAAATCGATATAATTTTTTCCAAATTTTCTGATTTTCCCAAATTCAACACTAAGCTGAAATGATTCAATAATGAGATTTGTTCAATGTTGCCATATCTTATGTCTTTATGAAATATTTCTACAAAAGGTTGGGGAAATCTCTCCAGTCTGTGGTTCCACCACTAGACACTATAGATGAAATTAACCACTGAACAATTTTTGTCTAACATTCACTACAAAATTTAACTTGCCATTTGCTGTATTCATTGTTAATGATATCTAGCACCTTGTTTAATATTTAATCCAGAGTAATATTCCATAATAAATAGAGAAAAAGATTTCCATCACTCACATAGGTACTTCGGTATATTTTCATGATGACCGTTGAAATAGGTAATGTATTTTCTGTCAGGACCTGTTACATTGAAGACTTGTCTTTATGAAGAGCTGGTTCTTTATAGCTTCAGACTTTCAGGGTTCATCAAATTATGTCTATTCTAACATAGGAAATTAAGCTCATATGAGTTTTAAAAATTTCTGAACCCAGTCTCCTAGATTTGTTTTGTACCTTTATAGAAGTTTTTTCACTACTTTATTTCATATACCGATTCAACCTAGTTCACAAACTTAGGAGATAATAGAATTTGACTTAGTTTTAATATTTCTGAATGTTTGTTATGATGATATGGTTAATTAAAATTCAATCTCTACGAAATACTGCTCCACGGTTGCAATAACTTATTTCTTCGTTCCACGAAAAATATTTTCTACCAATGAATTATTTCAGGATTTTGAAGACATAGAAGCCACTGGGAACAAAGCGTTCTTTATGATATACTCTTCGACTCCATTTATTCACATGTTTTTAATAAATTATCTGAATGTTAACATGGTTTTATGCGCTCCAGGATACAGTGACAAATCTTTGTACCTTTATACAGTATGTGTCGGATATTTTAGATAATCGAAGACAGTCGATGTAATTTACAGTGACTTAGTTCGATAGGGTATCACATAGGTATCTGTTGAAGAATAGGTCGTATTGATATTTCACCGAATATTGTAATGTTGTTGAAATGTTTTCTCAAGGCGTTGAGTTTATCAATTTATTGCGCGTTCAGGGGTACCTCAGGTCACTAATTTGGGGCCCCTCTTATTTCTAATATTTATTGATGATATATGCAAGGTAATTAGCACAAAAAAACATTTGTTTGCTAATGATTTCAAAGTTTTCAGATAGATTCCCGTTATATATGATTTTTATAGGCTGCAGTAAGATATTGAACGCTTATATGAATGGTGCACAATGAATGAACTACTTTTAAATATCAGTCAATGCAAAGTTAAGTCTTATTCAAGAAAATTAACCACTGAAGAATTTAATTACAGTGTTGACAACAAGCGGTTGAAGGGGGTTATCGAATAAATGGATTTAGGTGTTTTGTTCGATAGCAAGCTTTCATTCGACCTACATATCAATAGGATTATCTGTGAAGCCAATAGGATTCTGAGTTTTTCTTTTCGAATATACCACCTATTTAGTCTGTTTATTTTAGTTCAGTACCTACCGAACTTGAATACTGTTAGTATGGAATCCTTTTCACGAAGAATACAATATTGCGTTAGATTATATCCAAAAATTGTTTTTGAAATTTTTGTACTATAAAAATATAAAATTCACCCTGTTCGCCACTATAACTCCCTACTGATCGAATTCAACTCCGTAAGTTTGAGGAAGAGAAGAGAAATTTCAGGTGCGATCTTTGCGTTCAAGCTAGTCAATGATCCTGTCTCTTTTAAATTTCAATGCACTACCCGTCATTATATCTAGAACAATTTCAACTTTTAGAAATAATACCGACAATAACCAACATCCTTTCTATAGTCCTATGGCTCTCATCTGCTGAAGCTTTTAATGGTTTACCCTGAATTGAAATGTTTTTTTAAATATTATTACATTTAGAATGTAATTGAATTTATTGATATGAAACTAATTTTCACTTTGGTTAACATCAACTAACGCCAGCCTGAGGATTAAAATACCTGTATATAGGTATTCGCCAAATGTTTATACGTGCAATTGGGCATGTGCCTCTTGGATGTAAAATATATGAATAAATAAAATAGGCAATACTGTGAAGCATTTGATTTGAACATTATTGTGAGTAATTGCATAGTCTTCATGAATAATTATTTTTTCTTTTGTACACAAGGTCTTGTCTCGCGCACTATTTCATTCAATTGAGACAAAGGTTACCTATCTCTCTCTGAGTTGAAATTTTCATCCTTTGAAGATAATCAAACAACAGAATTCCGTTCGCATCCCAAAAAATCAACATCACACTCCATTTTGCAACGTGTGTCCATCACCTGCACAGATCTGAATCAGTCCGGTCAATTTAGACAATTGAAATAAAGAAAATTCCGACAGAGCCCAATTTTCGTAGAGACCTTAAGTTAACCACAAGGAATAAAGTGTCAAAAGTCCCCATCAGTCCCATGTGCGCTAAGACTTATTCGTGGCCCAAGGTCAAAATTTTAGGTTTTTTGTATTTTTCTCGAAGACGGTTTTATCAAAAAAGTAGCTCAAAGCAAAGTTATAGATCTTTAAATGTTCTATAAAAATGGTCCTTATGATTTTTTCTCTAAGACCTAAATACCTGAAAATTAGTAGATTGGTCGATGAAAAGTATGAATGGCAACAGTGTTGTGTGACAATCCCAGAACTTTTGAATTTACGAAGGGAATATAGATACCGAATATTTCAGCATTATGAAATTTCACGAGAGGCAAAAATAAACTATTTAGTTCTTCATTAAATTATAGAGAGTAATATGTAAACGAATAAGACACAATCTTTGGTTTTCACCAGATTTTACAGTTTCATCAGAAACAATTTTATGACGACAACATTTCGGCAAAATATCACCACACACTATATCCCAACCGGCCGATACCCCATTTCGCAGCATCGGAAGTCAAGTAGTGATTATAGCACAGAACAATCTTTCTAATTTAATAAAGTTTGAAATTGTATCAGACCGTGAGAAACTTGCGAATATTGAAGTATCAATTTCGATTTTAACGGATTGAAGAATTGAAAAAAGGTTAAACGAATACAAATTTTTTTTTTGAAAATCGAAAAATACAAGGCTAACTTCACAACACAGTTGCAATTTAAACTATTCATCATTCAATCTACTGATTTCCCGATATTTCTCCATTACAAACATCAAATTCACAGATTATTCTTGTAGAATAGTATAATAGGAAATTATGTCACTGTCAATGCTGCTCAATGTGAAATCATCAACGAACTCAACTTCCGCGGAAAACGAAGGACCATACAGTGATTAATTCCGGTAAATCTGATTAATAACTCATTGAAAAGTTTCCGCGAGCACAAAACCCGACAAACACGTGTAAACGTCGAATCTTAATGATGATAAATATCGAAAATCCCATAAATAACTCGAATAAATCAGCGATTTATGGTCGGCATACGCTCGAATTTTTGCATTGCAAAAATCTCCGCTGAAACGGACAGAAAATCCACGACGACCAACGATGAATTCCTAGATAGGGGGTCGCCCACGCAACGCCTCCCCGCCCCGCAGCGTTCGAAGAACAAAGAACTATAACGAAAATAAATATAAACAGATAATTAATTTGAGCTACCTTGCGCTTAGCATTGAGATAAGCCCTGGAAATTAACATAATAATGATGTAGTGCAATAATAGCGGAGCGTTGAAAAATGCGCATAATGAATTAAAGGTGGTTCGCGCCAGACGCAGAGGACGTACGGACATTGTGTATCTATCAAGATCGAATGAATTATATGGTGGCTGAGGAAAAATGCTCGAATGCAGCGAGGAAAACGGTAGATAGGCCGTCGGCATAATCGAACGATCAATTTTTCGTTAACTATTTTACTACCAAAGAATGAAATGCTCACTAACATTTTCAGTTTTGAAAGAAATTTAAAGAAAAATATCCGATGATCCTATGATTACGACATATCCAGTTTGTCAAAATAAGCAAGTGACCATTTGGTTGACGACGAGATATTGTTGATGATGGAGCTCGTGTTGAATGATTGTTTGGGCTATTACCATCATCTATTGTGGATGTAATGTTTTTTTTCTACATTTTGATTCAAACCACCAACTAAACACTAAATTGGGAGGAGCAAAATGTTTATTTGAAAGAGCAATAAATATTTGTTGCACTGAAGAAGACCAAAATAAAGAAATAAATAACATCTCGAAAACTCTTAGAAGCAATGGCTACCCCAAAAAGATATTAAAATAAATTTAGTAAGCACTGACGTGAGGTCAGATTGCTTTGGCGCTCTTGTTGACCTACTTGCGAGTAAATATTCAAACCTTAACAAATCTATAAGCTCTCTGATCGGGTGAACAATAGTCTTTTTCCGTACTATGGGACAATGTGATGTAAATATGAAAGCCTAATGAATAAACAAACCTTTATCTCAATTTGAGAATAACTACTCATAATTTTCACCAAATTTTGTTCTATGCTTCTCCTAAAAACATACGTCATTGCTTTTCTGAGTTTTGACAACGCCATCAAATTCTTTCTCTATGATAAAAAATTTTTTGATTAATATTACGTCTGTGCTTTTCTGAATTTTGACAAAGTCATCGACATCGAATTCTACGAAAATTTTGATTGATATTACGCCAACTGACACTGATATCTAGGTCCGCAAGTTGTCAAACGGATATCGATCTGTGATGGCAAATCTTTCAATGACAAAGCTCGGACTTCATGACATTTCTATTTTTCTCTTGAGTAAATGAAAAAAATGATCATATCTTCAGAAGGGGGAAAGCTACGACAATGAAATTTGAGAAGGAGTAAGATATCGGTAACCTCAATATATATACGGATTTCTATTTAAATCTTAATGAAGTCTTAGGAGATATTGAGTATTGAAAATTTTTTTTTTGGGAATTTTTTAAAAATTTTCTAGCGTGACCATTTCTGCGAAATTTTGCAAGCCGTTTCGCTTCAGCCTCCCTCAATAACATTCCAAGTATCAACTTGATCGGATGGATATTCTAGTAGTTATTGAGGAAACAAAATTTCAGATGCTCATAACTACTGAACCATCTGACGGATTTGGCCCAATAACGAACTTGACCGAGATATTTGGACAATTAACCTATTCTGAAAATATGAAAACTCTAGCTGAATTCTTTTGGATGCTAGAGAGGATACGGCCGGCCGGCCGGACAGACTCAACTTTCGCCACGAATTCTTCATCAGGGAGTCGAACCCAATCGATTGAGACCATTTTCGGCTCGATATTCCAAAATTACAGACATTCGGGCAAAATGATAGGCACTCTGTTCGGGTGAACAAGAGCGCCAAAAAGCTAGACTAACAAGAGAAATTCAACCTGAACCAACAGATATAAATCAGACCATTAAAACCGTAATTCCTTATGTAAAAGTTTTGTCGGAGAAAATGAGAAGAATTGGAAATAGATACAACATAACGACTGCATTCAAAAACTCAAGACACTATCAGAGCTAAACTTACAAAAGTTAAGCCTAATAATGAGACACAAAGGACAAAGAACTGCACATATGAATTACCTTGCGAGTGCGCAAGATCTTACATAGGAGAAACTAAACGCCCTCTGAATGTACGAATAAAAGAACATCAGAAGCTTCTACGAGTACTAGACAGCGACAAATCCAGGTGGGTCCAACATGCTGTAGATGAGAATCATCGTATAAAGTGGCATGAAGCATCAATAATATCCAAAGAAGAAAAACTTGCAAGAAGAAAAATCAAAGAAGCAGCATTTATGAAAATAACACCTGATTCCATAAGTGCTCCATCTATAGATCTGCCAGAAGTTTGGACGCCGATAATTCGATCCAACTTAAAAAGATCGTCATATCACAGATGAGTATATAACATCGTTCATTTTCTTTCATGACTTCTTTCAATATTGATTTTTTGAAAATTGATAATTTTCAAAAGGTTTCTTACTTTTCTCCTTGATAAAGATAGAAGATGTTTATCGAAACGTCGGAAAACATTACATCCACAATAGATGATGGTAATAGCCCAAAAAATCATTCAACAAGTGGCCATTTGCTCGGAAGTGCTTGTGCGCGAGCAACTATTGCTGGATTTGGCTCATCTTGAAACACCCATATAGCCGACTGTCATATACGTTCTTCGAAGCACCGCGATCGTATTTAAGTAGCATTTCTGTCGACCAATCGACACGAGCGTTTTTTTGAGCGATTGAGAAATTGAGAGGGAACCAATGCGAACACAATTTTTTGACGGTTGAATGTTCAATATTGAATGCCTATAATGCCTAAGGTTGTCTCAATTTCACGAGAGGTGACGTACCGATCTTGCAATATCAGTTGGCGCACGGAATCAATGGTTTTCGGAACAAGAACTGATTTCGAACGACCTTCACAAAATTCGTCTTGGAGTGAACCACGACCTCGGTTGAATTTCCCATACCAAGGACAACCACTGGTCATTGATGGATCTTCATCACCAAATACTGAATTAAGTTCTTCGAAGCACTGTTGTAGAGTTAATCCACGTTGAAAGTTGTAAAAAATAATCGCACGAAAATGTTCACGATTTAAATCCATTTTTTAGCGAGATCAATTGTCACCAAACCCACTCGGCTCCAGAGAGTGCACAAAGTACCTCCTCGGCTAGCTCTAGAGCTGAGACTACTTATAAAGGGGGCGCCACTCTCTTTTATGATAATACAAAGAGAAAAAAAAGAGGAAAGTTCACTAAAGATCTCAGGGTCGCAAAAGAGAGAAAATAACGAACACAACTCTCAGGATGCCAAACGAGCCCGATCACACAAGCGGGAGGTAGTGGCTAGTAGAAAGAATATAGAGCAATTATTTAATAATATAATGAGCCAAAATGACATACACAAGGTCCCTCAAACGAGGATATATCTTACAGAAGGTGGTTCACTAACTAGTTCTTACTTCACAACCCGAATACTCGATATAATGCTTTATCTCTTACTAAACAAACAGTAATATCACCCCAAGGTATATACTGAGAGCCTCGATGGTAATCGTTACGAATAGCTCTTTACTTATATCTAAGCGACCTTCTCGATAGGTCGGATTTTATGTACTAAACAGTATTCACTGAATTGGGCTTCTTTGATACTAATCAATCTTAACTAAATTCTACAGACTAACCTTCTATAACAGTCTAGGTCGTGGCTTGACTGAAGTACAAAAGGATATAGTTTCTTAAACCATAATTACTCTCACAGTCTCGCAGATGGAAACTGGGCTCAAATATATTCCTAGGCCAACGTAGTACAATTTCTCACAATAATGCCCCCTGGGTAGACGACAGGTGTGGTATCTTAGATGGCAAAATCTGGTGGAGGTCCCCAAAGACAGCTCCCACGGCAGTTCGACGGTAATTCAAAATCAGCCTAGACAAACAGCTCGAAGGCTTCAAAGACAGTTCAGAATCTGCGGTACCTCGCAACGATAGAATAACAATTCCCAATTCGAAGCAGAATGATGCTAAAATACGAACAAAAATCTAAAAATTCCTCGTGACAAACATAGGTTAACTCACCAATCCCACGTCGTTTTTCCAAACAAATACGCCACTCCGCTAGAGCGCAAAAATCTCATAAACGAACAAACCAAACCAACATGATAAGATTTCTCTCAGGCTTCAGTTAAAATCCTGTTCAGATCCGCAAAATTGCGATTAATTACTCCAGGAAATTCCAACCAAATATGCGGAAAGAACGACGTAATTGACAACCTACGTCACATGCACAGACTAAGACCACCGACAACAGTTCATTGAAACGTACGAGATAAGCTGGTAAACTACTGCGACCAACGCCACCAGTTCGATTGGCAGGTACTAACTGGAGCGGGAATTTTGAAACCGTGACACAATATTTGAAGTTGATATAAACAACACAAATAGCGCTCGTATGTCAAAACATTCTGACTACGTATAACCTCAAAATTGTCAAGCTTTACCATAGAGCTGTCAGTTGGCAGATTGCAACATTAGGGTTGTCCATCCTCGAAATATAAAAGGCAAGCCTCGTATATTCAAACTGGAGTTGACGGTAAGTAAATCTTAGTAGAAACTGAAAGTTCTAACTTTCAAGTCGTTCTTGAATAACTTCAAAAATAATTTCAGGAGGTTGAGTTGAAACAACATTCGGCATAATCATGTTACAAAAAAATTTAGAAAGCATTGACGTGAGGTCAGACGGTTTGAGTGTTCTTGTTAAGCTATATGCGTATATATTAATATTGATATCAGTATTTTATTAACTCCGTTCCTGGAAAGCAGGCTGTCGACCGCGAACTCTTGAATTTTTACTACTCTGATAGCTTCTGTGAGTTTGACCAGAAAAGATCATTCTCTCTAATAAGTGAATCGGTTTTGTCTAAATGTCTGGATGACGTTAAGTTCGATGCTATGGGTTTTGACAAGTGTCTCGATGTTGAAAATTTGTTGTCCTTGTAGCGGCACTCTGTCAGCGGCAGGAGTGCGTAGGGATCTCTTGGCGGCACTCTATATAGCCACGCATAGCCTAATTCACAGCGCTTCGGTGGCCCAGAGGTAAGCGCTCAAGTTTCACACCGACTAGGTACTAGATGCCGGGTTCAACTCCCGGCGGCTCCCTCAAACTTCTAAACCCCTGCGTCTATGGCATGGCGCACACAAGCCATACTGATGAGTCCAAATGTGTGCGCCAGGGACGAAACGCATAAGTAGGGATCATATTCGATCCTACATCCTCATATCCTGAAATATCTTGTCCACATAATAAACTGCTGCATTTTATATTATCCTTCAGCTTGGAAAAACGCCATTGTGCTGCCTATACCCAAGAAGAGAAAGATTGAACAGCTTAGCGAATTGCTCCCCATAAGTATATTGTCAGCAGTATCTAAGGTTTTCGAGAAGTGTTTATATACTTAGATGGTGGAGCATCTTGATAGGTTTGACATACTCCCGTCTGGCTTTCGTCGCGGACACAGCTGCACGACTGCTCTGCTTAAAATTACCGATGATATTTTGTCAGCCACGAATAAGGGTCTCATTACAGCACTTATATTACTTGATTATAGTAAAGCCTTTGACTCTATTTGTCATCAATTACTGATTTCCATTTTATCTTTCGTGGGCTTTTCAAATGAGGCTGTGCTACTGTTCAAAAGCTATCTCTTCCACAGAACACAGCGAGTCAAAGTTGATGGCTCTTTGTCGGACCCTTTGTTCATCTCGTGCGGGGTGCCCCAGGGTTCTCTCTTGGGTCCTCTGTTGTTCATAATTTATACCCATGGATTTTAGAAATACCTTGAGTTTTGTGAGGTTCATTTTTATTGTGACGATACACAACTTTATTACAGTTTGAATGCTAATGCTGTTGATGTACTGGAGGAACTGAATAAGATTAATCGCGATTTACAAGCTATCAAAAAGTGTCAGAATAACATAACCTTCTTGTCAATGGAAGCAAATCTAAGGCGATTTTTTTTGGTAATCAGTCAGCATGTGATATGTTAGAAGAGTGTAGTGAGTTTGTTATTGGTACGGAGAAGATTCCTGTTGTTAAAACTGTACGTAATTTGGGTTTGTTGATGGATAATTCTTTTCGCTATAGATTACATATCTCAGGATGCATAGGAAGATCAATGCATGCCTCAAGATTGCTTTATCCGCATCGCCGATCACTTCCGCTTGAACTGAAGAAATCACTATGCGATTCTATGGTTCTGTCTAATTTCACCTATTGCTCGCAGGTGTTTTTCTCATGCCTGGATCAGAATACTCTAAGCTGCATTCAGAAGGTACAGAACTCCTGTTTGAGATTTATCTTTGGAATTAGAAAATTCGAGCGTATTTCATATAAGTTGTCGGAGGTCAAATGGTTGAATGTACGTAACCGGTTCTTGCTGTCTGCTCTGGTTTGTTATCATGGAGTTGTGCTATATCGGAAACCATCATATTTGCATCGGAAAATTACTTTTAGATCTGATGTCCATAACCTTAATATTCGAGGAAGGGGTCTCATATCTCCTCCTAAACATAATTTGTTTTTTTGAGAGGTCATTCAGTTTCAGCATATATAGGCTATACAACAAAGATATTACCAATGGCTGGCATAGTCTTCCGGTGGCTTCCTTCAGAAAGAAAATAAAAGATTTATTATTATCTGAACAGTGTCAGTCCAGTAACTGATGCACTTTTACCTGCATTTGTTTTCGCTCCTTCATTGCACTGTAGCCAATTCAGAAAGTATTGCTTTTTTTTTCTTCTCTTCATCATAGTTTTTTAACCTTTTGTATTGTACTACATGAACTAGCATGAACTTGAATCAGGGCTTGAGTGGAAGAGCAGAGAGTGGCTCCTCGTGTCACAATCTGAACTCCGCCCTGTGATTGTACATTGTTTTTATATTAGGAATAAGTGTATTGATAATTTGAATTCAATAAAGTCATTATTATTATTATTATATATTCAAGCTAACAAAAATTTAATCCCACAATAGATGTCTACATTCAAATTAGAACTTTTGAGGATTATGTAACTGCAAAAATATTTAATTCGAAGAGAGTAATTCGACGGGTGTGATCTTAACAGACCAAATTCAGCAGACCGTTTGTCGGAAATACCCGAACGGCATGTTCATTGGCGTGCGGGTTGATTCAAATTATTCATTGAATAGGCGGAATTCTCGGGAAATATCAACAGGAATGAATTGAAATTTGGCAGTAGGAAGGAAGAGGTAGTAGAAATATAGTGCAAGTGAAATTTTTCTCTTCCCTATTATAATTCGAGCATTTTCCGACCTATATAGCAACATTTAATATCTCGGAAACCTCTCGATAGAACATTTTTATTTTTGGGATGACGTTAGATGACAACAAATGAAACTCGATAGTGAAAAAATTTTTGACTGCCCGACGGTCCATCATATGGTTTTTCCGATATAAATGTAGCATATTTCAATATCTCGGAAACCTCTCGATAGAACATTTCTATTTTTGGGATGAAGTTGGATGACACCATAAGGAATTCAACTATGAAAAAATTTTCGACTGCCCGACGGTCCATCATGATGTTTTTCCGATATATATATAGCATTTTACCATATCTCGGAAACCTCTCGATAGAACATTTTTATTTTTGGGATGAAGTTGGATGACACCATAGAGACTTCAACTATGAAAAAATTTTCGACTGCCCGACGGTCCATCATGTGGTTTTTCCGATATATATATATCATTTTCCCATATCTCTGAAACCTCTCGGTAGAACATTTTTATTTTTGGGATGAAGTTAGATGACAACAAAGGAAACTCGATAGTGAAAAAATTTTCGACTGCCCGACGGTCCATCATGTAGTTTTTCCGATATATATATAGCATATTTCAATATCTCAGAAACCTCTCAATAAAACATTTTTATTTTTGGGATGAAGTTAGATGACAACAAAGGAAACTCGATAGTGAAAAAATTTTCGACTGCCCGACGGTCCATCATGTGGTGGTTTTCCGATATATATATAGCATTTTCCAATATCTCGGAAACCTCTCGATAGAACATTTTTTTTTTGGGATGAAGTTAGATGACAACAAAGGAAACTCGATAGTGCATTTTATCATATCTCGGAAACCTCTCGAAAAATTTTCGACTGACTTCAACTATGAAAAAATTTTTGACTGCCTGACGGTCCATCATGTGGTTTTTCCGATATATATATAGCATAGATGTGTCATCCAACTTCATCCCAAAAATAAAAATGTTCTATCGAGAGGTTTCCAAAAATAAAAATGTTCTATCGAGACGAGATATTGAAATATGCTATATATATATCGACGGTCCATAATATTTGTTATCGATGTATCATGTTTTTGTGGTATTTGTACCATGAATATTTTAAGAATGAAGCAATGGAAGTTTCAATTCCAAAAAAGTTAATTCAGGCATTAGACCTCAATATCCTATCGATATTGTTTCATTCATCGGGCAAACGTTAAGACTATTTAAAAAGACTCCTTTGGTAAGTTTAGGAAGGTATGCATATGTGAGTTTCCTTAATATTGCTTGGGATCCATCTTATTTTCAAAACACTGTGAATCACTGAATTGTAATCATCATCGAATAAAGAATTCACATAAAAATCCATTAGTTCTAATTCCTCATGTTTCAACAACGTACTTGTGTCTTGCAATACCAATTGATAACGAATACCATTAAACATCTACTTCCATGGAAGTCGTTTAATTGATGGCTGCACTTCATTCATTGTTTTTCGTGGAACAGAGGCATCAGCAAGAAAGTATGCGATGCCAACCGTGAAACAGATACTGTGACGAATTGTTATACAGTTCTTCGAATTATTGGTCGAATCAAGAACATTTATCATTTCCAAGAAATTCCGTACAGCAGCAAAATTTGAATGGAATATCCAATGTTTTCGAATTGAAGAATAATTATACTAAGGTAGGGAAATTCATATCTTCAAAGATAAGGAATTTTGAAGTGGAAGTAGATTTTACTTGAAAAATTTGGACTGTACATAATTCAATGATTCAGAAAATTATAGAACTAACTAGACACGTTTCGTACTTTTTTCTCTATAAAAAAAATTATTTTTGATTGCAGAAGTTTAAAAAGCGCTAAGATACGATTTTACGGTGATCTATTGATTTAATTTTTATATTTCACTAGTGAATTACATGAGTTCGAAGCTGAATTTTTCTACTCCTAAAAATCCACGTCAGTGCTTTTCAAAATTTTGACAACGAACATTATTTTACCGTTATGAACCATTTCGATTGATTTAGTCCAACTGACACTGATTTATATTCGACCGATGTCAATCGAATACGTATCTGTGAATGCATCGAGTATTGATAGTGTGATGAAGAGTTATATCTTCAGGTGGAATAAGCTACGAGAATGAAATTTAAGAATAGTGAGATATCTATTTTCTAGCATATCGATTTCTGTGAAATTATGCAATTCTATTTGTTTTGATCTTATTTACATATATTTCAAGTACAACTCACTCCGATGGATATTGAAGGAGTTCTAGAGGAAACCATATTTCAGATGGTCATAACTCCTGAACTATTGGACGTTTTTGGCCCAATAACGACCTTGACCGAGATATTAGCAGTTAACCTATAGTTAAAATGAGAAACTACTGCTCATCACCTTTAGATGAGCGTCTCGAGATTGGCAAACGGTCTCAGTGTATCTTTTAGCCAAAATCCTAACGTCTTTTACTTCGTGAAGCACTTCATGTCAAATAATAAAGATATTCGAACATAATTGTTGTTCACGCTACCACAGGAACGAAAAAAAATAACCCCAATTCGAAAATAGCACTCGGATTAACTATGGATAACGTGGCAAAGCTATAATATTCGAGAAATTTCTTTCAACAGAGGATAAGCTCATTCTACTCATATAACGATTTTACGATACTCGACAGAAAGGTCTTCTTCAAACCCCGACCCAGAGCCATTCTTCTATTTGTAGTTCTCCGTAGTGAAAATGCAATAGCCGAGGGAATGTGCAAAAATCGTCTATTTATAGGAGAGAACCACCTTGCGGGACAATCCGCTGCAGACTAGCGTCGTTCGTGACTAGTTTGTTCAGTTCGAAGTCTATTCCGAAGAAGAGAAGAGTAAATAATTCTAAAATAACGCATCCACTATATGTGAATAAGTTCAAAATATTTGGAGCTTTAAAACTCGAATTGTTCTGGGAATTAAAAAATTTGGTATCGAAACTGACTTTGTTTAGGTGAAATTATTCACAGACAATAGGTAAGCTTTCGACGACTGTGTTGCTAATTTCAATCATAGATTTTGAAAAATTATAGTTTTCGAATATCGAGCCGAAAAAGGTCTCAATCGATTGAGTTTGGTTTTCTGATAAAGAACAAACAGTATCAACGTCCGGCCGTATCATCGACAGACATCTTCTGTCATTTTCAATTCAAAAATAAGCTATTGAAAAAGCTGACAATATCATGAAATTTTTCAATTTTCCCTATGGAGTGTCAAGTTGACAACTATTAATTAAAAAATTTTTTAATATTGCCAACTTTTTTAAAAGCTAGTTTTTTCCATTAAACGACAGAAGATGTCTGTCGAAACGATGGTAACAAGAACAATAAGATTTGGTGGTTATTGCCCAAATAATAATAGTACACGAGTTCTATTATCAAAAATTTCTCGTCCACAACTGGTTGAATGTGGTTGAAGCAAATACGTTTGCAAAATTTCCAGGAAATTCCCATGCTAGAAAATAATCATAAAATTAGCAAAAACTTTTTAATACGAGGGTTGCTATTTGGCGCTTGTTCACCCAAACAGAGTGCCTATCATTTTGCCCGAATGTCTGTAATTTTGGAATATAGAGCCTAAAATGGTCTCAGTCGATTGGGTTCGACTCCCTGATGGAGAATTCGTGGCGAAAGTTGAGTCTGTCCGGCCGGCCGTATCCTCTCTAGCATCCAAAAGGAATCAGCTAGAGATTTCATATTTTCAGAATAGGTTAATTGTCCAAATATCTCGGTCAAGTTCGTTATTGGGCCAAATCCTTCGGATGGTTCAGTAGTTATGAGCATCTGAAATTTTGCTTCCTCGATAACTACTAGAATATCCATCCGATCAAATTGATACTTGAAATATTGTTGAGGGAGGCTGCAACAAAACAGCTGGCAAAATTTCGCAGAAATCGTCATGCTAGAAAATTTTTAAAAAATTCCCAAAAAAAATTTTTTCAATCCTTACTATCTCGTAAGATATTTTTCGGATTTCAATAAAAATTCGTCAATATCTTGAGGTGATCCATATCTTACCTATCCTCAAATTTCATTGTCGTAGCTCTTTTCCATCTAAAGATATGATCATTTTTTTAATTTACTCAAGAGAAAAGAGAAATGACATGACATGACATCAATGTCTCGGTGATTTTCTCTGAACTACGGCCATCACAGATCGATATTCGATTGACAAATGCCGGACTCATTAATCAGTGTCAGTTGGCCTAATGTTAATCAAAATTTTTCATAACAGGAAATTATAGAGATAGAATTCAATCTCGGTGGCTGAAATAATATACGATGTCAAAATTCAGAAAAGTACTAACGTAAGTATTTAGGGGAAGGGAATTATAGCTTCGAACAAAACTTGGGGAAAATTATGAGTAGTTATTTTTAATTTAAGATATAGGTTTGTTCATTCATTCGGCATTCATATTTGCATCACATTGTCCCATAGTACGGGAAAATACTATTGTTCACCTGATCAGAGTGCTTATAGATTTGTTATATTTAGAATATTTACTGGCAAGTAGCTCAACAAGAGCGCCAAAGCAATCTGACTTCACGTCAGTGCTTTCTAAATTTTTTTTATTCATATTGGGGAACAAGCTCATTATCGCTCATAGTTTTTAGTAAAAACCAAACAGATCCCGAGGCTTGGCCTCGGGTTCTGAAAAAGGACTCAGCTCTGGGATTTGATGGTATTGATTACAAAATTTTGTTTCACCTTCCATTGCCTGTCAAAATTAGCCTCTTAAAACTGTTCAATCAGCTCCTACGTTTTGGCTCCCCTGATCCTAATATCGGTCATAGTTCCCATCTTGAAGAATGGAGCAGGTCCATTTCGAACTGTCACCGCACAGATTTATTCAGCATTTGATAGAGTACATTTTTCTATATGTGTTTTTTTGGATTTAGCAGGAGCTTTCGATAGTGTCGATTTGAATGAGTTGTGGAGAGATATGATCGCTTGTAAAATTCCTCATAATGAGGCTTTTTTAATGAGCTCTTTTTTGGACGCAAGGTAACATTACAAGGCGAGTCGGGGACTGTATTGAGTGCATCCCTATTTAATTTGTACACGCGAGTTCCACAGACCCTACTGGAACAGAGGATTCTCCTCTTTCAATAGGCTGACAATTTTTCCATGTTTTGCTCTGGAGAAGATATAGATCAAATTATTGCACGTCTGAATATTAATTTGGACAAGTTTGATGGGTAACTCCTAAAGCGCAATTTTAAAGTTAATGTCCAGAAATCGGCTGCGGTGATCTTTAGTAAACATGTTCTCCTTTCTCCGTCAATACAGGTGGCTTTGGATGAACAAACAATTCCCTGGAGACAGGAGGTCAAATATTTGGAAGTGGTATTTGACCAGAAACTTAAGTGGAGAGGGCATATAGATCTAATGTGTTCCAAAGCGATCAGTCAGTGTAAGACCATTAAAGCCATTTGCAGACCATGTTGGAGCTCCCATCCATCTACGCTATTGAGTGTATACAAGGCCTTAGTTAGACCTTAGCTTCAGTTTGGCAGAATACTTTGGTAGATGTGCAAACGCAAATCTAAGAAGGCTGGATGTGGTACAATTCTCAGCTTTACGGATGTGCTTGGACCAATGAAATCAACGCCTACGAACATGGTTCTGTCCGAGAGTGGAGAGCTTCCGTTCGAGTATAGAAGAAGATGGGTAGCTTTCAAATACGTGACAAAGATGTATAGATTCTCTTATCACCCCCTGCTTGAAATTTTCCATAATCCCTCAAAATATGATCGTCTATGGTATTACACAGTTCCAGGTTACGTTCAGGCACTAAGGTTGGTTCATAATCAGAAGTCGCAAACATGGAGATCTACCAACCTACCCTATTTCATGACAAATATCAAGATTAGATCAGAGACGAGAACAGTGTACAAATCTGATCTCATTAAGGGTTCTATTACCAACAATGAAGAATTTGATCGCTTGATTGAAAGGAGGTTTTCGGGATCCATCCAGGTGTATACAGATGCCTCAAAATTTCTCAGCAGAAATGTACGCTATATATGTATAGAGCCCTTCAGCTTATTGTGGAGAAAAAAATTTTGAACACTGTCATAATCACAGATTCCATGGGAGCGGTTGATAAGTTGGGTGATGGGAGATTAGATTGGACATCGGAACAGCTTGTGCACTTATAATGTTATCAAGAGCTAAAATGTCAGGTTTGCATGTTTCACTGATGTGGGTCCCACTCCTTTATTTCACATAATGACACGGCGGACATGTTGGCCAATCGGGGCAGACTTTTGCTAGGGGTATCAGCGCTTGGGGGTGATCCCCGAGAACTTTGGCCTCGGTATAGAAAAGAACTTTGGGGAGAATGGGATCGGGAATTTTGTAGAATGGGTCAGAACAAGGGAAAGATTTACTCTGAGATGGAGCAGCCGAGTCGATACAGGAAGGGTACCTGGTTTGGGAGATTGAAGTTACTTAGAAGAAATATAGTTACTATCATTCGTCTGAGGTCTGGTCATGGAAGTTACCCTGCTCACATGGCTAGAATAGGGTTACAAGAATCTCCATCCTGCATTTGTGGGGAATATGGGTATCTTAGACACATTTTCGTTTCATGTAGACAAAATAAACATAATTTAGATGAATTTATATAAAGAACTTTCTGCCCTACAAATAAAACCAATAAATTTATACAACTTTCTGTTTTCCACTGATGAGAAGGTCATGAGCTTGTTGTTAGATTTTCTTAGCTCCTCCAACCTAGCTTTGTAGAGTTTGCTTTGGTAGAGAAAGAGTATGACGACTGTATGTTCAACATTTAAATTCTAGATCCCTGTCCTTTCAGACTCAGCCCATATATGTGCCATTCCTGTGTACTCCATGGGTGTGAATAATTGATGTCAATGAGCCCAAAATTAAATTATAAACTTGAAGCATCCCTAATACTAGAAGAATTCAACGCACTCTGGTATAGACACGATCAAGACTCCTGCACCCCTAGGAATCAGACTGTTAGTCATTAATTTGTTACAAAGAGACTGGATGCATAGCCCATAGACTGTTCCATGGTTTTCAGCTTCCTCATGTAGGTTTAGCTTGGAAGGAAGCTGTTATACTGAGAAGAAGAAGATCTCAAGCACTCCTTTCGTTTGGACTTGAATAAAAATACATTTTAGAGGACAAGAGTGTCCGGGAAGGGAAAGCATTTCTATGCTATTTTGATAGATAAGATTAACAATATTTTAGTTATTTTTTAAGATACATCACAAATTGAACGAAATAATTCCTAGTTATTGAATACAAGGAAGCATATAAAGGTGGAGTAGAGTAACAATAAAAACAAGCAGTAGAGATAATTTCTACATTTTTTAAAGTTTAGTTTTCACGTCACTTCCTGATTATCACATAATCTTAGTTCCTTCCTTGTACGGAACCTATAAAATTAACAGATATCGAAGCCGAAACCGCGGAATGTTTTTTTCCTTATTGATCGCATGACTTCGATGAATAATTGTATTCACGTAACCCGATAATTATGCATTGTCGGCCTGCATGTACTGCTTTTTTTTATTTATCCATTTATCGAGCCCTTGTATGCACTTTGTTCGTTGAAAGACCGATAACGTTCATTTCAAGGTTAGAATTAGTCAAGCATGCATATTTTTGTATTCGCCGACATATGACGCAACGAAATGATGTGGAATTTAAAGCAATGTTCGAGGCACACATTATAAATACATGCACCTAATTATCGATGAGAAAATTAATGGATATATGAATTAATCAATTTTTCGGATGCAACCCTAACGACTAATATACAATACCATATAGGTTCTTGAGATCAGCTGAGTTAAAATGTAATAAGCTTTTTAAGGTTTCAGATTGAGAAAATACCCCTCTGTAGTCCAGTTTAGTTTGAATGAAAATTACCCTCCACAGCATCCATGATGAATCTGAATTGTTTAAAAACCCTCTTAGCAATGATTCGCTCACTCATGTTTCATCAGGTGAGCTCCTCATATGGGGGCAGATACAAAACACTGATTTTTTCTGGTTGAAAAGTTCAACACCATAATAATAGATATTCGATGTTTTATCATAATTTTTTTTTACTACAAGATTATAAGCCATCCCTTTGTAGTGATAAATTCTTGAAAATCTCAGAATTGATGGATATTATAATCAAATATTAGAAACTTTCTCCTTAAGAATTTCGAATCAGGAAAGTCATCACTTCTAATCAAATTGCTGGTCAAATTGCTTTTTTCTTCACTCAAATCACGAAAAAAATTATCTATGCTTTTCCCAATATTGATATTTCTTAAGTTTCTTCTCTTTGACATACTTTCTTGAGTACAGTGAACAGGTATATGACGTCTTTTGATATGAAAATAATATACTATTAAAAATATGAAAATCCTATATGAAATCATCATAAATATTTATGATTTAATAATTCCTTTTTGCTCCTTCCTTTGCCTGATGATTATCTTCTATTCTAAATCCGAATAACAACTTACTTCGAAAGATTATGATCATTCACAGATGTAGGTGGACAATTCCATTTGCTTTGAGAAATCGGAGTATAAGCACGTAAATTTGCTTCTGGGGAACCCCGTAGGTACTTCTCAATGAAAGAATTTACTATATGATGAATCTGTTTTGTTTTGGTAATAATTAATTCAGTAAACAAAAACGTTATTACAGAATGAAGGTTAATTCATAGACAAAGTCAAATTTTAAAACCTTACCATAGAATTTTAAATTTATTATCAACCCCAGGAGAGAAAAAATTAATAATTGGCAATTTTTTTTTTTTAAGAAAACAAATATCTGAAACCATTATTGATATTCAATTATATTTCTTGTCAGAAAAACTAAAGTGAATTATTACCATTCCATATTAACTTCATTATAACTCATTAATAACTATTCTGTGGTTCTCTGTTGTTTTGATTTTATTTGACACTTTCGATTTGTTGCGTTCTTTAAAAAAAAATGTACAAATATTTCAATGATAATTTTCGTAGTTTTGAATTATTGAATTTAATATGAAATGAGAATGGTCAGAAAATGCATTCTAATCTTTCTTGTTTATGAGTTTATAGCTTTCTGTTTTAATTCTGACAGAAGTATTATAACAAAGTGAAATTCTATTTGTTGACGAGAAATGTTTGATGATAGAAAAATAAGACTTGATGGTTATTGCATAAATAATAAATCTATCAAGTCAAATTCTATTATCTCCTTATAACTAGGTTCAATCAGTGTAAGAAATAAAGATGTAGAAAAAAAATCTAGGATAAAGTTTTGAAACAAATCTAGGAGACGGGGTTCGAAGTATTTAAAACTCATATGAGCTAAATTTGATGCACTTCCTATGTTAGATGAACCTTGGAAGTCTGAAGCTACAAAGAATCAGATCTTTATAAAGACAAGTCTGGATTTCAACAGGTCCTGTAAGAAAATACATTACTACCTATTTCAACGCTCATTACGAAAATACGAGTATATCCAAGTACCTATGTGAGTGATCTAAATCCTTTTCTCTTTTCATTATAGAATATTACTCTGGATTGGATATTAAAGGAGGTGCTAGACATCATTAATAATGAAAACAGCAAAAGACAATTCAAATTTTGTGGTGAATGTGAGCCAAAAATTATTCAGTGGTTAATTTCATCCATAATGTTGGTGGAACCATAAACTGAAGAGGTTTCCCCAACCTTTCGTAGAAATAATATTTTGAACAATAAGACATAAAGTATGACAACATTGAACCAATCAGGTTATTGGGTCAGTTCAGCAGATATTTGGATTTGGGGAAATTTGTACAAAATTTTATGAATTGCTTATAACTTCGAATATCGCAAATATGGTGCACTTCAAGTGTTAAGTTGAACCTTTAGTTCAAGTGATATTTGTTTTTCAAACAATTTGATCAATCTTTAGAGTAGTAGTGGGAAAACCAGGGGAAATAGAATAAATCTGTTGATGCCAAATTATGTATGACAAGAGACCATTTCAATTGATCTTGTCGTTAGAACAATACAGGGGATAAAGCAATTTTTTTTCAATTTCAGCACCCTTTATCTGTTGAGCAGGGCCAAATTTGGAATAATGGTATAGAAAAAATGTTTCTTTTGACTTCAAGAATCTATGGTTAAAATTTACGCAGTGGTCAAAGACTCACCCTGTATAAATATAAAACGAAAATGATAATAATGTAGAAAAGCCCTGACGTGTGATCAGGAACCTTTCTGCTCTTGTTCTAAAGTCTTTTTTTCGGCTTTGGAAGGGTTTAACACTGAAACAACCTCCCCAATGAATGTGAATGTCAACAAACCCATATCTTGAATTAAAAATAAGTTATGTTCGACGCTCAAAACTAACCACATGGTTGATCTTTCCCAAGTAAAATCATATAGAAATTGATACCTTTCTTCCAATAGGCTCTTGTCCTTTGAAAAACCTTATTCATTTAAGTCCAAATTATGAAAAAATTAACAGCTAGCCCTTGAATATTTTCGTCGAAGCGCTTATTATAGAAATTTTCTCGAGGAAGAAGCCTGATATGGAACGCATCAGTGGATAATAATAATAATAATATTTATTTAGCAACTTGCTATTTTACAAAATTAAAATTCTTTGACAATACATGCGAAAAATAAAAACGAAAGCACATCATAAGTAGGTACATGAGTTATAAATGAAAATATTATTTTCTGAATCGAGATTCGAACTGTTTAACACTATTTCAATATTTTATTTGTGGTGGAAGGTCATTGTACCATCTTACCCCCATCACACCAATTGATTTGTTCAAGTTGGTGGTATTGAAATGGTCAATAAACAAATGATCTCCCTGCCTTAAATTATAATTTAACATATCTCCCCTCCTAGTTAGGAAATCCGTCAAATATTTCGGTGCCAGACCGTTTGAAATCTAGAAAATTAACACTATATTTGATTCCTTTATCATTTGACTGACATTCAAAAATTTCAATTTTTTCAACATATCATTAATTCTAGAATATTTGCTACAGCCCAACAGAATTATCATAGCCTTATTCTGCAATATTTGAAGTTTATTTATGTCCTCATCATTACAGAAGATTAACAAGGACATGCAATATGAAAAACTTTTGTTAGAGTCGTCCAACATAGACAATGTTAATCATAAAATAAGGATGATTATTTGGGCTATTACCATCACCTATTGTGGATGTAATGTTTTCCGACGTTTCGATAGATATCTTCTATCTTTATCAAGGAGAATAGTAAGAAACCTTTTGAAAATTATCAATTTTAAAAAGTAAATATTGACATAAGTCATGAAAGAATAATGAACGATGTTATATACTCATCTGTGATATGATGATCTTTTTAAGTTGGATCGAACTATCGGCGTCCAAACTTCTGGCAGATCTATAGATGGAGCACTTATGGAATCAGGTGTTATTTTCATAAATGCTGCTTCTTATTGAAACGGCAAGCTCAAGGTTATAGGGCAAAGAAATATAAGATTTTAACGAAGGAAGAAATTGAAAAATTTATCCAGGAAGCTCCAGATAAAGAAAATTTAATGATTAAGGTAATTTACAAGTTTTTAATTTCTATTTAGATTATAGCTTTATTTATTTTTTAGGTGGCTGTAATATTTGGTATTTCTGGGGCCTGTAGAATGGATGAGTTAGTCCGAATGACTGTACACGATATAGAAGACTAGAAGAATCTAAGCTTTTAATCAGCATACCTAATTCGAAAACCAACAAACCAAGATCATTTGTAATTAATCAGATCTACTTGAATGTTTATCGAAAGTATGTTTCGTTAAGACCAGAAAATATGAACAGTGACCGATTTTTCTTTAAATATCAAAGCGGAAAGGGTTGTAGACAAGTAGAAGGAATTCATCAATTTAGAAAAATGCCCAAAATAGTTGCTACTTATTTGAATTTGGTAAATCCCACAGAATATACTGGTCACTGCTCTCGTCGGTCTTCTGCAACAATATTGGTTGACTCTGGTGCCGACATAACTAGTTTAAAGAGGCATGGCGGATGGAAGTAATCAAACGTTGCTGAAGGATATATCGAAGAATCGCTTAACAATAAGGTTGAGGTGGCAAATAAAATTTTCACAGTACAAAATATTCAACAAAATGACCCTTCCATCCTGCATGTTGTCCAAAATGTTTCTCATAGTTCAATGTTCAATAATTGTACTAACTGACAAATTACTGTAGATATAACAAATTGATCTTAAAAATGTATTCAGCAATGACTTGATGTTTTCAAAATATAAATTAATTCCATATAAGCAATGTGTTTTCTATCATTTATGTACACTAACACTAACACTAACAACTGTACGGAAATATCATTTCCTTACAGTAAGGAAATGACATTTCCTTACAGTAAGGAAGTCCTGACTTTTTCTTCAAGAAATTTTGACAGGAATGTCAAAAGTTCCTGGCGATTTGAGGAAAATATCATTTCTCCATGGAATTCTAAGGGATTCCACGGAATTCCATGGAATTCTTAGGGATTCCTTTGGAATTCCACGGGATTCCTAAGAATTCCACGGGATTCCTGTGGAATTCTTAGGGATTTCCATGGAATTCTGGTTGGACGGGATTATGGTGTACAAATTATTGTCATCGGTTTGCCCCTCGATGATGAACTGCTTCGTGGACCGGTGGTCTCATGGTTAATGTTGAAAAGACTAAATGTGTATACTTTGGATTAGTTATTGCAGAGAGTGCGAGAAATTAGTTTTTCCACCTTGATGAAAAAGTCGTTTGTGACATTAGTGACATTAAGTATGTTGACGAAAGAATGACCAGGACGGGACATGTTGATACAGTTTGCAGTAAATTGAGCAAATCTTATTATGACATCAGTAAAGTAAGAGATCGCTTCCGAATGTCGAGTCTGTTGGATATTTATTATTGTCTAGCATATTCACGTATAAATTATAAGATAGTTCTGTGGGGCTGTGCTGATGAAATTAGGAAAATATTTGTTATATATTATGATTGATATTCAATCTAAACCGAAGGACTCTTACAGACCTCTTTTTCTAAAGTACAATATTCCCCTGTAAATACTTGTATAGGTGCTCAATAAAGTCAAGAGAAAATTTACACAGGATGAATAAGGTTACAAGACACGGTTCCAGGCTATTTATACGGAGACACATGACCTTAAAATATCAGTCGTCTTCTTTTTATCAAGGCATTAAGTTGTAAAATTATCTTTCTAACAGATATAAGAATTCAAAAATTACATTAAACAATTCCTATTGACAAAATGCTATTTTACTGTATCTGATTTTTTTGGCGCCCGCCATATATAGACTCTAAGGGTTATTTTGTCATTTGATGATTTAATTACATTATATATTTTCATCATTCTTTGTTGTAGTATTTTGTTTTGTATAACTTGTCCCATGTAGCAGATCAAGCTTAAAGGATCAATAAATATATTGTTTTTATTATTTTCAGTTTCCAATTTTTGCGCGACCGCCATATTTTTAATCCATCAGATTTTTTTGTAATTTGATGATCCATTTACATTATATATTTGCTTGAAAATCGAATTCCAAAGCAGATATTATTATGGACACTGCAAGGGAAACATAGAAGAGGATGACCATTTTCGGCATTTGGGAAAAACGATAGTACGCTGTTCTATTAGTTTATTGAACTAAAAATGTTGACGTCTTCTTGATAATCGTCAAACGTGAGCTATCATTGAAACTATTTGTAAATCTCTTACGAACTGTAGGTATCGTTCAATAAAATGGGTTCAGCACATGCCGCAATTATCATGTGTGTTATACCGATTCCATTAGGCTCTTTCCTGCCGCCAAAGCGTGCATACATCGTTGGAGTCATCCAGTCTGGCGCCTGCGAATCCACAAAGCCATTAAACAAAGAAGAAGAAAAAAGCGATATACTCGGTGGCAAGTACGTATGTCATGTTTCGCTCTTGCCATTGTGGCGAACACCGGATGGTTAATGACGACAATGAACTGGTGGAAATACTAAATGTTTCTTCTACTGGGTTTTGATATAAGGCTATAAATCTTTTGAAAAGTTGTCTTCGCGTAATATGATGATAATAGTTTGTAGCGTCCGATAAGATTGGTTTGTTTCGATGCCATGGGAGCTGCGTTTACACGTGCAGTTTGAACTAGCGCATCTGAATTGTTTCTCTTTTGTCAAAATAGTGCCGAATGAAGAAAGAAAACAACGGTTTCACCCGCAACCGACAATATGCTGACATTCGAGAGCGTCCAGCGTACGTACATTGTTTTGGATCGATTTAGAGTACACCGTCAAGAAGTTACCTCATGAAAAGCAAAAAAATTGAATTTTCCTCACCAAGTCCTTCGCTTATCTACATAGGTCAATCACAGTTCGGGACGACTACTCACCTGAAAATAAAAAAAAACTACATTAAAATTTATGAATGATCAAATTATTAGTAGTTATTCAGTAGTAACGTATACCATAGAATTGTAATACAGATAATAAAAGATTATTAAGTTCAACCACGCATTTATTATAGAGGACGACTGTTTAAGGAATATGAAGATTGTACCAATTGTAAATTCGAAGCGCTACTGCAGATCTTTTTGGCGCCATTATAAGTATAAATGAGCAGGTTCGCAATATTAGCAAGGAAAATAAATATCGAAGTAAGCGAATGAATAATATAGATTACGAAGAATTGAATGACATGTTGAAGGATGAAACACGATCCGATGCTTTCGCTGAAGTTAACGATTTCTTTTATTCCAAATTGATATCCTTCGTTGACAAATCCAGTCACTTCAAAAATATAAAGGTCTGCACCGAATAGAAGTCCTGGATAATGGAGGCTTTGGTGAGATGCATAAGGAGATGAGAAATCTCAATAAAAATAGACCTGATCTATAAACAAAGCAGAACAGAAAGCTCTGAAAGATCTTAAATCCGATGATTTCATCAAGATACTTCCAGGAGACAAAGAAAAAGCTTCATTCATAGTTGATGTTGATTCTTAGGACCAAAAATGTATGACACATCAGACACAGAAAATACAAGTCAGTGAAGAAAGATCCTACCCCCACAGTTGAAAAGAGGATTCATAAAATCTTACATATATATAGAAATGCATATAAGAGATCAAGGCTAACTGAACAATTCGGCAAATATTCATATCTATATGCTGTAACAAAAATTTAGAAAGCACTGACGTGAGGTCAAATTGCTTTGGCGCTCTTGTTGAGCTACTTGCGAGTAAATATTCAAACCATAACAAATCTATAAGCACTCTGATCACGTGAATAATAGTCTTTTTCCGTACTATAGGACAATGTGATGCAAATATGAACGCCTAATGAATGAACAAACCTATATCTCAAATTAAAAATAACTACTCATCATTTTCCCCAAGTTTTGTTCGAAGCTATAATTCCCTTTTCCTAAAAACTTATGTCAGTGCTTTTCTGAATTTTGACAACGTATATTATTTCAGCCACAGAGATTGAATTCTATCTCAATGATTTCCCGTTATGAAAAATTTTGATTAATATTACGCCAACTGACACTGATTAATGAGTCCAGCATTTGTCAATCGAATATCGATCTGTGATGGCCATCGTTCCAAGAAAATCATCGGGACGTATGTCATTTCTGTTTTCCCTTGAGTAAATTGAAAAAATGATCATATCTTTAGATGGAAAAGAGCTACGACAATGAAATTTGAAGATAAGTAAGATATCGATCACCTCAATATATTCACGAATTTTTATTGAAATCCGAAAAATATCTTGTGAGAAAGTCAGGATTAAAAAAATTTTTTTTTTAAATTTTTTAAAAATTTTCTAGCGTGACGATTTCTGCGAAATTTTGCAAGCTTTTTGTTGCAGTCTCCCTCAACAAAATTTCAAGTATCAATTTGATTGGATGGATATTCTAGTAGTTATTGAGGAAACAAAATTTCAGATGCTCATAACCACTGAACCATCCGACGGATTTGGCCTAATAACGAACTTGACCGAGATATTTGGACAATTAACCTATTCTGAAAATATAAAAACTCTAGCTGATTCGTTTTGGATGCTAGAGAGGATACGGCCGGACAGACTCAACTTTCGCCACGAATTCTTCATCAGGGAGTCGAACCGAATCGATTGAGACCATTTTCGGCTCGATATTCCAAAATTACAGACATTCGGGCAAAATGATAGGCACTCTGTTCGGGTGAACAAGAGCGCCAAAAAAACAAGAAATTTAAATGCTTTTGCAACCCATTGTGAGTTCCAGGTATTCCTATGTCATTAATTGGTTATTTCTTCTAAAATTGATATAACCTAAAAAATATCATTCAGCATTTATGCTTGAAAATACGAAATATTTTATGGAAACAATCAGAAACCAAGAAATCTTTGAAGAAGGCATCAAGATCAGATTCAATATCACGAGTTTAATCACCGATAACTCAATGGATAAAACACATCAATCGTAGAAAGAATACTCGAAGATGATTAACCACTGAGTGAAATAACTACACTTGGCGTAAACGCAATCATGGAAATGCATTTTATTTCGGTCAAAACAACATAAATTACAATTCCAAGATACTTTTCATCAACAAGAATTCGGAATGGCGATGTGTCCGCCTATTTCAGCTGATTTATATTGGGTATTGGGAAATTATCGAAGATATATGTACTTTTATCGTTTGGCAACATGGAATGAACACAATAGATGAATAATTGTATTGTGCATGAACAGAATGAGATCTCAAGATCTAGTGTGTATATAAAACCAACAAACATGGGTCAATAGCTACATTTAAATTACAACCATCAGCTGAACAATTAATAAGGATTGACGAAATTTTTGTATAAGCAACCAATATATGTTCTATGTGAAGGCTATTACAAAAAGATATTGAAAATAGGGAAACAAATGAAACTAAATCATTAACAATGCGAAAGGTTCGTTAGAAAAAATGAGAAGAATTGGAAATATATACGATGAAACAACAGCATTTAATACACTATCAGATACGACCTAACAAAAGTTGAAACTCATAATGAACGCGAAATAACTAAGAATTGCATATAACAAATGGAATGCGAATGCGGAATTTCTCTTATCGCCCTTCAACAGAAAGAATAACACAAAATCAGGAACTTTTTCAAGTGTTTGACATCGACAGAACAAAATTGGTACAGCATGCTATGAGTATTTATTATATCGAAACAAGAAAAACTCACAAGAAAAAAATAAAAGAGACAGTCTTCACGAAGGTCACTTCTGATCCTATCATAGCTGCATCGAGAGAGTTGGCGAAACTTTAAATGCCGATTGTTCGATAGATTTTGAAGTCTCCAAAACAAAGATAAGTGCGACTTTCATCTTATTCTGAAGTTCTGTCAGTCTTGACAATTAATGAACATTACTCTCTTAAAAAGACAATTCACCTTGAGAACGATAGAAACGTTGGTAGCACGAACAGTGGATGGTGGATATAGCCGAAATAATAATGCCACTTCAAAGTTTCGGTTTATCATTACCTCACGCTGTTTAATATGACAGTAGCAGATCCCGTACATATACAAAAGTTCTTAGAGCATCAATTTCGATTCCATTGCACTCATCAATCAGTTGTTTTTTTTGAATGCCATATATGAAGATAAATGCAATTCTCAAACCCAAGATTGTGCACGTACATCAAATAAATAAACGCACCACCGTTACTTGTCCCCATCATTTGAACTCTAGCTCGTCAACAATAAAGCATTGTCTTTCCTCATTTTCTCGCGCACCACAGAAATGCGTACAATAAACCGTATTGACGGAAAAACTATCACAGAAAAGATCCATTCATTCGATTACTTTGTGCATTGTTCACATTGATCATCTTTAAATGAACGTGCTAATATACAACACAACATTCGACCCAGTAAACAACAGTGGTACTAGTTCGCTATGGCCTAGATTAATCGACCTGGTATATTCATATTCACGATGGATATTTACGATCATCGATTGATGGTTTAGATAACTAACATCGACGTCTGAGAATTCATTAGTTTTAGGACATAATGATAGACCGAGGAAGTTCTTTTAGATGATTTATGAATTCGATTTCATTTTCGATGAGCTCACATGAGAAATCCAGGTCAACAGAGGAACCCAATTTAAGAAATTTGAAGAAGACACACGGTGAATTGCTCACTTCAAAATAGACCTCACAAAATAATTACTTAATTACGTTTTTCTTCAAGAAACAATATTACTGCTGGAGAAAGAAGTCGTGGGGAACACTGCAGAAGTAGAAATTGTTGGTAAGTACTTGCTGACATGTGTTTCTGCATATTGGCTTGTCAGGGAAAAATAACCGTGAAACCAAGAAAAGAGATGGAAGAAAAGAAGCGAACTACAACAAAGTGCGGCCACAGCAGGTGGGAACGAGCAATTTGTGGCGCCAACCCTCGAAACTCCGGTTTTGGAGGAATATCAGTATCAGAATATCGCCACAGACGAGGTAGGAGCAACCTATGCGACATGATTTCAACTCAAGTGAATAAAAATGTAGTTGATAAATGCGGATATTTGAACATAATCGAGAAAATATTCGTGGGCAGCTCCCCAGAAAGTAAGAAAAGCAAAAATAGCAATTGTTGGCATGTACTTCCGTCACGTGTTACTGCTTATTGACTTCCTCAGGGCCAGGTAAGCGTGAAATCAAGGTAAGAGAGGAAAAAATAGAAGAGTACTAACTATAATACAGGAGACCACAGCAGGTGCGAACCACCAATTTATGGCTTCAGCCCTGGAATCTCCGGTTTTGGAGGAATATCAAAGTATCACCGCAAAGGAGGTATAAGCAACTTGTGCGAATAAGACCCTAACCCAAGTGCAGATATATGCGAATAGTTGAGTACAATAAAGAAAGAATTCGTGGGGAACTCCCTAGAAAGTTGATGCAACAGAAATAATAATTATTGGTAGGCACTTGCCAAAACGTGATTATGAGCTTATTAGATTCTTTCGAGCAAGACAACCGTGAAACCAAGAAGAAAGAGGAAAGAAAAGAAGGGAACTATAACACCACAGCACGTTATAGTTATGTTTCTTTTTCTGTGGCCATACTTTGGTATTCCTATAAACCCGAAGATAAAGGGTTGAATCCACTAGTTGGTAGTTTGCACTTGCAGTGGATCAATTGTGTTGAAAATCCCTTCTTTTCTCGTCATCTTGCTGTCACGGTTTCCTTACCCTTAAAAATCCAATAACGAAAAACGCTTGACTAGTTCAGTCAATCTGTCGAAAAATAAATCGTTTTGACGGTATAATTACCCGCTCGATGAAATTTGGTACACTTGTTGAAAATGGTGTAACTAAGCTACCTTTGCGATGGCCTCGCTGAAATGTTAGCGGTTTTTTGAAAAACTCAAAAAAACTCAAAAAAGTAAAAAAGGTAAAAAATGCATTTTTCTCGAATTGTATGCATCGTAAAGAAAATTTTATTGAACAAAAAATGTAGAGGATGTTGCGATCTACATATTTTGTCATTGGTGCAATGCTGCACGACTAAATGCGCACAAAGTAGGTGGCGCTTAAGTATCAAAAAAAGTGTTTTTCATGTTTTTCGCCCTGAAAATGTTGTTTTAATGCAAAAGTTTAAATGTAAGAGTTGTTCCTTACATTATTATCAACAACTTTTATTTAAACATTATTTTTGTACAACTTACTATTTTGAAGCTGCAGCTTGCAGAAGAATGAAAATTCCAAATATACTGTTGTACGCAGTATGAGTACACATCTGTTACTGCAACTGAGTGTTGTTGGTTGCATTCATTTATTTTCTATTCCAAAATGCTTGTTCGTTTCATGCGGCCCACGTATGTTCATTTCTTTCTCTATGGACGCGTAACATATGTTGGAGCTATATGACATTGCCAGACGAAAGAAGTCGTAATTTGAATACACACATCGACGCTCGTTCGGTGCAGTGCAAGACTTTTCTTCGTTTCTTCGCAATTTTTCTCGTTAATTCTACAAGTTCGAACGCCAGTGAAAAGGTGACTATTTCTCGCTCGTGAGTGACACATTGATTCAGCCGTGCTGTGAAACCAGGTACGCAAAAGTCGATACTCCAACATTTCGTATTTTCGTATTCGGTCATTTTTTCTCACCGGAATTTCATTATTAATTTCTCTTTCCTTTTCATTTGATTTCAAAGGCTGTGTCGCGCCATTTTGGTCCTTCTTGAGCCGCATATTTTCGAACCGCGTTTTCAAAATTATTGCGATCAAGCATTTTGGAATTTTTTCATTTCGTTTTTTTCATTTGCATTTATTTCATTCGGTCAATGTTCATCTAACCTCAAAAACTTGACAAGATATCGAACACATTCATAAATTCTTTAATTGCTGATATTTCTGCGCATGTTGGAGAATTTGGCTTTCATTTTCGGAACATAGACAACTCTTCGTTTGTTTTTCTCATCTATGCTCATAACCTTGATTCAAAACATAAACAAGGATTGACATTCTTGTTTTGTTTATTTACATTTCATTATTTTCATTTGTTTATTTTCAACTCGATTTTCAATTTAATAGATTCAATCTTAATTATTTGCTTTATTAATTAATTTCGTTCTTTTCAGTCGGTTAGTCTATTTGCTCTTTTTTCGAAATTACTCAAAACAAAATTCATATTGTTTTCTGCAGTATACCTTGAATAATAATAATGGCGACAAAATTGAAACAACTCAAAGCTCGTCGTCAAATTGTTATTGATGATCTCGAGGAAATTCTCAATTTAGCACAATTCGCTGTCACTGATGAAAGATTACACGTAAGATTCAAATTAAGATGTGAAATACTTGACGATATTCTCGTGGACTTTCAAAATTTACATACGTCTATTGTCTCTATGATAGTATCTTCCGAAGAACCCGAATTGAACACTGAGAAGGTTATTCGAACAGCCTTTATGGATAATTATTACACCATCAGAACAACTTATGTTAATTTATTTCCTGTAGTAAACATTCCAGTAAAAAACCAAGAAAGTTGCTCTATTAGTTCGCCAAATGTTAAACTTCCAAAGATAGTATTGCCCATTTTCAATGGGAATTATAAAGTGGCCTACTTTTTCGATATGTTCCAAAGTTTGGTACATGAAAATTCTAACTTGAGTCAAATAGAAAAGTTTCAATACCTCCTTAGTTCACTTTCTTCTCATGCTTTAAATTTAGTTAAAGATTTCCATTGACTGCTGAAAATTATGAAAGCGCTTTTCAGACATTGGCGGAAAGATATCAAAATAAAAGACTTCTCGCTAATACGTGTTGGAAGGAAATCTGTAATGTTCCAAAGCTACAGGGTGATTCAGCTAAAGACCTTAGGCGAATTCTAGAAGTTTTTGCGGAAGACTTATCGGTATTAAGGAATTTAGGTTTACTCGTTGACCAGTGGGACTTTGTTTTATTTCACATTCTCATTCAGAAATTAGATTCAGCAACGATCAAACGTTTTGAATTGCAAGAATGTTCAACCGATATTCCGTCGTTTGTCAATTTGCGAAATTTCCTGACAAATCAGTGTATAGCCTTGGAGGCAGTAGCTCTTTCTCTTCCGTCGAGAACTCATTCAGTTTCGAATTCTCAAGTTTTGAAATCTAGTTCTCTTTCAATGAACAAAAGAAATTCGACTCTTCTCGTTCAAACGGAAACTGAATCATTCAAGAAACGTTTAACCTGTAATTATTGCAAGTTAGCTCATAGTATTTACAAATGTCCATCATTTTTGGAACAAACTGTTCAAGATCGGTTCAAGATTGTGAAGAACAAAAATTGGGGTATCAATTGCCTCCATTCTGGACATAAGATTAACAATTGTTCTTCAAGGTCAAATTGTCGTACTTGCCACGCAAAGCATCATACCCTGTTGCACATGCGCAATAGTGCGGAGAATGATTCTTCATCGGAGACGTTTCATTTCAATGCTGCAAATTCATCGGATTCAGGCTCAGCTCAAGTTTTAACCAATGTTTCTTCAAATTCTACCGTTCTCTTGGCAACCGCTGAGATCGAAATTCGTGATGCTTGGGGTAGATATCAGAAGGTCCGAGTTCTGTTAGATGGAGGCTCTCAAATAAATATTATAACTCAATCGTGTGTAAATAGATTAGGCTTGAAAATTTGTGAAGCTTCATTTTCGATAAATGGAATTTGTGAAAGCTCATCTTCTGCTAATTGCAGCACTGAATGTACTATTCGTCCATCAGGTCAAATAAATCCATCTTTTACATTCGACGCCGTCGTGATTCCGAAGATTTGTGCGGAGATGCCGAGTTATTTCGTAAATTATTCGTTTTGGAATTGTGTCCATAACAAGAAGTTAGCAGATCCGAACTTTTCCATTCCGAAATCAATAGACCTTCTCCTCGGAGCGGATATATTCTCTTTAATAATTCGACCGGGTCGTATCGAGGGTAACGGTTTAGAACCAACAGCACTTGAGACAGTGTTTGGTTGGGTTTTCATGGGAAAGATTCAATCACCTAATATATCAGTTAACAATTTTCATTTGTCATTGTCCGAATCAGGTTTAAACTCCTCGTTGAAAAGATTTTGGGAACTTGAAGAAGTTTCAGAGAATGTCATTGTATCTCCAGAAGATCAATTTTGTGAGAACTTATACGCTCAGAACTATTCTAGAAATACATCTGGACGGTACACTGTGGCATTACCATTTAAACCTGATCAGTCAACACTTTCTTTCGGTGACACATATTCTCTCGCACTACGTCGTTTTTATCCCTTGAACGTAAACTTATTAAAAACCAGAATATATACCGGGAATACTCTACTTTCATGCAGGAATATTTAGAAAAAGATCATATGTCATTAATTTCTACGAGTTCGGATTATGAAAATACTTTTTATATCCCTCACCATTGTATAATCAAACCAAACAGTCCATCCACAAAGTTGAGGTTGTTTTCGATGCGTCAGCTCATGTACCCAGTCATTTATCTTTAAATGATGCTCTATTGATAGGTCTAAATTACAAAAGGATATTATTGCCATTGTGATGAACTTTCGTGTTCATCGGTTCGTTTTCACAGCTGATATCAAACAAATGTATCGTCAAATATTAGTTCAAAAATCACATCGAAACTTTCAAAGAATATTGTGGCGGTTTTCTCCATCGGAACCCATAAAACTTATCAGCTGAATACCGTTACGTACGGAGTTGCACCAGCACCTTTTCTTGCCCTTCGAACTTTGGCACAGTTGGCCAAGGATGAGGAAGCTCGTTTTCGAAAGCATCCAAAATTTTGCTCACAGACATTTATGTCGATGATGTCGTTACAGGTTGTGATGATTTGGAAGACGCAAAAACGTTGCAAAAGGAACTGATTTCCTTATTGAATTGTGGTGGTTTTGAGCTCCGAAAATGGAGTAGTAACAGTTCTCAATTACTCTCAACCATACCTCTAGATCATCAATATCACCATTCTTTGGAGTTTGATATAGATCCGATAGTCAAAATTCTCGGTTTGAGGTGGTTTCCTTCGTCGGACGAATTTTCTTATTTTGCGGAAACTACTGTTCAGGTATGTACCAAACGTACCATACTTTCAGAACTTTCTCGAATTTTCGACCCTTTGGGGTTCCTTTCTCCATTTACTTTTCTTGCTAAACATTTGATCCAGCATCTTTGGACATTAGGTTTGCAGTGGGATGATACACTTCCAGACGATGTTAGCCGTCGCTGGAATCAGTGTAAATCCGAATTAACCGAATTGGGTAAATTAAAGATACCTCGGAAACTTGCATCGAAATCATTTTATCGTTGCGAACTTCATGGTTTCGGAGATAGTAGTGAGCGTGGCTACGCAGCCGTGGTATATTTCAAGTTTTTCAATTTTGACGGCTCCATTGACATCTCTTTCGTAGGTGGTAAATCAAAGGTCTCCCCATTGAAGAGAATTTCACTTCCAAGACTGGAATTGTGTGCTTGTCTCTTATTATCAAAACTCATTAATGTGGTTTCCTCTGTTTACCAATCAGCCTTTACAATAGATGACATTTTTGCTTGGTCTGATTCAATGGTAGCTCTAACATGGATTAAGTCTTCTCCTCATCGATGGAAGACATTTGTAAGCAATCGTACTACTCAAATTCAGGACTTAGTTTCAACAGAAAATTGGTATCATGTTCAATCGAAAGACAATCCAGCTGATTGTGCTTCACGCGGCTTAACGCCAACCGAACTGTTGAACTGCTCTTTGTGGTGGACAGGCCCTGACTGGCTTCGTTCCAAACATCTCACCTTCGCAAATGATGAAATAGAGAATTCTCTTCATCTTGTACAAACAGAAGAGCGTCACCTCTCTTTGTCAACTTTCATTTCTCTATCGTTTGTTGATGATTTGCTCTCCAGGTATTCATCCCTGTCCAAGGTTCAAAGGGTGGTAGCTTACATTTTCAGATTCGTTAACTTCATAAAGAACTCTAAAGCTCCTAAGATATATAGATTTTCCGCAGTTCATCTCAAAGATGCACTTTTCTTCATTATAAAGCATGTTCAACGGGTTGTGTTCAAGGAACAGATCGATAATCTCATCTCGGGAAATCCCATATCTAAATCACTTCGAAAATTGAATCCATTTATTGGAGAAGACGGTGTTCTCAGGGTGGGCGGTCGTCTGTCTTTTTCTGGTCTGGCCTATGATCACAAACACCCAGCTTTGCTTCCTTCATCTCATCGACTTACTGAGCTCCTTATTCAGCATTTCCATAAAATATATCTGCATCCAGGTGCTCAGACTTTACAGTTCCTTCTATCTCAACAGGTCTGGATATTATCAGCCAGACGAGCTATAAACAAAGTTATTTCTCGCTGTAACACGTGTTTCAAGGTCAATCCCAAAATGTCTCAACCTCTCATGGGTAATTTGCCACCCTTGAGAATTAATCAGCTCAAACCCTTTCAATGCGTCGGAGTAGATTATGGTGGCCCATACTTCATAACTATGTCTAGGTCTCGTGGCTCCAAATCGTTAAAGGCGTATATATGTCTCTTTGTATGTTTCACAACGAAGGCATTGCATTTGGAGTTGGTGTCAGATTTAACTTCCGATGCTTTTCTTGCTGCATTGCGTCGTTTTATTGCTCGAAGGGGTAGATGTAACCACATCTTTAGTGATGGTGGAACAAATTTCAGGAGCTTATCAGGAGCTTTCGAAATATATGCAGGGCGCTGTGTTGGAAGAGAAAATTGAGTGGAGTTTCAATCCGCCTTCTAGTCCTCATTTTGGGGTCTTTGGGAGTCTGGTATAAAATCTGTCAAATCCCATTTATTGAGAGTAATCGGTCATCAACTCCTGACATATGAGGAGTTTTATACAGTCCTCACACAGATTGAATCTGTGCTCAATTCTCGCCCTTTATGTCCGCTTAGTAATGACCCGAATGACAAATCTGCACTGACACCAGGACATTTTCTTACTTTGGCTCCATTAACTGCTATTCCTGAACCAGATTTATCACACCTATCTATCGGTCGATTATCGCGTTGGCAGCTTTTAATTCGTATCCATCAGGATTTTTGGAAAAGATGGAATTTAGAATACCTGAACACACTGCAACAACGAAAAAGTGGTTCAATAGTAACTCGCCTCATTATTCAATAGGTGCACTCGTCTTGATAAAAGATGATCAACTCCTCCATTGCGCTGGCGACTTGGACGCATTGAGAAATTGCATCCTGGCGCTGTATACTAGGTGATCGTTTTTATGTACATGTTTTCATTTCATAATGATTGTTCGACAGTTTTGAATCTATGCTAACTGGTTGTTCCGCATTGCTTATTTATCTTTTGTTAGAGCTTCTTAGTTTTTTTCTCAGTGGTTCTTGCTCTGGAGATTCACTTCTGGCGCTTTCTGAAGAGGAACTAGCGGCCGACAGTCTAGCAGAACAGTGCTGTATATGCAGCGCTATGTATTAAAAAATGTTAAAATAAAAGTTGTTGATAATAATGTAAGGAACAACTTTTACATTTAAACTTTTGCATTTAAACAACATCTTTTTGATATTTTAGCGCCACCATCTTTGTGCGCTTTCGGTCGTGCAGCATTGCACCAATGACAAAAAATGTAGATCGCAACGTCCTCTACATTTTTTGTTCAATAAAATTTTCTGTAAGATGCATATAATTCGAGAAAAATGCATTTTTTTGCTTTTTTTTGAGTTTTTTTGAGTTTTTCAAAAAACCGCTTACATGTCAGCGAGGCCATCGCAAAGGTAGTTTAGTTACATCATTTTCAACAAGTGTACCAAATTTCATCGAACGGGTAATTATACCCGCACCAAATGTACAGATTGACTGAACTATACGGCAAGTATCTACACATAATTTCTATTTCTGCCTCTATAACTTTCTGCAGATTTGCATACGAATTATTTTTTTATATTCAAATATTTACATAAATCAACTTCTATATCATTAATAGATACCCACCCCAACCTGTCCTTATCAATCAAGGTAAAAGTATTTATCTTAGATAGCAAAACTTATGTTAGCTACAAATACGTCTCTTCTAGAATGATTAATTGTACCATGAGTGCGATGACTTCAAACGTAATGATCTTGAGAACCGAATAGGGCAGATTCGACGATTTGAATATATCGGCTTACTAAGTTATTCGGTAGAATTGGCCCAGTAGTTTTGATGTAGATAACGTAGATAATGTAGATGCGTTAACTACTGATTTGTGAAGCGAAAAGAAACACTTCATTCCTATATTGCTTTTTATTGTTCTGCCACGTTGCCAAAATACAGGCCATTTGAATTCTCAAACCGGAATAAACTATAACTGTATTCCTTTCGAGATTAAAAAAAAAATCATCGTTTGCCTTAAGACATTCCATGAAATTGTAGAGATATACTTGTTCAAGCATTATGTTAATGTTTAAGACTCCAAAAATGTAATGATATTTATGATAAAGACACATTTATATTGCTCTTCTGAAAATGTCACATAACCATCCAATTGGTTATTACAGTAGAAAATGATACTGAATTCCATGGTTAGTGATTTTCTAGCAAAGTATAGGTAGAAATATTAAAATTCTTGAATTTTATTCTCAACTCAACTGAACATTTTATAAGAAAACAGTCATTTCTAATACTTTCCAATACTCTATGAGTCTGTCCAATTCTTTGGATCATCAAATCAGCACTATTGTCATGTTCTTTATTTTCCATTAATAATGAAGATTTCTATCTGTGTTATCTTCTATGGTTCATTTTGAACCTGTAAATTCCAGTGTTTCAATAATTCATCGAATACAAATGTCAAAGTTATAATATTCAAGAAAGGTCTCATATTTTGAAGTCTAAACAGAAGAGAATGCTGTATTGTCAATTCGACTCAAAACCTATTGGACAACATTTATTGAATCACTTCCAACACCATAGATTATGAAATTCAGAAGATTTTTTATCACCATTTTTTTACTGAATAATTTTTCTCAAAACTGTATATAGCACCATTGAATACTGGAAGAAATTTCAATATGTATGTTGTTTATTCAATTCACCTGTAAATAAAATCAGGGTTAAAATATTGGCTATAACTTCTCTTCAAAGATGAATTTCTTAAGTTGTATTTCTACATTACCTTCAAGATTATAAGATATATAATATATTTCATGAGATTTATGTGATTTCAATTACGATATCCTATGTTTGTTTGAAACAAACAACTTCTGTCATAGAATAGAATATAAGATGTTATTGGAATGGATATTCACTTATAATACCACAAGAGCTTCAAAATTATCGGGTATTTCCCGATAGGTTCGTTGAAACAAATGAAGGAGTCAAGCTTTTCAGGTTAAAAAATCACGAGCGCGAGTGATTTTTCCTGAAAAACTTGACGATTTTATTTGTTTGCAGGGAACCTATCGAGAAATACCAGATAATTTTGAAGCTCGTGTGGTATTCGGGGGATTATTTTTCTGTCCCAAATGTCGGCCAATAGAATTGCACCATGACACGAAATGTACAGTTAACAAATAAGAATGTCATAATGAATAAAACAACATTTTATTAAGAATCAGGGTAGTGCAATTAAAAATACAATTGTTGTAAACATTGGTGCATGTTTTCTTCAAGTCAGAGTTATCGGTAATGGTCCCAAAAGAGGTAGATGGCATGAGGTTTATGCTGTTGATGGCATTTTCTGCAGTAGGCTCACTCCTTCGCAGTTTCTTGACAATTAATTCGTGGTGTTCCTGGTCGAGTTGGAGATAAGGCTTGATGGAGTTACTGTTGGCATGTCCAGTTATTTTGATTATCTGCCGCTCTCCCAGGCCCGATTTCGCTAGATTGGAGACGGCTGTTGCACGACTGGAGTGATTGGTGATTTTTTTATTACCAAGGTCAAGCCCAGCTTTGAAATCGTGTTTTGGCCTACTGGGGAATCCTTGTATCACCTAGCGCCTGGAACTTTATTCCAGAATGGATTTTGGGTCAGGAATAGTCTGTCGCTCTTGATATTGACATCTCTCTTCTCTCTCAATTTCTGGAACAGTCTCACTGGGCACTTGTCAGGGATTTCCCGATTCTCCACCAGCCTCTTGCTGTCTGATAATTTTTTATCACCACCTTGTGTGGTCTTGCTGAAAATTGGATTGTATTCAATTCTCCCAGTTGTTTCCCCGTCATTTCGCTGTTCTGCCTTGAAGTGATGTATTGACGCCATGCTGCCCCCACCACCTCTCCAAGCCAATTCCACTGATATTATCATGAATAATTTTTTCTGGAGGCCATCAGGAGTTTCCTCGTCCCAAACAGTGGTCATTGCATCCCATCTTTTTCCTCCAACGCTGCTGCACTTGCCCTCCGTTTTTCCGGAATAGATTGTAAAGCCTTACGCTTGGCATCACGAGCTCCTCGAGCGGTCTTGAATGCAGCATCCGAAAATGGGTTGATTTTGATGTCGAAATCGTTCAAATACTTTTCTTGAAGTAATTTGGCAGTCTGATTCCACATTGTTTTTATTGTACCTTCCTTATAGTCTTCTCCATCCATTTTCTTCATATTGTAACCGTAATCTTTCATAATGTTTGCCAATTGCGCTTCACTCGTTTCAGCACTCAATGTGTATTCCCTCTCAGTACGAAAAGTAGTAAATTGGTTCCAAACTGTTTTTTTTTGCCTTCTCCGTATTAATGGGAACATTTCCTTTGACTTTTTTATCGATGGTGGACAGAGAACAAACTCCAAATCGACTCATTTTCATGCAAAATCTCCAATTTTCACAATTGAATCCAACCTGTCAGTTTGACGTGTGCTTAATTTGACTGGATCATGTTTTGTTTATATATAGCAACTACCAGAGAAAATTTTCAAAAAATTATCAGTATAATACCATGTAGGTTGTACCACGTGACGTCGAATGGTGCAATTCTATTGGTCGATATTTGGCTCGGAAAAATAATCATAGGAATTTCAGATGGAATATTCAGTACTGCATATCAAAGAATTATAACTGATCAAAGAACATAGGAAATAGTATATATTAATTATTTTTTTAAATTGATTTTGAAACTTCGTTTTTAAATGAGGTATATCAAGGTTATATACTTGTTATAGTACTTCTCCATAGATATGTTGATGTTGTTCTCTTTTTCTAATATGAAACGGAAACCTTCCCTAAACTACGCTACGATTTATTTGAATTTCCAAAAATGAAACGGTATATTTTTGGAAGATAATAAAGGTGGAATGATAAATTCTTCTAAAATGTTCAAGCATACAAAATAGAGTAGGATTTTTCAGTAACTGTCTTATTATCGTAATTTTTGATGGCTTTACGAGTTGGTGTTGTATTAACTCGAAGACCTCAGAGGGCAGTTAAAGAGTGTTTATTCTGAAATATGAGTCCCATTTGTTTGAAGCATCCCAATAAAATTCGAATTAATTTAATTATCCACTAAAATTTTTTAATGAAAAATTCAACACCCTGTATCTTTTTAATGGGGCCGAATTTAAGAAATGAAATGGGGAAAAAGTGTTTCTTCTGGTCTCATGGTTACAATTAGTGAAGTAGTTAAAGACTTTTCCTTTATATTAGGTTGGTGTTACTTCTTTGAGAGTTCATTATTCGCAAGTAGCTAAACAAGAGCGCTAGAGACATCTGACATGATGTCAGTGCTTTCTAATTTTTTTTCCGGTTTACGTCATACAGGAGCATGATATTCCTTCGATTCGTGAAACCCAGTTCTTGTCTAGGAATCCCGTTTGGTATCTGAGAATCCCCGCTCCGAGCCACATTTCCAACCCCAAACGATTGCCAGTACTATGAAAAATGCTAAAACCTCCTTCGGACATTCACGAAAGAGCCAAATGGCCCGAGGCCGTTTGGACTGAGCCAAATCAAAATGCGACTCTAAACTATATTAGGGCTTATTAACTTCCCCTCACAGTTGTTAAATTTGGAATGGCTCAAGGCCGTTTGGCGCGATGGCTCCGTTGTGTATGGCCGGCTGAAGAAGTCACGTGCGGTCGGGAAAGATATGAGCTTTGCCTGACAATGGCTGCGCGAAGGTCCCGTAAAAAAGCATAGTCAATCGTCTACATAAGCGAATGAACTATATTGAAGGCTCATACTGTCTACAGGTACTCAAGCATATCACAATAACCTCAAATCTCTTAGTTATTTCTAGTCTGTTACTACTTTTACAGCTCATAACTCTCATCGTACAGAGTAAAATTTTCACACAATCGTTACCCAATCGTAATAGTTTTTTATCTATAGAACTAGGTTTAGATCTTATAGTTTCATACGGAATATGATCCTCTGAAGTCTCTTCAACAATATACAGTATTTCTATTTTGAATATTGGCGAGTCAGAATTATAATACAACAGATTCGAAGCGAATATGAAAAAAATGTTGTAAATCCATAGGAAGAAAATAAATAATCAGAATCATGACTTCTAATTGAATATAATTATAGGATACATCTACGAATGTATATTCTCTCTCTTCCGAACTACTTAATCAATAATATTTCGGACAATTCGTACTTTTACCAATTACCCTTATACGTCGTAATGGATAGTGCTCGAGTTCAAAGCTGCCATAAGGGTTCAAGAAAAAGATGTTGCACCCTGAAAATTTAGTATGTTGAAGGGAATCAAATGTTCTTTTCGAAAAATAAACCGAAAATCACTTACAAGCCGTCGGTATATCGGAAAATTCGTACTTTGTCCAATTACCCTTATACGTCGGGATCGATAGTGCTCGAGTTCAAAGTTCCCGAAAGGGTTGAAGAAAAAGATGTTGCACCCTGAAAATTTAGTATGTTGAAGGGAATGAAATGTTTTTTTCGCAAAATAAACCGAAAATCACTTAAAAGCCGTCGGTATATCGGAAAATTCGTACTTTGTCCAATTACCCTTATACGTCGGGATCGATAGTACTCGAGTTCAAAGTTCCCGAAAGGGTTGAAAAAAAAAGATGTTGCACCCTGAAAATTTAGTATGTCGAAGGGAATGAAACGTTCTTCCCGAAAAATAAGCCTGAAAACACTTACAAGCCGTCGGTATATCGGAAAATTTGAACTTTGTCCAATTATCCTTATACGTCGGGATCGATAGTGCTCGAGTTCAAAGTTCCCGAAAGGGTTGAAGAAAAAGATGTTGCACCCTGAAAATTTAGTATGTTGAAGGGAATGAAATGTTCTTTCCGAAAAATGAGCCGAAAATCACTTACAAGCCGTTGGTATATCGGAAAATTTGTACTTTGTTAAATTAGCATCATACGTCGTAATGGATAGTGCTCGAGTTCAAAGCTGCCATAAGGGTTCAAGAAAAAGATGTTGCACCCTGAAAATTTAGTATGTTGAAGGGAATCAAATGTTCTTTTCGAAAAATAAACCGAAAATCACTTACAAGCCGTCGGTATATCGGAAAATTCGTACTTTGTCCAATTACCCTTATACGTCGGGATCGATAGTGCTCGAGTTCAAAGTTCCCGAAAGGGTTGAAGAAAGAGATGTTGCACCCTGAAAATTTAGTATGTTGAATTGAATGAAATTTTTTTGTCGAAAAATAAACCGAAAATCACTTACAAGCCGTCGGTATATCGGAAAATTCGTACTTTGTCCAATTACCCTTATACGTCGGGATCGATAGTGCTCGAGTTCAAAGTTCCCGAAAGGGTTGAAGAAAAAAATGTTGCACCCTGAAAATTTAGTATGTTGAAGGGAATGAAATGTTTCTTTCGCAAAATAAACCGAAAATCACTTACAAGCCGTCGGTATATCGGAAAATTCGTACTTTGTCCAATTACCCTTATACGTCGGGATCGATAGTGCTCGAGTTCAAAGTTCCCGAAAGGGTTGAAAAAAAAGATGTTGCACCCTGAAAATTTAGTATGTTGAAGGAAATGAAATGTTCTTCTCGAAAAATAAGCCGAAAATCGCTTACAAGCCGTCGGTATATCGGAAAATTTGAACCTTGTTAAATTAGCATCATACGTCCCAATGGCTACTGCTCGAGTTCAAAGTTCCCGAAAGGGTTGAAGAAAAAGATGTTGCACCCTGAAAATTAAGTTAGTTGAAGGGAATGAAACGTTCTTCCCGAAAAATAAGCCTAAAATCACTTACAAGCCGTCGGTATATCGGAAAATTTGAACTTTGTCCAATTACCCTTATACGTCGGGATCGATAGTGCTCGAGTTCAAAGTTCCCGAAAGGGTTGAAGAAAGAGATGTTGCACCCTGAAAATTTAGTATGTTGAAGGGAATGAAATGTTCTTTCCGAAAAATAAGCCGAAAATCACTTACAAGCCGTCGGTATATCGGAAAATTTGTACTTTGTTAAATTAGCATCATACGTCGGAATGGCTAGTGCTCGAGTTCAAAGTTGCCGAAAGGGTTGAAGAAAAAGATGTTGCACCCTGAAAATTTAGTATGTTGAAGGGAATGAAATGTTCTTTCCGAGGAATAAGCCGAAAATCACTTACAAGCCGTCGGTATATCGGAAAATTTGTACTTTGTTAAATTAGCATCATACGTCGGAATGGCTAGTGCTCGAGTTCAAAGTTGCCGAAAGGGTTGAGGAAAAAGATGTTGCACCCTGAAAATTTAGTATGTTGAAGGGAATGAAATGTTCTTCCCGAAAAATAAGCCGAAAATCACTTACAAGCCGTCGGTATATTGGAAAATTTGTACTTTGTTAAATTAGCATCATACGTCGGGATCGATAGTGCTCAAGTTCAAAGTTCCCGAAAGGGTTGAAGAAAAAGATGTTGCACCCTGAAAATTTAGTATGTTGAAGGGAATGAAATGTTCTTGCCGAAAAATAAACCGAAAATCACTTACAAGCCGTCGGTATATCGGAAAATTTCTGCTTTTACTCAACCCTTTCGGGTACTTTGAACTCGAGCATTAGTCACACGGTTTTTTTTTTCATGTGCAAACGTCAAGGTCATTACTCTCGACCGACAAAAGACTACTGTTTCCAGCGATTGTAAAGAAATAAGGCGAAAGATAATGAATACCCACAACAAACTCACGTCGAGATAGATAGTCACAGCTGTTTTACCGTTAACCAGCCTAACGAGAGCTCGCTCTTGTTCGGATAAACGTCGAATATGTCATGGGAATTTCGTATTTTGCGTGATAAGAGTGGTTCGTCGTTTCCTTAACTGTTCTTTCTAGAGTGCTCGATCAACACTTTTCGACCTAAAAAGATTATTTTCTTTGTTTCGTCACTACGAAACCGGAACTTGGAAAATGATGTGCATGAGGCAATGGACTTATGATTTAGTGAATCGAGACCTTAAGAAACGTAGGGATGGTATAAAGATGAGCGGGAAAAGAGAAACGATTGGTGCGCGTTACCATGTTACCATGATAACGTCAAAACTGACATTATCAAGTCAAGTAACGAATTTTTTCGTTGCAAAATAAACATCTGTTTTAAGCTGATATATCAACTAATGAAAACGGGGACACTGAAGGAGCCCGAATGTCAATTACAGAAAGTAATTGGGTGTCCTCACATAGTGACCAAATCATTCAATCCTTCAACAACCAAATGATCCCAACTGTGAATCAAGAATTTGACACTGTTATTACAGAACCTTACCTGAACATTATATTGATTAATATTGAAGGCCTATCACCTCACCCATCAAAGAAGAAATTTTGGCCAATATGTGCAAAGAACCTAATTGTGATATTCTCAAAATACAAGAAACCCATAGAGGAACTTCGAAATAAAGACCAAATGTTAATGGAATGAATCTAATCATGGAACGTCCTCATGATCAATATGGCAGGGCAATCTTTAGAAAACCCAACATAGATATAGTCTCCACTAACCTTACTTCTGAACAAGACATAGAAATATTAACAATAGAGCACTGTTACATCCATTTACAAACCTCCAAAAGAATCTTTTGAATTCAGAGAACCAGTGAAGTTCAACTCGAAAAATAAAAATTTAGAAAGCACTGACGTGAGGTCAGATTGCTTTGGCACTCTTGTTGAGCTACTTGCGAGTAAATATTCAAACCTTAACAAATCTATAAGCTCTCTGATCGGGTGAACAATAGTCTTTTTCCGTACTATGGGACAATGTGATGCAAATATGAAAGCCTAATGAATAAACAAACCTTTATCTCAATTTGAAAATAACTACTCATAATTTTCACCAAATTTTGTTCTATGCTTCTCCTAAGAACTTACGTCATTGCTTTTCTGAGTTTTGACAACGCCATCAAATTCTTTCTCTATGATAAAGAATTTTTTGATTAATATTACGTCTGTGCTTTTCTAAATTTTGACAACGTCATCGACATCGAATTCTGACTCTATGAATTCAATGAAAATTTTGATTGATATTACGCCAACTGACACTGATATCTAGGTCCGCAAGTTTTCAAACGAATATCGATCTGTGATGGCAAATCTTTCAATGACAAAGCTCGGACTTCATGACATTTCTATTTTTCTCTTGAGTAAATGAAAAAAATGATCATATCCTCAGAAGGGGGAAAGCTACGACAATGAAATTTGAGGATGAGTAATATATCGGTAACCTCAATATATATACGGATTTATATTTGAATCTAAATGAAGTCTTAGGAGATATTGAGTATTGAAAATTTTTTTTTTTGGGAATATTTTGAAAATTTTCTAGCGTGACGATTTCTGCGAAATTTTGCAAGACGTTTCGTTTCAGCCTCCCTCAATAACATTCCAAGTATCAACTTGATCGGATGGATATTCTAGTAGTTATTGAGCAAACAAAATTTCAGATGCTCATAACTACTGAACCATCCGACGGATTTGGCCCAATAACGAACTTGACCGAGATATTTGTACAATTAACCTATTCTGAAAATATGAAAACTCTAGCTGATTCCTTTTGGTTGCTAGACAGGATACGGCCGGCCGGACAGACTCAACTTTCGCCACGAATTCTTCATCAGGGAGTCGAACCCAATCGATTGAGACCATTTTCGGCTCGATATTTCAAAATTACAGACATTCGGGCAAAATGATATGCACTCTGTTCGGGTGAACAAGAGCGCCAAAAAGATTGTAATAGGTGATTTCAACTGCAGAAATATTACTTGGAGCTATCGTACCACAACCGAAAATGGGGAAAAACTGGAGAACTGGTCAGAACAGAAAGATCTCAAACTTCCACACGATTCCAGACTCCCTACATCTCTTTACAGTATTAAATGGAAGAAGAGCTATAACCCAGATAACACTTCTGTAAGCGAATCAATCTTACTACAAACAATGAAGAAAATAGAAGGCCCAACATCGAACAATAAATTGCCAAATTAAAACCGTTGTTAATGTATACAAAGTTCCTTATGATCCAAAATGATTCACGAGCAATCCTAAAATAAATACTTCCAGTACCCTGTGAAATTCATCTTAAAAAATAAATTAAAGCAAAATTATTACCTATTACATGCTTCTACATTAAAATGATATAAATAACTTAAATACTGAAACTTTCCCAAGTAATTGAGGGTGCTTTAAATAGTTTCGAAGTAAATGAATCTGGTAGAAAAATGATGATCAAGAATATTCTGAAATTCATATTCTAATAATTTTTCTTTCCGAATAGGTTTTCACAATAGCTACTGCCTGGCAACAGTGATCTGATCGAAAACAATCATAGATATGTAAAGGCTTGTTTAAAAAAAATCAGTTTTTTTTTTTTTTTTCAATATTGAGATAACTGTTTGGAGAGGTATGCAAACACATTTAAATCCGATGTATTATTATCTATACATAATTTAATGCTGAATAGATGCTCGCTAAATAGGTGGCGTTGTTATGAAATACTTCTTAGACCGTTCATCAAGGTTATTCTCTGTTCAAATCACCAAATAATTTTTGATACTGCTACGTATGTTTCTCTAATTAAAAAAAAAACAAGGCGTAATCAAAATGCGTTTCATATTCATGAATAATTCATTATGTCACATAGTGTTGACAAGGAATTATGTTAAAAAATTAATCAGGGAATCAAAGTTATTTTCACAGAATCATCTTTTTTTAGCGAAATGGTGACATGATCCTTGGAGCCGAAACGTTTATGTCTATGGTGAAACGAACTTTATCATTGCAAAATTAAATATTGACAAATTGTTCGCGAAATGGCGGTCAGTTTGTGTAGACACTTGCACAACTGCTAATATCTTGCTAATCTCAAGTTTGTTCTGATGCCAGTTTGGCGAATAAATTTGTTTGGTATTGGGAGACACAAAACGACTTTTGATGCTTATCCCATTTTCTGTGTAAAGAAGAACCTCAAACACTATTGACATTAGAATTTGTCCGTGTAATGAGTACGGTAAATTTCAATGAAAAATAATACAAAATTTTATTATTCTTACTAGTTGAGCAGGTGAGAAAATACCCTGCCAATAAAATCATTGCAACACCTTACTGGTTTGGTTGTTTCGTAAACCTTGCAACGTCTAATGCTTCCAAAGATTTTTTGTGTACCATCGTACATTCATCCCAAACTATTGGTTCGTTCTACAAAAAATCGGAAGTGGCACAATTTCTGGAAAGGTTGTCAGCAACGTAGCTGATGAAGCAACTGCCATTGAGAGAGCATTTGTGATCGAATTGTTACCAAATCAATGATATTAAAAAAGTTTGCCTACTCTCATAGGCATATTTTTTTGCTCATTTAAAAGGGTAACGTTTCTTCGAGCAGAATCTTTTGATACCTCGGAATTGTATTGGGTTTCACTTCTCAACTCTTAACTGCATCGTACATTGGACGATTTGGAGATGTCATTCTTAATTGTTTCAATTCTTTGTTAGTTTGCTTCAAGCACATTTCTTAAATTGAAATTATTGATTTATTTTACAGGGTGGGAGTTTTTTAATGTTTTAACACTACAACTTTTAAATCAGAGGAGAGTGACTCTGATAAGAGTGCACCAACGATTGGATTTTAAGCCTAACCCATCCGCCATGTTCATGCTTAATTTGAATCAATACACTCAAAGCAGTGTCATAATAGATTCCTTGAAATATAGAGAGGAAAGAATTTAAAAGTGTGTAATACCGACCAACATAGGATAAGCATTGAGATCAAGTGGTTGGGAATTAATAATAATTTTAAAGCAATCGACATTTGCCAGCATCACAATATATCTCATAATTTAATTCAAAGTCTATTATACCTTCCCAGTTACGCCACATAATGGTCTCATGATGAATATTTCATAACTCGTAATGGAATCTCGTCGATCCGGGCGTTGTTTTCCTTTTCAACAGATAATTCAATAAATGAATTGATTCGTGACATTGACACTAAAAACGGAAAGGAATTTGGTTGGGCTTTCAACAGATTGGCTGTCCAACTTTTTCCTATCAATAAAAAAATGCGTTAACTCATTGCTCATTGCTATCCATTCTTTGAGTTTAAGCCTTTATAAATACTTTAATATTCTAATTTGAATCTCCTTTCATATTGTGTGCTCCTATACACGACGAGTCTCTAGATTACTTCATTAGTGTTGACCATAAATTCCTTTAGCCAAAGGAAAACTTCTTTTATAGTGCATATGCATATTTCTCAATTCGGCTCGATTTGAAAGGGAGAGGATTAAAAATTTTCGAATTGAGGTGATGCCTACCTGGATTCGACTGAACTGACATTTTATATTGATTAAACGAATGGCTGGTAACATTGCAAAGAGCCAGTGCTCCGTATCATGTTAACACAATTCGAAAAAATATTGCAATTATTTTCATCAATGGACGATTTCAGAGCATTAATTTTGAGATATGCCAAAAAATGCGGCTTTTAAGCTAATGAATCAAGAATGATTTCATCGCATTATATTGATTATAATCCGGAAATAAATATAAAAGTCAACACAATTTCGATTGAAGTTTTTTTTATACCCCTACTTGTCCGATCAAGAAACGGTCCTCCTTGATGAACAAAAATGAAAATATTTTCATTTTTTATCATAATTTTCAAATAATTGGAAAAACTAACTTTCCGAATATTTCGATCAACCGTTTATGAGCAACTGAAATTCGGTTTGTTTGAAATTATGCTGAAGAATGAAAATATCCCCGCTATGTTCATCATGAGACAGTGTTTTTGAAATGAAGAATATGTAGAAATCAAGAGGTTCAATGGAAATGTAACGACTATTATAGTCATTTTTAGATAATTATTAATGTATAAGCACCGTTTGAGAATAACCTATTCAATTTTATCCACTTAAATGATCGAGTGTTCAGAAAAAAAATCAAGATTATAGGTGTATCCACAGCCTTTCTCTTGTGATTTTATTTTTCACTTGTACATTATATGTTTATTTTACCTTAGAAAGGGTTGCTGTAAATACACTCATTATGCCCGTGGGCATTTTAGTGGGCATTATGATCATTAACGCCCGCTAGTTGTGCGATAAGCAAAATAAGCTTGAAAGAAATTATTTTTTTCGCACAATTTTAATACTAAAACAACGACAACTCAACAAACGAAAACAAAGTCTTTCTTAATTAAAATTAAAAATGCAGTTTTCGAATTTCCCGGAAAAATTCTTCAATCGTGAATCTTGGGATGTTTTCGAAACCTGAGGAGCTAAAACTTGACCACAAGTACTTGGAAGTTTGTTCACAAGAGAACCACTAGAGAATTCATGAGAATCTGTTACCGAATTCACAATCATCGTCGATATTTTGTTTTTGGAAAAAATGCTCTGCTCTATGTAACCTTCCTCCACAGATGCACTCTTCCATCTTCCGTGTATTTTTAACGTTTCATATGATGCACCAGCCTTAGTTAAAAGAGTTGCTGAAGTCCGTCTCAAACAATGTCCTGTATATTCATTTGCATTATCCAATTTTAAGTATTTGGCACACTTCCTATGGTATTTTTGCCAACAGGTTGGATGGTGCACCGACCATTTCGGAACGTGAGGAAAAATCTCGGATTCTTCACTCCACTGGGTCTCAAGGATATATATTTTCTGACCAGCCCCAAAGCTCCAATTTTTTCTTCCTCTACAATGCTATATCCTTTTGACATACCTGTTTTAGTTTCGGGTATTTTAACAAGTAAACAGCTACCCTTATCTTCTATATTTTTGATAGACATTTTCACTAATTCATCTCTCCTTAGTCCTCCAAAACACCCATTATTAGAACTACTTTATGAAGAAGATGGATTTCATCAGGAGATTCATTGATGAATGTATCAACTTGTTCTGCTGTCAAAACTTTGGATTTCTTCGGAATATATCCTTTAGATTTCATTTTTAAAAACGCTACTAGCCGGGAGAATTATGAAATATTGATCTTTTCATTGACGATCAGTGTAGGTTTCAAAATAGAATATTTCGTCCACAAAGACGCAGGACAAAATTTTTCAGACTGAAATAAAAAAAATTACCCACACATGAACAAAATGAAAAATAAAATAGCATACCAATTCATGAAAGTACGCCAATAACACTGTTCCATCTATAGCAATTAATTCATTTTTCAACTTCCATTGATGGAATGTCTGGATTTTTCTGGTAATAAATTATTTGCAGCTTTGGCTGCATTTCCAATTATATTATTTGGCAAATCGCTATTCATTTCTGTTATTTCTTTAAATCTTCACAACGAAAACAGTAACGACATTAACTTAATAAAATGATGACAGCAATAACGAACTTCAAAATATTAACAAATGCCATGTTACTACTGAAAGTAAAATGGAAAAAAATCATAGGAGCCATCGAATTTTATTGTAATTAAATTATTTATTCGTGAAAAATAAAATCTCGTATGCACCACGAGCGTTATTAGATATTAACGCCCATCGGGCAACATTCATCCCTCGGGCCAAAGGCCCTCGGGCCGAATGTTTCCCTCCGGGCGTTAGGATCCATATAACGCACCAGGTACATAAAAAACTATCAATCAATAAGGACATGGCCTTGGTCATGGCGAAATAAACGAAAAAAATGTAACTTTCCTACTGTGATCAAATATATGAAGGGGCTACCTGAAACTTGTTTCCTAATTGCAAGTATATCCCATCGGCTATTTCGAAGATAAATATAAGAAAGAATGCAACTTTTAACCAAATTTCAACGAAATGGAAAGGGCATAAAGCTCTTTCGATCCCCAAATGAACGCTTAAAATAAATGTCGTAATTTGAATATACATATATCAATTATTATAAATAATATTTTTCAACCTAGATGAATAAAAAATATTGAGAAATGAAAAAAAAACATCACCTTCTTACCGACTGAATAACATTAGAGCAGCATACTGACCTGAAAATAAAACAGAATTAGATACATATACAGAAATGATCAGAAAAATTTTTCAATCACTAACTATTCCCCATAACGCTTTCTTGAATAATAGCGGAAGATTTGAGTTATAACTCTCAAACTATAAAGCATATTCGAATAGAAAAATTTTTAGTTATGTCTATGAAAGCTATTATTTTATTATCGTGAGACAGGATAACTTATTAAAATAAGAATTGAAGATTTACAAACTTCAATGGATCAACTTTAGATTTATTGTTCGTAGAAGTTCATGAAAAACTAAAATACATTCTTCATATTATTCTATAAAATTATGTTACTTCATCACATAAAAAAATTTTCTCGTCGGCTGACACTACCTAGATGAAATTTCAGGATATGCAGATGTTAATGAAATCTCTCTCGAAGAGAATAATTCCTTCACTATTGATTCTTCAGCTTTTCGTTTACTTTCTAATATTTAAGAAACTCTGTTCTTACAGTGACAGGAGCTGCATGGCACCCCGTTATTTTATATTCTGTATTGGTGTGAACTGTGTGTTTTTGATAATTAATCGGACGCTACAGGTGTCAATTTGTAATTGTGACAAATCCGTATGGACTTATCAATTCTTTACCAGTATGGGAGTATTTAGAACATGACAATTAATCAAACAATAGCTGCTCCGACTCGATATAATATTCAGTATTATTCAGGAATATCATAAACATACGTTGCCTTGAGGAATATAGTTTAAGAATCAAGGGTTTCATAAGCGCATTCGTTACGGTTCAGATGCATCATCTCATTGAAGAAATGTTGGAAGTATGTCCTTAAAATCAACAAACTGTCATCGATCTGTTCTTCTCGAATTAACACCATCCGTTACGAGAGTGACGACAGAGCGGATTTTACATTCCGAACGAGGTGTCATGAAAGAGTACAACAATAAGAATAAACCTGTCCCATTTTCACCTCCGTATCGAGTGTACGGTTATCTGTTTATCTCGATGTTATTTCAACTCATAACAATGGTAGTACTTTTACATGAAACCCAGGTTAACGGAAAATAATTTTTTCGCTGTTATGTTCATAATGACGTCTTTCAAAATGCAGTTATACAATATAGCGGCAATGAAACCTGAGAAAACAGCAATAACATGTGGCTCTCGATTCATTTGTCGTATTTTATCATCGATGAATGAACCGAGCATGTTATTGATTGTCTGTTACAATGTATCATATCGCCGCAGGTGTAACCTACACATTGAGGCGACTGATACACATTAAAGGAGTCAAATGACTACTGTATGTAATTTACCATATGCAAGGTTGGGATAAAGTTTGGCACCAAATTAATATCTTTAAAACGGAATGGACGATAATTTTGAAATTTGGCAGCTGAGTGTAATGGACCACAATGCATTAGATGAGCATATTTTCATTAATGAGATACTCCCGGTTTAACCGGAATGACAAAATTTTTTTTATTTAAATGGGAAACCCTGTATATTTCGGCAGATTCTGAAAGTGTGACTTCTTTCGGATCTGTCCATAGCGGGTTCCATGTAAAAAGAAGAAATTCAGTCTTTTTGTACATTTGAGAAAAAATCCATCAAAAAAATAAATCGTTGTTATTTGGATCAATAGTGAGAAATAAAACGAAATACATTGTAGTAGATAACTCTTTCTGCTTTTTATGACGTATTCTTCATGAAAATTTATAAAAAGAAAAACAGGGCTTTTACTAGTCTTTTGTTAAATTTTTTTAAGAAATTTCCTAAGGACTTTTTGACATTTCTCTTGAGTATATGAAAAAATAATTATACAATATCATCAGGTGAAAGGAAGCTACGACAATGGATTTGAAAATATGTGAGATAACAATAACGTACATATGGTACATGCTCAAATTTATGTTCACATAGTTCCGAAATCTTATGAAGTACAAATTGTTGAAGAAAATTTATTTGGGAATATTGTAAGAATTTTCTAGCTTGTCGATTTCTGCTAGATTCCACCAGTCTATAAGTTTCAATCCAATTCGAATATCTCTCAAGTTACACCTTGGTCCGATGGATATTCTAGGAGTTTAACCGAGATATTTGGACAGTTAGCTTATTCCAAAAATATGAAAACTCTAGCTCATCTCCTGCGGATGATAAAGTATACGGTTGGACATATTCAAGTCTGACCCTGTATTCTTCATCAGGAAGTCAAACACAAACGATCATTTTCGGATTGAAATTCGAAAATTACAGTCATTTTGGCAAAAGGAAAGCACGCAGTTCTACTAGAACATGCGCAAAAAAAATATTTAATTTGCTTCAACGTTTATCTCATCACCTTTTTTCATGGGTATACAATTATTTGAATCATTTTTTATTTTCAATGATCAAAGAAATTCCAGAAAAAGTTGTTAATTGGCGAAGGTCAAGTTAATTAATTTAACACAAATTTCAACGGAATTAAATCTACTATGTCTTCGTAGTTACTGTAAGTAAATAAAGTATGGAATATGGGTCTAATTTGACCTACATGCCACACGTTAGTTTTTGATTTTTATATGAGCGTTGAAGGAATAACGGTCGTCAAATTGAAGAAAGGGTTGATAATAAACCTACTCAAAAGAACTGTTAATAGACATAACTCGTTTCTTCGCTATTTCCATGCAGCTTCTTTGGAAGATGGTCTACATCAGCAGAAAAACCTCATGCATGGCTCCAATTCAAATCTTCATTGGACAAGCCCGAACAGATGTGAGTGCAGCACTTTAATCAGAATGCGAAGGTGCGAACTTATACAAAGTTGCACTTTCTAAGAAGTAGAGTCAGGCGCAGCTCGAAGCACCCGTTTATACGTTTTCTAATTAAACAAATGAAGGTATGTCGATAATGACATAAGCTGGCGTTCGCGGTCGTCCCGAGACTACAACAATCTTTACGCGCACCGTTTCGTTATTGATCTTTTTCCCTGTTCCTATTAATCCGCAGAGTCGGCTCTTTTGATCTTCTCTTGTTGTCGGTGCCGAAGGTGGCGATCTTTTAAAAATATTGAAACGTTCCAGACACCGAGGTCGCTTTGCGATACCAGTTATAGAAAAGAAATAGACGAGTTGGAGATCTATTCCACTTCAGGCCAGTCAATAAAGGCTGTGGAAAGAAATAGGCGGTAATCTGAATTATCGATTTTGTTGGTCGGAACGGAAATCACTAAAATTTTTCAACCCCATGGAGTGAACTCTGAGGAGGAGAGGGGGTGAAAAAAATTTTCTCATGACCATGAAAAACGGTTTGAATTAGTGTTGGGTAATACACGTCTTAAAGTTGAGTTTGTAAGAGGTGCCTCATTTTTGTACTGGAAAGGAACATTGTACCACTTCAAATGAGGCGAGGTGGTCTGGCCGTTCATGATGCGATACGATGTCGGAACAAAATTTGTACTAGTATAGACGACGGATTTTTGAGGCGGTGTAGCGTCGCGATGGCGAGGTAGGTAAGAACTAGGAACGTTGATGGTCTGTCTCACTTCAAATATGTCGATACGAAAGGAAGCTAACGTTAACTGTCGACAGAATTGAAGTAATAAAAGAGGCAAAATTTAGAATGCAAATTAATTGTTGGATTTTGAAACTTTTGGACGGTGAGCGAGTGAGGGGAAGATTTTACTGAATACGAGGGCTTTGTTATTCAAAATAATCGAAGCCTACCGTGTTTATATATTCTCATGTAATTAAAAAATTTTATGTTTCCTCTCACATCATACATAGTTTTCCTGTTCATTTTAGAACAAACTGTTTTTATAAAAATGTATCTGATTACTAGTGATTTCAGGCTAAATTCTTTTTGTGGGACTTCATTATGCCGAAAAGAAATATTGTTTATTTATGGCTCATCAAAATTAGCAAATTTAACATTTATAAGGTTCATTTATAGAGTATTACTATTTCGAAAATTTCATCTTTGCAGTTTATCATTTGTGTTAATTTGGTTGATAAGAAACTGAATATTTCGCCCTTTGATAATAATAACAACTCGTTTTCTAATTCTTCTTTACCTATGACGAACAGAATTCCAAATAATAATTAATATGTTTAAATCGGAAAAATTATCAGTTATAATACCACAAGAGCTTCAAAATTATCGGGAAATACCAGATAATTTTGAAGCTCGTGTGGTATTCGGGGGATTATTTTTCTGTCCCAAATGTCGGCCAATAGAATTGCACCATGAGACGAAATGTACAGTTAACAAATAAGAATTCCATAATGAATAAAACAACATTTAATTAAGAATCAGGGTAGTGCAATTAAAAATACAATTGTTGTAAACATTGGTGCATTTTTTCTTCAAGTCAGAGTTATCGGTAATGGTCCCAGAAGAGGTAGATGGCATGAGGTTTATGCTGTTGATGGCATTTTCTGCAGTAGGCTCACTCTTTCGCAGTTTCTTGACAATTAATTCGTGGTGTTCCTGGTCGAGTTGGAGATACGGCTTGATGGAGTTACTGTTGGCATGTCCAGTTATTTTGATTATCTGCTGCTCTCCCAGGCCCGATTTCGCTAGATTGGAGACGGCTGTTGCACGACTGGAGTGATTGGTGATTTTTTTGTTACCAAGGTCAAGCCCAGCTTTTTGTGCTGACTCCTTAACCAACTTTGAAATCGTGTTTTGGCCTACTGGGGAATCCTTGTACCACCTAGCGCCTGGAACTTTATTCCAGAATGGATTTTGGGTCAGGAATAGTCTGTCGCTCTTGATATTGACATCTCTCTTCTCTCTCAATTTCTGGAACAGTCTCACTGGGCACTTGTCAGGATTTCCTGAATCTCCACCAGCCACTTGCTGTCTGAAAATTTTTTATCTTCACCTTGTGTGGTCTTGCTGAAAATTGGATTGTATTCAATTCTCCCAGTTGTTTCCCCGTCATTTCGCTGTTCTGCCTTGAAGTGATGTATTGACGCCATGCTGCCCTCACCACCTCTCCAAGCCAATTCCACTGATATTATCATGAATAATTTTTCTGGAGGCCATCAGGAGTTTCCTCGTCCCAAACAGTGGTCATTGCATCCCAATCTTTTTCCTCCAACGCTGCTGCACTTGCCCTCCGTTTTTCCGGAATAGATTGTAAAGCCTTACGCTTGGCATCACGAGCTCCTCGAGCGGTCTTGAATGCAGTATCCGAAAATGGGTTGATTTTGATGTCGAAATCGTTCAAATACTTTTCTTGAAGTAATTTGGCAGTCTGATTCCATATTGTTTTTATTGTACCTTCCTTATAGTCTTCTCCATCCATTTTCTTCATATTGTAAGCGTAATCTTTCATAATGTTTGCCAATTGCGCTTCACTCGTTTCAGCTTTCAATTTGTATTCCCTCTCAGTGCAAAAAGTAGTAAATTGGTTCCAAACTGTTTTTTTTGCCTTCTCCGTATTAATGGGAACATTTCCTTTGACTTTTTTATCAATGGTGGACAGAGAACAAACTCCAAATCGACTCGTTTTCATGCAAAATCTCCAATTTTCACAATTGAATTCAACCTGTCAGTTTGAAGTGTGCTTAATTTGACTGGATCATGTTTTGTTTATATTAGCAACTACCAGAGAAAATTTTCAAAAAATTATCAGTATAATACCATGTAGGTTGTACCACGTGACGTCGAATTCTATTGGTCGATATTTGGGTCGGAAAAATAATCACTATAATGTCATGGAATCATTAATTTCATACAATCATCGAAAATAAAATTGTTTTTCTGTTGAGTGCAAAACTCCTATAAAATCCCATCATATTTGGTGTCAAAGTGACAAAGACGCCGCCGCGCCATAAAACGCTCCGGAATTCCATAATTTACGGCATCTGTGTACTGTCTACTATGAAGTAGTACTTCCCCTCAGCCCTCATTTACCTCTGTCTCTGTCGTTTTTGTACCGGTGACCAGGACCTATCATCCCCTCTCCCTCATTGTATTTGTCGCGTGACTCGTGTGGTTCCATCGCTTCCTGCTCTTCATCGAGGCGAAGTGAGACCTTTGAAGTGGGGTGGTACATTGTATAAAAATGAGCCGCACTTACATTTCCTCGTCGTGTACGGGACAAATGAGCCGCCTCTTGTAAGAGGTGCCCAACACTAGTTTGAATGTATGGTATGGTCAAGTAAATAATTATGCATCTCAGTGGTAACATTTCAATCCTCTGGGATGAGGCGAGATGTGAAGGGGGTGAAAAAGGTTTTCTCCTCATAAATTTATGAAAACATTCCAAACGCGTTGAAATTTTAAAGGTACTTAGAAGTATACAATTTTAAATCTTATATTATAATTGCAATCTTCTGGGGTGGAGTCTAAGAAGTGAAGAGGATGAAAAAGGTTTTCTCCTCAAAATTTTGGGGAAAAAACAGAAAAAAATTATCCGTATTATATTGAATTTTCGACCCGTGGCTCAGTATATAATTATCCACCTTGGATAAAAATTTCAACCCTCTGGGGTGAAGGTGAGCAATGTTATTTTCTTATAAGTAAATTTTCAATAGCCTGCAAAACAAAGAGAAAAGAATCTAGAATAATTGACGAAATTTCAAAACTATCCCAACAACAACTGAAGTATTTTCAACTGAAATATACTCATAAACTAAGATCAATCGGTAAGAATGCTATCACTATTTTAATGGACGTAAAAAGTCTCATAAAAATACCCGATTATACTTTTTCCTTGACTATATGAAACAGTTAGTGTTATGTTTCATTGTTCGAATCGGATGCAAAGAATGGATATTGTTATACACTTATTGAACTTTGCATTCCACGAATGTTTCAATGATTGTAAAATTCCGTCCGCTAACAAGACAGGAATAAATGCGCATAAAGAATACTTTTCTGGTGAAGCTCTTAAGGAGAACTAAGAAAATACTAGTTTTTGCGTGCCTGCCATAGGTTAAAATCTAGTAAAACTGCGTCATATCGTTCTGCCCAAATGTCTGTAATTTTCGAATATTCGGCCGAAAATGGTCTCAATCGATTGGGTTTGACAGTTATGAAGAATCCAGGAACGAACTTGAGTATATCCGTCTGTCTGGCCGTATATCTATCTATCTTCAGAAAGAGATGAGCTAGAAATTTTCATATTTTTAAATATCTCCCTCAAGTTTGCCATTGGGCCAAATCTGTGGAAGGGTTCAGGAGTTATTAGCATCTAAAATTTAGTTTTCCTAGAACATTCATTGGATCCAGTTGTTAGGTGGAAGATGTTCGAATGAGATTGGAACGGCTCGCAGAATTCCGTAGAAATCGATACGCTTGAAAACTTTTTGAGAATTCCCAACAACTTTATACCTCATAAGTTATCCATCATATTTAAACAAAAATTTGTGAAAGGATGTTATTAATATCTTAGATATTCTCAAAGTTCATCACTAGGTACACATTTTCTTCTTCATTTACTCAAGGGCGAGCAATTACAAAAGTTAACGTTTAAGGGAGATTGTCAAAATTGACAAGCATAATTCGTGGTCTGAAAAGGTTTGGTGTAATGCTCGTGAAAGTTATGTAGAGATTTCACAAGATTCAATTACAGAGAATCATAGCTTTTGTTTAATTTGGGACAATATATGAGGTACTATATTTCAAAGGACACGAGCTTAGTGAAAGAAAGCTATTTCAAATGGTTTTCGATGGAGTTGATATACACACTTTTGATTGGTTTTTCGGAGAGGGGAATATGAGCATGCAACAAATTTAATGAAAACTATGAATTCTTATTCTCAATTTCAGATATAGCTTATTATTTATTTAGATGAAAAAGGAGCCATAAAGCCTATAAACTTTCAAGGTACAAAAAAATTGAAGAAAAACAATTGTGCGATACAAAAAAATGCAAATAACACCCAAACAACTCAAATGAATCTGTCTTCAAAAAGAGTTTATGTAATTCCAGGCCCACAAAATGTCCGCACATCACCGGCACAAATATCAGTCTAGCTTTGTTCGTTCATCGTGGCAGTTGTGTTAGTATTACATTGTTTCGGAGTACAGTAAAGGTTTCTAGAACAAGCGCACCAAAGCTCTTGATCTATTGATATGTCTATTATACATGGTTATATCTTAATTATTTTACCTCCATTATATGGACACAGCTCATTCCGTTAACATAACAACTATAACATTTACTAACTACTTCATGCACGCTTCAATTGAAACGCAATAAAGTAAATCTGCAATCCTGCCATAACATAAATTCAACCAATAAAATGAGCTCATTTCCACCTGCTGTAATGGAACAATTTCGGAAATATCGGGTTACGAATGAAAGGATAATAAGTTAATCAATGAACGGGCGCAAATTTTACGACTCCGTATAGGCTAATAATAGCTATTAATCGAAGGCAGTACTCAGAAGCATCGACAGGCAAATTGTTTCTAGCAGTTGATCCATCCCGTTCTACGAACAAATTGCAATTTCTCCTTTTAATACTGGCGACAGCACTTCGTGTAAGTATACCGTTTCCTGATAAGCCGTTGTTATGATATTAAACTTTATATCTGCTTGAAGGGCCTTTTTTCATCAATATTTTCATCCTTTCCTGTTACCCAGAAGATGAGTGTAATTAAAATGGCAACAACAGATTAATAAAATTCAAAAATTGACTATAATATGGATAGATACACTTTCGATCATTTATTCTGGTGAATCACTAAGTTGAGAGGCATCACTACCAGATTATTTATCGGTTCGAGAAAATGAAAGAACTTTTACATCAAATCAGTAGGCATGTATAGATCAATGTATATTGTGTTTGTGATAGCGAGAAAATTTTAATGCTCGTCTTCATAGGTAAAGTTTCTTTCTTAACCTTGGTGGCGTCGTGATGAGAGTGAAACTAAAGCCTCAAAAGGAAAATTTTGTATTTCTGGATTCGAGCCCAAAAATTCGACGAGATTTGGCAAAATGGACTGCTATACCTACAAACTCAAACAACTCCTCCCACAATTATATTACAAGAATCTGAAGTCTTAACTATCAGACCAATATTTTGCCGTGAAATATGGGGAAGCACTAACCACTACTTCCAACGTCAAATTGGAATTCCTGCATGGAAGTATTTTGGGGTCACTTTTATATACGAGGGCCATTCAGAAACTAACCTCCGATTGGTCACAGTGCGGGTAGTGGGGGGAGTAGCGCGCCATCTGTGCATTCACGCGCTCAGCAGGTCAGTCGGCATCAAGCCGTAGTCGAGTGAACATCGTAACTGCGCTAGTTTAGTTTTTGTGGCAGTTTGAAATGTGTGCTGCAATAGAAAATCCCGCCAAATGTGAGGTGCGTGCTGTTATAAGGTTTTTTACAGCCAAAGGATACTCTGCAGCAGCTATTCATCGTGAGCTTTGTGCCGTGTAAGGACCAAAATTTATGAGTGAAGGAGTTGTCCGTGAATTGGTACGTTTATTTAAAAGTGGACGAGAAAACGTTCATGATGAAGAGAGGAGTGGTAGACCATCATTGGTGACTGACGAACTCGTTCAGACAGTTGATGCAAAAGTTCGTGAAAACCGAAGAAATGGCTCGGTTCCCAGCGGTTTGATGACGACGAAGAGCTCAAAGATGAGGTCACAGGCTGGCTCAAGGCACAAGCGGGTGATTTTTATGCAGAAGGAATTTCAAAGCTTGTGAAGAGATACGATAAGTGCCTCAATCGTAATGGAGACTATGTCGAATAATAGTGCAAAGATGTAGTTGTAAGATGTATATATTAAAATATTTTTACTTAACTTGGTGTATTTTTTTCAATTAAGCGGAGGTTAGTTTCTGAACGGCCCTCGTATCATCTATACTTCAGACATACCGAAAAATGAAAACACCAGCATAGCATCTGTTGCAGACGATACAGCCAAACTTGAATCTGATGAAAATACCTTGATAGCTTTCAAACAATTACCATTTAAACCAATTAACACTTTAATGATATATATGTATATATTACATATATAAATATATATTATGTTCTGATAGATCATTTCCTTGTAGATACATATTAGGTTGAGTTTTCATGGAATTTTGAGGAAAGCAATTGGATGTAGTTTTTGACCAATTGCTTTCCTCAAAATTCTATGAAAACTCAACCTAATTTATAAATATATATTCTTTCGAACTTTTGGCTTACAATATTTAGTGAGCAAACAATAAAGTATATAGATTAGTTGTTAGAAACGGGGTGTCATACAATTCGGCGTATGACATAAAAGTCTTTGGGTGTGTATTCCTTAGTTAATAAAAAAAACCCAGAAAAAACCCTGGCTCCCCGCCTAAGTGTGAAAGTACAAAAGAAAGCTGATGACTATAGACAGTGGTATCGAAAATGGCGACTCAGCATCAATGAAGCTAAATCAGTTCAAGTAACATTTAATAAAATAAGAAATACATGTCCCCTGTAAAAATATTAGAAAAGGAAATACCAGTCGACACCAAAGCAAAGTATCTCGGCAGAAATTTAGACCAGCGCCTCAACTGGAGACAATGTAAAGTAGAATGAAATTCTGAAGCTTATAGGCAAGAATTCTATATTGAACCTTCAAAATAAACTACTAATTTACAAAGCAATGATCAAACCAATAAGGACGTACGTCATACAATTCGGGGTTGGTGCAAAAGCATTTTCAAATCTCCTAAAGACCTCAATGAAAAATAATACGTTCATTGGTAAATGTCCCATGATATGTCTCCAACTACATCATCCATGATGATTTAAGAGTCCTATGAGTCACTACCGAAATGAAAAAATCACTCGAGAAAATATAATCAGAAGTTCCAAGGAAATGACAACTAACTGATCGACGAACTGACAGAAGATCCATTAAACTCACGGAGATCAAAAAGGACCCAGCGAAGCGACCTGACTAATCATAACTAAGAATCCATCAATGTGAAATACTTTTGCTAATTAAAATAATAGATAACTTCGCAATGAACATGCGTATCTATTCAATCATTCCAAGTAGCGTTCAATATCCTTCATTCAATTATTACGACCAGTTTGTTCAAATCTTTTCATCACGACAACATTTCCGGGTTTGAATGACACACTTACGAAATTCAATCAAGTCGGCCAATCGATATAAATTGATCGATAAATATATCGAACTAACGGTCTGATTCGTTTCGAGCAATTTGAATCTATTATGCATAATGTATTTATTCAATTTCGAACATATGACTAAGTATGTAAAAACGTCTCGTTGTTGTCAATACACGGCCTACGCCTAATAAATCCACGAGTGGATTATGTAAATTGATATATTTTCCACACTTTTATTGATTCTACGCTTTGTCCATTTGATATGATGCATTACTTTATTTGGAAAATTAATTGATCTTCTGTTATAAATATTCAGGTAGAAAACAGGTTGCTTCAGTTTCAACGATGGTTATTATACGGGATGTTCAATCTCAGACGCATCACTACGAATATTCCACTGTGATTGGAAAAATTTTTTGAACATCGAGTGATCCTGTTCAGAGGGCTTCCTTTTACATTTATTTCATAGTGTAGTTTATTTGAAATTAATTTATTAAAACCTCATTTTACTGAATTTATTTTTATTTTTTTTTCAATCAATTTATGAAAACTATCATTGCAAAATATATTAGGTCAATCTTATGTACATTTCTGAAATCAAATTTCCAGGTATGCTAGATGGATGCAAATTCAGCAAAAACTTTTGTTATTTTAAATGGGAGTATTTGTATTTTTTCATGACTCTCTATGCGAAATTTCAATTGATTTATCTCAGATTGTTATATCTATCTTTTACGGTTTTTGAGTATTCAAGTATTCAACAAAATTTTAAATCAAATTTGAATCACGAAAATGACTGGATTTCGCTTAATATTCGAGATTTAAGGTCGAAATTTGGCATGATCATAATGGTTTGATCTGCGCCACCATTTTCAAATCTTAGGCGTCAGTTAGTATAGAAAATACAAATTGCCAACTCACAAAATTTTAAAGACCTGTTTTTTCAAGTTATATATATTAAAATATCTGAAACTCAATAAACGCAGTAACTTAGAATTCAAAAAGAGAGGTGAAGGGAAATGTATATTTCACAATTTTTTGAGTTCTTTTGACCACTCTGTATAACCGATAATGATGCTGTGGCGCAGATCAAGCTATTATCGATGGTAATGCCAAATTTCGAACTAAGCGACATATAGCCATTTTAGTAATTCTCACATTTAATTTGAAATTAAAAAAAATAATTTATAACTCGAAAAATGTAGCAATGTGTTCGGGTTCCATGTGAATTAACGAAGCTGTTTCCAAATTTCCATACATCTGGCATAACTGTAAATTTGTAAGTATTTCAGAAATGTACACCAAATAACCTATTATTGAGATATTGATACAAAATTTGAAATAATTTGCATAAATATATTCCATTACTAACTGACCCGACAGACTTCGTCCTGTCAAAAAGATTTGTAATGTGGTAGTTTTTGTGCCTACGTATTTTAAAAAATTCTCCTGAACAGAACCGTCACCCTGGTGATAGGGCGTTGTGAATAAAAAATAATTAAATAAAACATATATAAGGATTTAAAAATAAGTAATCGCTTTATTGTTAATAATGTGAATCATAATTATTATTATTATCATTGTAGTGCTTTGTGGTATACGAAGTTTTTGTTTAATTACCTGGCGCATAGATAAACAAATCTGATGGTTTTCCAACACGGGAACAGGCAACACACAATTGACCATGTGAGAAACATGGGTTTTCTAGATTAATACCACAAGCATTGATTGCCCCTGAGACTTGTTTGTAGTCATAGCAAAAGCAAGCCGCACTGGATACTGTAGTCGTTTAAACTCAAATGGCACATCAGTCGGAATCATTGGGATGCGGGGTATGAGAACATCTTCTCCTTTATACTTTCCTTTGAGTATGGGTTTTTCTATCACATTGTTTAGTAATTTTTTTATCGCTAACCGTGTACCCTTGCAGAGACGCGGTTGGTTGATATTTCGCAACATTATAACCATCGATCCAACCTTTAATTGAAGATTGTGAGGTGGCAATCCTGGCAAATCCAGCGAGTTTAAAAATTCCGGTGGATAGTTGACTACATCAACTTGATTAGTAGCCGAATCAACTGATTTATATATACTCAATTCGCCTGTAATTTGTTGTTGAATTTTGAAATTTAATTCATTTACATCTATGTTTTTTGCAGCCAGTATAGCTTGTTCGCTCAACCAATCATGGTTTCTGTAATTTTGAGAAACATCTGAAAACACCTTCTGAATAAGTTCATCTTTTGATTGAGTTAACTGACAAAAACTTTGAGGAAAATTAATGCAGCCAGTCAACATGTCTATAGGAAATTTGCCATTACCAATGTCAATGAGTTGTTTAGAGAATATGTTTCCAGATTGGTCATTTTGCAACTCGACACGCATAGTCTTGCTTAAATGAAGTACTTTGACATGTTTCCACAAATTGGAGGACTTTAGACATGCATTGAGTTCATCACCTGGCGTTGATCGTGGAATCACTGGCAATGTTTGACGAAAATCTCCTGCTAATAAAATCATTGCACCACCAAATCGGTTATTATTTGTCTAAAGCCTCCAAAGATTTTTTATGTGCCATCGTGCATTCATCCCAAACAATCAATTTACATTGCTGCAAAACCTTTGTCATTGCAGAGTTCTTCGAAACATTGCAGGTTGGAGTTTCATTGCTTTGCATATTTAATGGCAATTTTAGTGCTGAATGGGCTGTTCGACCACCTTCAAGCAAAGTTGCTGCGATTCCCGACGAAGCGAGTGCGAGTGCAATTTTATTTTGTGAGCGAATTGTAGCTAATATTAATGAAATCAAAAAAGTTTTTCCTGAACCACCAGGTGCATCTAAGAAGTAAATCCCTCCAGTTTCATCATTTGTTACTTTCATAAGAGTATCAAATACATACTTCTGTTGTTCATTTAACAGTGGAAGATTTGTTTGAATCAATTCTTTCAAAGCGTTGAGATCATACAGTTTTTCTCGATGCAAATCTTGGTTAAAAGCGTCATGCATTGCTCCAACGCACACACGCACATTGTTTTGATAGATATGATCTTTGACGTAAGGAACACACCTACATTGCTTAGACAACAGTGAGTGCTTGTAATTTAATATGAACTTTATGTTTATGTTTATACTGGTTTACCTAGGTATACATAGATAAATGTACACCCCCCAGAAGCTAATTAAAGCTTGTGCGAGTTAGGTTAACCAGTGTGTGTTCTGTGTAGGCTTTGTTACTGTGTCCTTACGCCACCTTAGGCACAGCACTGTTAATTTTAGACCCAACAGTGAATGATGGCCGCATACCGAAAGCTAGAAAATTTCTTTCCTAGCCCCGGACTTGAACCTACGACACGACGGGTTTCCACGTCAAAGGTCAAGGCTTTATTCCACTAAGCTATGCGACACGCATAGCAATAAAGCTCAAATTGACTACGTTTTAGTTACAAATCATTTGTATGGGAAAAAGAAAAGGGCTATTTTTAGGGGTTTTCCAGCAATAATTCTAATTTTTCTCGCCGTAAAAACCATCCTTGAACTTCAACGAACATTTTAAAAAAAGATTTGGCCAAATTGGTCCAGGCGTTGTTGAGTTATGCGCTTACCAACACATTTTGCGATCCATTTTTATATTAGAGATAATATAATAGGCCACCCACCTAGGGACTCGCAATATATCTCATTCGATTTGCGATATTGTCACGCTCATCCAGAGAAGAAATTGCGTTAGTAGAATGAGAAGGTCAAAAGTTATAAACAATTAAATATAGTGAAGTGAATTTACTTGAGGACAATTTATAACAGCACTGACATAAGGTCAGAGGCTTTTGCACCCTTGTTCTAGAGAACTTTTTCGTACTCTGAAACAGTGTAATACTAATACAACCGTCACTGTGAATAAAAAAAACACATCTCATATCAAAAATAACTACTGGCAGTTTTTCTTCAGTTTTGTTGGAAGCGGAAATTCCCTTCAACTAAAAACCAATCAAATATCAACTCCATTTAGAATATTTTTCTTTTAGTAAGCTCTTGACCTTATACAGGGTAAGTTTTTGACCACTGCGTTAATTTTCACCATAGATTCTTGACGTCGAAAGAAACATTTTCTTCCAATAACATTTTTCCAAATTTGGCCCCGTTCAAAAGATATAGGGTGTTAAATTTCATAAAAAAATTGCATTTTTACCTGTAATATTCAAACGAATAAATCAATTGAAATGAGCTCTTATGGAAGGTTTTCGATAACAGTCATGCATATTTTAACATCAATACATTAATTCCATTTCTTGTGGGTTTCTCACTACTACTGTACGTGAAATTGCATGAAAAACAAATATCACTTGAACTAAAGGTCCGCATCTGTACTTCCTAGAATCATTAGTCTTTTTTGCAGATAAAATCATTCTTATTTCCTAAATTGCACCATTTTGATATATTTGAAGTTTAAACGAAGTAAATCGTTATGATCAACTGATGAAATATGAGCGAGTGGATCATTTCTTAGAGGGAAAATAATGTTTTTAAATAATTCAGATTCAATAGTAGATGCTGTGGAAGGTAATTTTCAAACTAAACTGGACCACAGAGGGGTATTTGTCCAATGTGAAAACTTAAAATGCCTTAGAACTTTTTAACGCAGCTGAATATAAAAAAAAACGGTATGAGAAAAAATTGTTTCTTTTGATCTCAAGAACCTATGGATAAAATTAACGTAGTGGTCAAAGACTCACCCTGTATATTCAAGTCAAATCAAGGAAATTAGGTTCGGGAAAAAGAAATCCATTATTTTTGCTTTAATTCTGGTGCTTTATTCAACATAATTACAATCATTCGTTAATGCTCAAATATGCACCCATTGTTTCAGTTCCTTGTTGCCATTCAGAAGGTAATTCCATTATGCCTCGTTCCCAAAATGTCTTGTCACTAATACAAAGAAAATGAGCTAACCAATTTCACACCACCAAGAGTGTTAGACATGGACAAAAATAAATGATGATCGCTTGGTGCCTGATCAAGATTATAAGGCGGATGCAAAGGAACCTCCCAACCAAGGTCCCGACATTTTTGGTGGGTCATCAAATACATGTGAGGCCTGGCGTTGTACTGATGGAATACGACACCTCCTCCTATTTGCTAATTCTGGTGTCTTCTGATCAATTTCTGCTTTCAATCAGTCCAATTTCTGGCAGGCGAGATCCGAATTAAGCGTCTGGACATTGGGCAGTAGCCCAAAGTAGATGACCTTCCAATCCTACCAAATACACAGCAGAAATTTTACGACCATTTATCCTTGTTTGGTCACTGTTTGAGCTAAACATTGTCGTATGAGACCCATTTCTCGTCACCAGTAACCAGCCTCTTCAGAAATGGACCGATTTTGTTCCGTTTGACCAAGAAATCGCAGATGGAAACATGATTTTTTTTTAGTTGATGACGAGATATTGTTGATGATGGAGCTCGTGTTGAATGATTGTTTGGGCTATTACCATCATCTATTGTGGATGTAATGATTTTCGTAGAGTTGTTCCTTACATTATTATAAACTTTTATTTAAACATTATTTTTGTACAACTTACCATTTTGAAGCTGCAGCTTGCAGAAGAATGAAAAATCCAAATATACTGTTGTACGCAGTATGAGTACACATCGGTAGTGCACGTTTAGATCAAGATTTTACTAATTTAATTTTTCTTAGCAATTAAACTTTAATAAATAAAATTTTAATTTGTATTTGACAAGTATATAATAGGACCGAGAAAACTACCGTTAGCATAACAGTGCTGTATATGCAGCGCTATGTATAACTATAACATGTAAATGGTAAGTTGTACGAAAAAAATGTTGAAATAAAAGTTGTTGCTAATAATGTAAGGAACAACTCTTACATTTAAACTTTTGCATTAAAACAACATTTTCAGGGCGAAAAACATGAAAAACACTTTTTTTGATACTTTAGCGCCACCTACTTTGTGCGCTTTTAGTCGTGCAGCATTGCACCAATGACAAAAAATGTAGATCGCAACGTCCTCTACATTTTATGTTCAATAAAATTTTCTGTACGATGTATACAAATCGAGAAATATGCATTTTTTTACTTTTTTTTGAGTTTTTCAAAAAACCGCTAACATTTCAGCGAGGCCATCGCAAAGGTAGCTTAGTTACATCATTTTCAACAAGTGTATCAAATTTCATCGAGCGGGTAATTATACCCGCACCAAATGTACAGATTGACTGAACTATATATTGTATCATTCAAAACCTCCGAAATTTTTTATCGCCATCGGCAATAAGTAAATGTGTATAGCCAACAGCCACAGTGGAAGCAAAGCACAGCATAAAATTTCCCTGAACGAATAAGAAGAGTATTAACGCACAATTATTCAGGTCAACGGAGCCAATATAAAACACTGGAATCTGCTCTGACAGATACATCGGAATACAACCAAGAAACGTTGGAAAGAAAACGAAATCGACTGATACCCACTTCCTGTCGGAATCTGCGACATAACGCATCCATCATGGCACATTAGGCAAGCCAAGTTCCACCATTCTAATGAGCTTGAATCGAGTCAGGCGTTTCTCGGACGGATGAATCGATCCGACAGACCTGGCGGATTTTTTTCACGGCACCGTATCCACAACAGACTGGGTGGCGTTAGGTGTTCGATTATCTTGGTACGGGTTTTGACGTCGCCCATACGTCTTTTCACAGACCAGAGAAGAAGGCTTGACCGAGTTAATCCGAGCAGAAGTGAACGCGCAGATGTCCAGACCTACAGCGTAGCGTAAGACGATTAAAAGTACGCCGTGCGGAAAAAATTTTATCGCCGAGTAAACGGTCGGCCTGAAATGCTATTTCACCTGGCGTGCTAGCTGATTGCTCGATCATTTTTTGTTTTTTGAATTATCGTCAACTCGTTTTCTCTAGTCAACTTACGTTCTCATAATTCAGAGATGAATTCTTTCATTTGAAGAAACTGACTTTTCATAAGACTGTATACAAACCGCAGCTCCAAAGGCGAAAAGAATTGACGACCACTTCACGTTGAAGCAGATAAGTTGCTGATTTAGTAGTAGTAGTAGTTCAAGGACATCGGGTAGGTATCCAGAAGTGATACTCAAACATACTCTGCGTTTGAAGTTTAGCATTCAATGACAGTAATGTTGCCATAGTCTTATTAACGATTATGAAATGATCTTAATTGAAAATACCATTACTTGAATTATGTTCTATACCGCATTTGATTCGGGATTATGTCTAGATCTTTGTCCGAAAAATTGAATGAGTGCATTAAAACTGTCAAATGATATAAACAATTGAAAATGGTTAAAAAGTAGTGTTTGGATTTTTACTTATAATTAGTTAGCTAATAATTCTTTAGGATTTTGAAAGAAGATACTGAAAAAGGAGGGAATATAATTGAGAAGAGTACTGACTAGAGGTCAGAAGTTTTTGCGTGCTTATTCTCGACTCTTTTTCCGTACTCTGCAACAATGTGATACAAAAAAATCCCTTCTCCTAATAATCCACGTCAGTATTTTTACAAAATTCGACAACGTATTGCACCGTGAATGAACCATTTCGTTTAATTATCCCCCAACTAAAACTGAACTAATAAGTCCGACCAATGTCAATCGAATATAGTGTATCAGTATAGTGAATCAGTGAGAGCATCGAGCAATGAAATTTCTGACTGTCTTTTTGATATTTATCCCTTCTTGAAAGTAAATGAAAAAATTATTATATCTTCAGATGGAGGGAAGCTACGACAATGAAATTTGTGAATATGTGAGATATTACTTACGTCGATATATGCACAGATTTTTGTTTAAATACGTCATATACCTTATGAGATATAAGGTATAAAAACATTTTTATTTTCAGAATTTATCAAAGCATTTTTCAATATTGTTGATTTCTGCGAAATCTTGCGAGCCTGTTTGCTTCAACCTGATTCGAAAATCTTTCAAGTTACACCTTGATCCGATGGATATTCTAGGAGTTATAGAGCAAACAAAATTTCAGATTTCCAAAACTCCTGAACTATTCAACGGATTTGGCCAAATACTAAGTTGACCGAGATAATTGGATAATTAACCAATTTTGAAAATATATTAAACCCGTTGGATCCACGTCTGACCTCACATTAGTACTATTACACTTTTTTTAATGATTGTTGGTTCATGTCTCAATGATTTGAGCCTGTTTCAAATCAGCAGGTTTTAATTAGCTCAGCCTGTATCTGCTGCAATTGCAGAATTTCATGACGAGTGTAGGACCATCTGGCATAAGGCAAAACTGCAAATGCGATTATAGAAACATAATATAAAGTTAAGTCAATCTTTGCTCTTCATTCCATTAAAACCTCATTGTATAAACACTGTTCTTCCCTAATTAATCAAAACTTCAATTTATGAAGGTTATTTGACAGCTGAATGAACAATAAAATACAAAATTTCCTATAGGTCATTGAACTGCCTCATTTAGCCAGAACTTCAAGGAGAGATGCAGGTGCAGATGCACCTGGTATTTTTACCACTTGTATGCTACTGACACAGTGTTTTCCTTATAGAGATAAAAGTACCACTTCTGAATCAAAAAACGAAATATTATTCAGGATGAAGGAAGACTTGAAGGATTTGTGGTAATATCTAAATGTATGCGGAAAAAATTAAGCGAGGGTACGCGAATAAGTGTTGTCTTCTAAACCGAATAAATGAAAGCTTAAGAAACTCTACTTCTACCTAAACGCTGGATTGGTTCATTCAAATCAGAAGGTCAGTTTATAAGCTGTGGTGGATGAGTTCATTATTAGTACAAAAAATTTCCTGATCTGTAAGCGATGATTCATGAAAATCCGATAAACTAGCATAATCATTAGAAATTATGTATTACTACAAAAGATGTAAAACTGCAAAAAAATAATAACAAGAAAACCTCTAAGGGCTGAACTACAGCGAATAATGAAATTCTCCTTCCCCTATACAACAAGCTTCTGTTCTTCATCTCATAGGCGATAATAGTACATTGTTTACCGGGTAGGAAAAGCTTAACATTCCTGGACGACTGTGAAGATTGCAACACAGCAACGCAGAGTCCAGGAATGTGGCTTTTCCTAGGAGGTAAATGTACTATTTTTCAGCAAATCGTTTAAAATTCGACAGATATTGATTGATTTAAAAAAAAAACGCGATAATTCTATTCCCAAATAAATGGTGCTTTGAAATTCCTAATAAAATTACTTGGGTTACTATGGAAACGTATTGTGGTTGAATTGTCAAACTTGCCGCTTATAAATTTGATTGCTGGTGTTCTCGAAAGTAAAATGATGAAATTTCCATTCCTGGGACTCCTCCAGAGCTGGTTGATGCAGTGAATACTGCTTCATTAGAATTATTGCCAAAGAAATCAAGAGAAAAGTACGAAAATGCATACAGACGTTTTATGGATTATCGCATGAGTAAAAATACGAGTTCTTTCTCAGAAAATGTTGTGATGGCATACTTCCTAGACCTTTGTTTAAAGATGAAATCTTCAACATTATGGGGCAATTATTCAATGCTGAAGTCAACCCTTGCACTTAAACACAATGTAGATATATCTACATACTCAAAACTTCGTTCTTTATTGAAACGGCAAGCTCAAGGTTATAGGGCAAAGAAATCTTAAGATTTTAACGAAGGAAGAAATTGAAAAATTTATCCAGGAAGCTCCAGATAAAGAAAATTTAATGATTAAGGTAATTTACAAGTTTTTAATTTCTATTTAGATTAAAGCTTTATTTATTTTTAGGTGGCTGTAATATTTGGTATTTCTGGGGCCTGTAGAATGGATGAGTTAGTCCGAATGACTGTACACGATATAGAAGACTTAGAATCTAAGCTTTTAATCAGCATACCTGATTCGAAAACCAACAAACCAAGATCATTTGTAATTAATCAGATCTACTTGAATGTTTATCGAAAGTATGTTTCGTTAAGACCAGAAAATATGAACAGTGACCGATTTTTCTTTAAATATCAAAGCGGAAAGGGTTGTAGACAAGTGGTAGGAATTCATCAATTTAGAAAAATGCCGAAAATAGTTGCTACTTATTTGAACTTGGTAAATCCGACAGAATATACTGGTCACTGCTTTCGTCGGTCTTCTGCAACAATATTGGTTGACTCTGGTGCCGACATAACTAGTTTGAAGAGGCACGGCGGATGGAAGTCATCATACGTTGCTGAAGGATATATCGAAGAATCGCTTAAGAATGAGGTTTTGGTGGCAAATAAAATTTTCACAGTACAAAATATTCAACAAAATGACCCTTCCACTCTGCATGTTGTTCAAAATGTTTCTCATAGTTCTAAGAGTGTTCCTCCAATGTTCAATAATTGTACAATACTAACTGTCAAATTACTGTAAATATAACAAATTGATCTTAAAAATGTATTCAGCAATGACTTGATGTTTTCAAAATATAAATTAATTCCTTATGAGCAATGTGTTTTCTATCATCTATGTAGAACACTAACAACTGTACGGAAATATCATTTCCTTTCAGTAAGGAAATGACATTTCCTTACAGTAAGGAAGTCCTGACTTTTTCTTCAAGAAATTTTGACAGGAATGTGAAAATTTCCTGGCGATTTGCAGAAAAACTCTTTAACACACTCCCGTAGTATTCCGAATTGTACCGAAAATAAGGATTGACCAATACTCTATTAAGGTACCTCTGACAAATTAATCCTCGGATGAAAATCTCGAAGCAGAAAAAATAACAGCATGGTGACATGCATTTAAACGTACACTAATTTTTCTTGTACTGGTTCTTGGATGTTGAGCTATTTCGTTCATACCTGACTCTTCAAGTTGTGGTCTTCCCACACTGCGTAGTCTAACAAAATAAATTTGTATCGTTGAAAAGATCCACCTTCTGCATGATGTCCATGAATACAGAGGCCATAAGATGATTTGGTATCACTTTATTTGAATATAATTTACATGAAATGCATGTCACTCATTTCGGAATTCGTGAAGTTCGGCATGTTTTGATATTAAAATGTGTAGAGGTTCATATTATCTGATATAATATTGTTTTGACAGTCATAAAAGTAGCAATGAAAAAAGAAGTCTACATTCAAAAAATGAATAGCCACAAATGCAACCACCTTTACTTTTCAAAACCCAAACGTTCACTGATTTGATGTAACCAAACCGACACTGAATATATTCTCCACAGCTTACAATTTGGTCTTATCAATATTTGGCTTTTTCTCGGGATTTCAAGAGTCGTTCAAATTTTATTTTCTCTAACTTGGTGACAGACACGACAAAACTATAACAGACCGAAAAGTTCTGTATAAAAACAAAGCTTTTTCTACATTTTTTCAAATCAGGAGGTGTTCACCAAAAAAAGTGTTGGTGGAAAAGAGGTGGCAGTGTTCCAGAAAAAATATCACTTTTAGATCTGTTATCGAAATCGCCATATCACGTGGTGAGATATTTTTTTCACGGGTGTCATTGCAGCAACGCGTTTCAGCAACGGATTTCGAAAGCTGAATTATATTTACGATTGCGAGTCATTTGTAATCGGTTGAATGAAATGACCTGATTTTTTTCGGGAAGTATTAAATTTTTTGTACTTCATTAGTGGGGGGAACCACCTACATGAAAACGACCCCCCAACAACCCCCCACGAAACCTCCAACATCAAAAAGATATTTATTTTGCATTATAATAATGTCGGTTTATTGAATACAATCTACTCAATCCAGCACATATACTGAAATAATTTGTGACCCCCCGCTTACCACCGCATAGCCCCCTCGAATTCAAAAATTCGGCGGACTGTGCAACTGCGCATTGCTGGCGATTTTTCGATGAAAATAGTATCTTTGTATAAGGTCGAATATAATCTATAGGATGAAATAATTTGTGACCCCCCGTAATCTCCCCAGAGCACGACAGAAACAACCCCCTAAAGCTGACGATCGCAAAACTAGATGGAAACGGCCGTTGCTGGATATTTTTTCTGCAAAATGGGTCTACCTTAACTTATTCAATAGGCCTCATATAATGAAATAATTTGTGACCCCGCGCTTTAATCAGAATTGCCCCCCTGTAGAATTGAAAGATTCCAAATTCCGTAGCACGAGGAACTGTGCGTTGCTGGCGATTTTTTGATGGAAATGGCATCCTTGTATATCGTTGAATACTATCTATATGTTGAAATAATTTGTGACCCCCCGCCTACTCGGGAATAGCCCCCTCGAATTCAAAAATTCGGCGGACAGTGCAACTGCGCATTGCTGGCGATTTTTCGATGAAAATAGTATCTTTGTATAAGGTCGAATATAATCTTTAGGATGAAATAATTTTAGACCCCCGTAATCTCCCAGAGCACGACAGAAACAACCCCCTAAAGCTGACGATCGCAAAAACTAGATGGAAACGGCCGTTGCTGGATATTTTCTCTGCAAAATGGGTCTACCTTAACTCACTACATAAGCCCCATATAATGAAATAATTTGTGACCCCGCGCCTCAGTCAGAATTGCCCCCCTGTAGAATAAAAAAATTCCAAATTCCGTAGCACGAGGAACTGTGCGTTGCTGGCGATTTTTTGATGGAAATGGCATCCTTGTATATCGTTGAATACTATCTATATGTTGAAATAATTTGTGACCCCCCGCCTACTTGGGAATAGCCCCCTCGAATTCAAAAATTCGGTGGACAGTGCAACTGCGCATTGCTGGCGAGTTTTCGATGAAAATAGTATCTTTGTATAAGGTCTAATATAATCTATAGGATGAAATAATTTGTGACCCCCGTAATCTCCCAGAGCACGACAGAAACAACCCCTAAAGCTGACGATCGCAAAAACTAGATGGAAACGGCCGTTGCTGGATATTTTCTCTGCAAAATGGGTCTACCTTAACTCATTCAATAAGCCCCATATAATGAAATAATTTGTGACCGCGCGCTTCAATCAGAATTGCCCCCCTGTGGAATTGAAAGATTCCAAATTCCGTAGCACGAGGAACTGTGCGTTGCTGGCGATTTTTTTATGGAAATGGCATCCTTGTATATCGTTGAATACCATCTATATGTTGAAATAATTTGTGACCCCCGCCTACTCGAGAATAGCCCCTCGAATTCAAAATTTCGGCGGACACTGAAACTGCGCATTGCTGGCGATTTTCGATGAAAATAGTATCTTTGTATAAGGTCGAATATAATCTATAGGATGAAATAATTTAGACCCCGTAATCTCCCAGAGCACGACAGAAACACCCCTAAAGCTGTCGATCGCAAAAACTAGATGGAAACGGCCGTTGCTGGATATTTTCTCTGCAAAATGGGTCTACCTTAACTCACTACATAAGCCCCATATAATGAAATAATTTGTGACCCCGCGCCTCAGTCAGAATTGCCCCCCTGTAGAATAAAAAAATTCCAAATTCCGTAGCACGAGGAACTGTGCGTTGCTGGCGATTTTTTGATGGAAATGGCATCCTTGTATATCGTTGAATACCATCTATATGTTGAAATAATTTGTGACCCTCCGCCTACCCCCGAATAGCCCCCTCGAATTCAAAAATTCGGCGGACACTGAAACTGCGCATTGCTGGCGATTTTTCGATGAAAATAGTATCTTTGTAGAAGGTCGAATATAATCTATAGGATGAAATAATTTGTGACCCCCGTAATCTCCCCAGAGCACGACAGAAACAACCCCCTAAAGCTGACGATCGCAAAAACTAGATGGAAACGGCCGTTGCTGGATATTTTCTCTGCAAAATGGGTCTACCTTAACTCATTCAATAAGCCCTATATAATGAAATAATTTGTGACCCCGCGCTTCAATCAGAATTGCCCCCCCTGTAGAATTAAACAGTTTCAAATTCCTTAGAACGAGGAACTATGCGTTGCTGGCGATTTTTTGATAGAAATGGCATCCTTTTATATCGTTGAATACCATCCATATGTTGAAATAATTTGTGACCCCGCGCTTCAATCTGAATTGCCCCCCTGTAGAATTAAAAAGTTTCAAATTCCTTAGCACGAGGAACTGTGCGTTGCTGGCGATTTTTTAATGGAAATGGCATTCTTTTGAATCGTTTAATACCATCCATATGTTGAAATAATTTGTGACCCCCCGCCTACCCTGGAATAGCCCCCTCGAATTCAAAAATTCGGCGGACACTGAAACTGCGCATTGCTGGCGATTTTGCGATGAGAATAGTATCTTTGTATAACGTCGAATATAATCTATAAGGTGAAATAATTTGTGACCCCCCGTAATCCCCCTAAAGCACGACAGAAACAACCTTCAAAAACTTACGATCGCAAAAACTAGATCAAAACGTCCGTTGCTGGATATTTGATTCGCGAAATGAAAATTTTTGAAATATAGAGGGGGGCAATTCTGATTGAAGCGCGGGGTCACAAATAATTTCATTATATGGGGCTTATTGAATAAGTTAAGGGTAGACCCATTTTGCAAAAAATAACGAGCAACGGCCGTTTCCATCAAGTTTTTGCGATCGTCAGTTTTGGGGGATTGTTTCTGTCGTGCTTTGGGGGATTATGGGGGTCACAAATTATTTCATCCCATAGATTATATTCGACCTTATACAAAGATACTATTTTCATCGAAAATCGCCAGCACTGCGCAGTTTCAGTGTCCGCCGAATTTTTGAATTCGAGGGGGCTATTCCGGGATAGGCGGGGGTCACAAATTATTTCAACATATAGATGGTATTCAACGATATAAAAGGATGCCATTTCCATCAAAAAATCGCCAGCAACGCACAGTTCCTCGTGCTACGGAATTTAGAATTTTTTTATTCTACAGGGGGGCAATTCTGATTGAAGCGCGGGGTCACAAATTATTTCAACATATGGATGGTATTCAACGATATAAAAGGATGCCATTTCCGTCAGAAAATCGCCAGCAACGCACAGTTTCTCGTGCTACGGAATTTGGAATTCTTTTATTCTACAGGGGGGCAATTCTGATTGAAGCGCGAGGTCACAAATTATTTCAACATATGGATGGTATTCAACGATATAAAAGGATGCCATTTCCATCAAAAAATCGCCAGCAACGCACAGTTCCTCGTGCTACGGAATTTGGAATCTTTCAATTCCAGAGGGGGGCAATTCTGATTGAAGCGCGGGGTCACAAATTATTTCATTATATGGGGCTTATTGAATGAGTTAAGGTAGACCCATTTTGCAGAAAAATATCCAGCAACGGCCGTTTCCATCTAGTTTTTGCGATCGACAGCTTTAGGGGTTGTTTCTGTCGTGCTCTGGGGAGATTACGGGGGTCACAAATTATTTCATCCTATAGATTATATTCGACCTTCCACAAAGATACTATTTTCATCGAAAATCGCCAGCAATGCGCAGTTGCACTGTCCGCCGAATTTTTGAATTCGAGGGGCTATTCCCGAGTAGGCGGGGGTCACAAATTATTTCAAAATATAGATCGTATTCAACGATATACAAGGATGCCATTTCCATCAAAAATCGCCAGCAACGCACAGTTCCTCGTGCTACGGAATTTGGAATCTTTCAATTCTACAGGGGGCAATTCTGATTAAAGCGCGGGGTCACAAATTATTTCATTATATGAGGCCTATTGAATAAGTTAAGGTAGACCCATTTTGCAGAAAAAATATCCAGCAACGGCCGTTTCCATCTAGTTTTTGCGATCGACAGCTTTAGGGGTTGTTTCTGTCGTGCCTTGGGAGATTACGGGGTCACAAATTATTTCATCCTATAGATTATATTCGACCTTATACAAAGATACTATTTTCATCGAAAAATCGCCAGCAATGCGCAGTTTCAGTGTCCGCCGAAATTTTGAATTCGAGGGGGCTATTCTCGAGTAGGCGGGGGTCACAAATTATTTCAACATATAGATGGTATTCAACGATATACAAGGATGCCATTTCCATAAAAAAATCGCCAGCAACGCACAGTTCCTCGTGCTACGGAATTTGGAATCTTTCAATTCCACAGGGGGGCAATTCTGATTGAAGCGCGGGGTCACAAATTATTTCATTATATGGGGCTTATTGAATAAGTTAAGGTAGACCCATTTTGCAGAAAAAATATCCAGCAACGGCCGTTTCCATCTAGTTTTTGCGATCGTCAGCTTTAAGGGGTTGTTTCTGTCGTGCTCTGGGGAGATTACGGGGTTACAAATTATTTCATCCTATAGATTATATTCGACCTTATACAAAGATACTATTTTCATCGAAAAATCGCCAGCCGAAATCCGTTGCTGAAACGCGTTGCTGCAATGACACCCGTATTTTTTCTTAAATCTACTTAGGGAATCTCCTCTTTTAGTTGTACGTTTAATTTATGAACACCCTGTATAGCATTTATTGTATGAAACGAAAATGAGTTTCGAAATGAAGGATATATAAAGCAATTTATGTGTATATAGATGGGTTCTAGGCAAAGTTTTTTGCCCAAAATCAAGGTTTCTTTAAACCAATTTTCAAACTAGTCGATATTTCGGACGTATTTACGTCCTTCATCAGGACTCTACAAAAAATTATCACATTATATAACTTAATATTTTTACAATAACGAATTAACTACTCACAGTTTTAAAGGTTTGTCCAAATTTGGACAATTTCATTTGGCTGTTCCACACTGTATGCTTGTGTATAAATTGCATTATGACTTAAGGAGTATTGCCGTATAAATATGTGTATATAGATGGATTCTCGGCAATTTTTTGTCTATCCCAAAATCAAGTACTCACAGTTGATTTAAACCAATTTTCTTTAAAACTAAGTCTATATTTCGGACGTATTTAGGTCCTTCATCTGGACCTAAATACGTCCGAAATATAGACTTATTTTGAAAATTGGTTCAAACCAACCTTGATTTTGGGCAAAAAAAATTGCCGAGAATCCATCTATATACACATATTTATACGGCAATACTCCTTAAGTCAGCGAATTTGTGAAATAAAATAATTTTTCTTTTTTTAATGTTAATTTTGTAATAAATCTGAAAACACTTAATATTTTCGAAACAGTTGAAGATAGGTATAGGACATTGTACATGTTTTATGTCTAGAATTCTCTGAAGAATCCAAAAAATTAATAATATACTTGCATTTAAAATAAGAAAGTGGGTATTGGCCACTGTCACATGACGCACCCTATATAATTTTTTTTTTTGAAAAAAGTGCTCAGTTAAAAATACAAATCGCCGTGTCCAAGCGTTTTATCCAAACACGCTCTCATTTATCCGTTATCGAATTTATTCCATTTGGCTGTTCCACACTGTATAATTACATTCATTCAAATGCAGTCAATATAAACAATATTGACTAAGAATTTGAATTACTGCTGCCTGAAAACAGATCCCATAATGAATACTGGTCAATTTTGAAATATACAAAAGGCTCTGAACCAAAGTAACGACATGTATCATCTCCCGACGAAAATGAGTTCAGTTTAGGGTAATAATAGTCAAAATCTACCAGAAAACCCAGAAAAACTAACTATGGGTTAAGTTTTTAACAAGTCATTTGTAACACATTGAAGTTTCAGTTAACTTACAAAAACAGCGGCAATTCAAGAGTGCAACTTATTATTTATTCAGCTTAACGCTTCAAAATATTCAAAACACCATATTCCAGTTTATTTGCCGCTAGAACCCCCTGATGAAATATAACAACCATGACTTGTCAATAATTATATCGGAATGAAAAAATGCTGATGTTAGGCGAAAAATACTGAAAAACCACAAATAGTTGTCAGTTCGTTTTGTCACCAAGAATCAATTCGCGATTTCACTTCAATGATGTGTGTGTAGCTGGCTCTAATATTTGTGCTGATTCGTGCAGTTAAAATGTTTTCGTATTCCATGAAGTTTTCTAAATTTTACATAAAATGTAAAGCCGCGCACTTCAGTAGGTTCCTTATTACATCAAAGATTTCGATTATTTTACTGAGGGATAAACAATATACTGGTAGCTTCCTCATAAAGGAGTTGTGGTTTCCGGTTCAATATCGAATAGTCATATCCTACAAGACGTAAAAACGACCGTCAGGTGTCAATTCTCCTAATGAGACCATTCCAAAATAGGACTTGACATGGTAGTTCAACCACGTGAGCGTTTCCAGGAAGTGTTACAACCTATTCAATGACTAAGCCGTTGCCTTTGATGAATAATGCCAACGTGCTTAATTTCTTACATTTCTCACCTAACGCCATCATCGTCTAGAAGCTTATCTCCCAAGTTCTGGTTGTGGGTGAAACTGGCTTTAGCCATAAATCCGTTTTGGCTCCCGACCTTGGTCTAGCCGCAATCGGCAGGTCCGTTCGTCTCTCTTCTGTGGGAACGTTCCATCAACCTTGGCTTTCGGTTTGCGAAATGAACTGTTTGAGAATATATCAGACGCGTTAGAGAGGTTACAAGAATCGTTTAACTGTTCCAAAACCAGCTCTATTTGAAATGGGACACCTCGAGGCGTCGAACGTAACGTAATTATTATAGTCCGTCCACGAATTATTGGCATTGCTGAATTGTGCTAGGTTTGTGCTGATTTTCGCTGTTCGAACTTTTACTCTATTCCATGTACTTTTGTTTTTTCACAAAATCAACAGAATGAAACAGCCCAGCACTTTTGGAAAATTGGGTTTTAACGAATTGAATGGATTGTGTTACACGAAAAATTGAAAATTAAATTTGTGCTACATTTGTACAAAGTTGGGCTCTATAAGTATTTTCAAGGAAATGCTTCACATTCTCGGGGAAAAGTCCGGAATATATAACGAAGTCAGCCAACAACTTTTGTTTATTTTTTTCTTTCAATCAAAATATGTGGAAAATTTGTAAGTGAGTGATGTAGTGCTGTTAATAATTTGTCAACAACCAAGCAGGTTTCGGAATAGACTGGATAATTGTTGAAATCTATCTATCTAAATAGTTGAAATCTAGTCATAAGGCAAAACCTGATTTTTTGTGTTATTTCGAAAGGAATCCAGCGGTGGCTTAGCCTAATTTGAAGCCTTCAATAGTTTATAACTTTGAAACGGAGCAAAATTGAAAAAAAGTGGTGTAGGAATGAAGCATTTCTCTTCACTTCACGAATAAGTAGTTAGAATGAACTCAGTGATCAAAGACTGACCCTGTATATGAAAATATTTATAGCACAACTCAGAACAAGTGTTCACATTCATTCGCGATAAGTAACAACGAAAGTACTGGGCCGGCCCAATTAATTGCTTTCGTCAAAAATCTAGAAATCCTCATGAAAAAAAAACGAACAGCACAAACCTTACATTGATCAGTACAACCAGAATTTTTTCAAAAATCGAAAGGTGTTTGGCCCATTCCACACACATTCGAATTGGACCATTCATCAGATGATGGAACACAATAGTTTGAAATATTTCAAAATTATAGGCAAGCGTGCACCAAGGAATGATCGTAAAAAAGGTTGCGTTGGATTGATAAGATGAACCCTTCTGTTAAAATAGCTCAGTCATAAACCCATTCGCATTTGTTCAATAGCGACGACCAAGTTTCACGACGTCGACTATAATATTAACAACAAAAGTTACGAAACGGAATCGATCGCGTCAATAGATCCTGGCCAAACCTTCGGCATAGAAAGTGCCATATTGCACCGATGCAACAACGGATAAGCACCGTAGGCTCAAAATTCATCTACGCCCTCCATTCGCAGATACGTCTTTAAAAGCCGAGGCTATCGAGAATGTTCTTGTTTTTTATGGGCTAAGCTAGTCACGTTCTGCAATGGTAAATCGATAATGGTTGCCAAATAAGCTCATTGTTCCTATTTTTTCCAAGGAGTGTCGCTTTTATGCACGAGAATATCGCCGTCTTAGACGCTTAGAATGATGATGCGTAGAAAACGAAAGGATAGTGAAAATTCAACACCTACACTTACCCATTGCAATTTGTGGTTAACCGAGATGAAATGGACTATAATTACCTGAAAAGAAAAACAATCATCAGTAAATCACGTTATAGATGTTAGTGGAGAGAAATTCAATGCAAAGAGGTAAAAGCGGATATAATTAATTGAGATTGGAAGGTAATTTCATTATTGTGGAACAAGGCAGATTCATCAAACATTGATTAATTATATAAACCCTAAATTGCAGACGATTGAAAAAAGGTTTGCAGTAATTATAAGTTAAATATATCCTCCGTATCCAAAACTTATAATAACATATCAATTCGATTCTCGTCTACTGCTCGTTTTCAAACCCTTGGTTTGAGAATCGGCAAGGAATTTTTGTGTTGTCCTAATTCTTTGGCTGGTCCACCATTTTGTCGGTTATGTGTGTTAACGAAAGCTGTACACCTAGAAAAACTATATATGGTAAAAATAGTGAACGACAACTTTTAGGTATTTTGAGAAACGGTCTAAGGATGAACACCAAATGTTCATTAAAGTTATTTATCGATTTTACTCATATTTTTTCGTAGTAGGTAATTGTTATTTTTTACATGATCGTTTTAAATGTTGTTCTAATAAAAGAAAATGATTAGCTTTCTCAAGTTAATTGAAGTTACTAAAAAAAGGCTTGGAAGTTGAAACTTAGCAATACAAAAAGTTTTCATAGTTCTGGCTACGTTAAAAAATGCATGCTTTTACAATACCAAAATAATGAAAAAGATAGTAGGTACTAAATTTTGCTGTTTGTTGACCTTCGAAAGAAGATAAGCTGAAAATCATAGAAACACGATGAAAGCATCATTTTATATATTTTTTATGATTTTTTCAAAATTTTTATCAATGATTTGGCTGAGGGGTGTGATTAAAGTAGGCGGCAGACAATAATAATATACAGAGTGCAACAAAAGTCGGTTTACCGTTTTGCATATGAGGAAAAAAAAACAAAAAAAAATGGAAATAAAATTATTTTCGAGAAAAAAGTAACATCAATAATTACTTGTGACCTCACATGCGGCATAGTTTAGTCACGGTAAAACAAAAAACGACCTGAACGCGGCGCGTCGACTACGGAGCCAGTACTTACAAATTTACGATACAGTTTATGCACTATTTGTCTGGTGAGAACTTGCTTATTTGGAAAACGTTGGCGAAATTCTTCGAAAACTTCAGCATAATCTCCGTCAAATTTTAAGTAAGAAGTTAGCAAACGAACACGTTCTTCTTTCGTGTGATTCACACGCGCAGCCATGGCAACGAACGCACTGTAAACGTACACAACAACACTATAACACGCGGACAACTCAACTCGCTACGTTTTAGCTGCCTCCTCCGCCCGATACTGGCCGAGAATACGCGCACGCGTTAATACCAGACATGTAAACTGACTTTTGCCTCACTCAGTATTATGGACTTTGAGTACTCTCTATTAGTATGTACACCATGAACGACTATGTGTACAGTACTTCGACAACGGCTCGACTCTATCTATTACTAAACCATATACTAAACAGACTTGACAGACGACGCATCACGTGACCGGTTGACATTGTTACCAACTGTATGTATACTAACGAGCGCAAGGATACCAATCACAGAATAACTAGATCTAACAAGGTAATGGACGTAAACTGACTGCTATTTGCGAATGATTTCAAGATGTACCTTGAGGTAAGCGATGCATTGGATTCTGTACGGTTTTCCATCAATTTGCTGCATGTGGTTGAGTGGTGCGTAAATAACCGATTGCATCTGAGCACTAAGAAATATAATGTCATGTCTCTACAAAAGAACAAATATGCTATCCATTTCAATTGCGCCATGGATGGTATCTCGCTGAAGCGTCTGGTGTAACGGATTTGGGAGTCAATTTTGATCAAAAACTGTCGTTTGCACCACATGCTGATGCCACTTTGTCTGCTGCAAGTGGGCTGTACGGATTTATTGTACGCGTTCCTCGATTTCGGATAGATCCACACTGAAGACCGTTTGTTGCGCAAGGGATTGAGTCAGTGCAACGACGTTTCCTCAAGCTTTCAACTGTGAGTGCATCACTCTAAAATTCAATAGCAAAAGGAGTAAAAATACAGCACACCCATCTGAGACAACTTCCCTAAAAAACAGTAAGTTTCCTGGGTCAACTTCCAGTAACTTCAGAAAACGAGCCCCACTTTTGTGGAAAATTTAACGACACAACTTTATTTACGGTAATACAAAAAATTATAGAATCAGAAAAAGGCATTGTTGGTATCTACTTGCTGCAACGTGTTTCTGCTCATTGGCTTCTTCAGGACAAGACCGCCGGAAATCAAGAAGATGGGAATAAAGAAGAGAACTCCAACCCTACAATCAGAGGTTTCAGAGGAAAACCAAAGTATAGACACGGAGGAAGCATAGGCAACCTGGGCAATATGACCCTAACCCGAGTTAATATGAGTATAGAAGTTGATTAATGCAGATATTTGAATATATTAAAGAATGTATTCGTGGGCAGGTCCGCAGAAAATTATTGAAGCAGCAATAGGATCTGTGGGTGGGTACTTGAAAACGTGTGTTTCTGCTTATTAGCTTCCCCAGGACATGGGCGTCTTGAGACCAAGAAAAGAGAAGAGAACTATAACACAGGTGACCACAGCAAGTGTAAACAACCAATGGTTAGGGTTGTATCGCATAGGTTGCGATACTTCGGTATCCTTCCGAAACAAAAAACACATCACAGGCGACCACAGCATAGGCGAACAACCAATTTGTAGCTTCAACCCTAGAATCTCTAGTTTCGGAGGAAGAGGAATCAAAGTATGCGATACAAACCTAACTAATTGGCCATTCGCACCTGCTGTGATACCCGCGGTGAAGTACTCTCGTTTTTATCCTCTCTTGGTTTCAAGATTCTCTTGCTCCGAAGAAGCCAAAAATCAAGTACCAATCAATAAGTCCTATTTCTGCTTTCATAAATTCCTTTGGAATTGCACACGAATACTATCTTCTTCATATTTTAAATCTTCAACTGCAAAATCCATTTGCGGTGTCCCAAAAGACAAATTTGGTTGAAGTATACTTCAACAGCATTTCAGATCATTCTTTCGGTTAAAGAAACCCTTTTGAAACTTTTTACGAAACGATAAACCTTAGTCACGAGATCCCCACAAGGCAAAAATGGACTGTGCCGCTAAACAAAGGCCAGTCGAAAAGATTCGGGGTCAATTTGAATTCACAATAATAATGTTGCAACGTCTAGGTCTATCATCAACGCCATAATTAACCCTATTCTGCGTCAGACGTTTCGAATTTCGTAATTAGGCGGAGTCCGTTGCGCCATTGTTAAATCTTCACAAGGAGTCGGTCTAATTGAAATGCTGTTTGGTCATCGAGAAGTGAGTGAGATCACGGACAGTAGAGGCCAGAAATTTGCATCCTCGAACAATATACTTCCTTCGTATATTACATAGGCCATTCTAGAATATGCGTTTCACTTTCCTCTATGACTCATTTCACTTAATACTAAGAATTTCACTTGGCTTCAGAGGGGTCAATTCAATGATCGAATGAGATAACCTTATCTGAATAATTACTTTATCACGAATAGAATTTATCCATAAGTAAGTTGGGAAGATAGTTTATGTATAGGGTGGACAACAAAGGGTCCAAAATACTCCCCTGCAGAACTCCAATATCAACCTGCTTGTCCTCCGAAACATACTCTGTAAATTACTTATGGCCGGTTTCTGAAGTCAAAATAAACTCAGTTTATCTATTCGAGAAAGTTAAACGAGAGATAACTGTCGAATTGGGTTTCTGACTACCGCGCCGACAGATAAACTACACATAAACTCCATTTATCTTAACTCGTCCCGATGACGGGTTATCTCGACGTTAACTATTCAATATTTACATGACAGTTCCAAGATAACCTCAAAATTATATCTCCGAAAATTCAAGTTCATAACAAACATGGAATTGACTAAAGAAATATTTTCAAGTTCCTCATCAGATGAAGTAATTCTAGAATTCATCAATAATATAGCAATACCTCGACAGATAAGGATTCGTAGATCTTCGATGGAAATGTATTCAGATGAAGAGTTTAGGTAAGTAGTAGTAACTGTCTTTTATTGCAAGCAATTTGCCATCGACCTGAGGTCTTTCAGTCTATTAAAAATACACAGTAATATAGCTTTACAAAAATCTAACATTAAAAATTACTTATTTGTTTATGAAAGTTTATCTTGGATGTTTTCTATTAGAAATATTCTCGTAATATGATATTGATTCTTCAAATTTTTTTAGGCAAAGATACCGATTGAACAAAAGCACAGTGGGATATTTATGTAATGAGCTGAACCCAGTTTTATCCTCAACATCTCAGAGAAAAGTGGCATTATCTGTTTTAGAACACGTGTGCATTGCTCTACGATACTATGCCACTGGCACGTTTTAAATTGTTTTAGATGATGATATCAATGTTCACAAATCAACGGTATCTAGAGTTATTTTCAATGTGAGCAAGAAAATAGCCATACTATCTGAAAGATTTATATGTATGCTAAAAAATTATACCGAAATTCTAGAAACTGAGACGGGCTTCTATAACACAGCAGGCTTTCCAAATGTACTTGGTTGCATTGATTGAGTTAATACATGCTATTGTCGAAGGAAATGCATTCAGAAGTTAATGGCAATTCAATATTTCAGGTGAGTGGCAGGGTATAAAACCAGGTATTCTCTTCAAATTTTTTAATTTTGTTCGTATTTAAGCTTCTCATTTTGTGAAGTCATCTGAGATACAAATAGTCAAATTGGTACAATGGTATGAAATTATTACCTTTATTAATGAGGAGAAATGCCATAATTAGTAGGAAAAAATATATGCATATTTTATAGCAAAACGTGTGGGATAGCCGAGGGAATTCTTAACTGAAAGCTTGTTTTTGCAACTCAGATAACGTCACTTTGTGTGAGTGAGACTTCAGAACATTCTATCTTTCTGCAATATGTAAGAGAATACCTGTGTTTTTAATCAAGGGGTAAATGAGGGAACTTTTAATTTAAGTTATTTATTTTTTCTATAACTTTTTTTTCATCACTTATAAACGCAATTTCGCCTCTTCTATTTCTATTAACTTCAACGTAAGTTCTGCTTCCACTAACTGTTCCCTCTTTGTCGAATAGAATTCCTCTTTCTTGGCCTTCAGATTTTCGAAATCAACTCAACCTTTTTTTTCTGTTAATAAGTCCTCATTGGCCTGCTTTGTATTTTTTCTTTTGATTATTGTGTTTGTTGTTGTAATGAGGGCTTTTTTTTGTTGCAGTTAACCCTAATCAACTAGATGCTTGTGTTCTTTCACCTGGTCGCCTTCTAGGAGTTTCAGGAGTCACCAGAGGACTATTTTGTGAAAAGGGTTCTTCCTGTGAGAGAATTACCTCCTCGGGGAAATTCAGTTCCATATCTGCAATGTATTTTAGTTGAATAAATACCTTTTGTATTATGGTTACCTGTTTGATTGGAATATCTCAATTGGTACGAATCTCACATATATAAGAATTACTCACTTTGCTCAGTAGCACTACAGGATGATTCTTCCTGCAAGTACTGAACCATACCCTGCTGGCTGATTGCAGGCATGTTGATACAAATCTCAGAGCTTGCAGGAGGTAGCTCAATGGCAGAGCCTGCTGATTCCCTCTCTTCGTAATCTGAAATATCTTATTTTTAGTTCATTCGAAATTACATAGTTTATAATACGCAGTAGTTCGTTGAAGGCGCAATAATTATAGTGTAATCCAAATTCCTTATCATACTCACTAAGTTCATAATACCCAGCTGACGAGTCGTAAGGGTTTGTTAGTGGTGTGAAGTGAAGTTGCAACAAACCCATTACTTTCTCATCAACTTTCGTTGCCTTTGGTGTAAAGGTCCCTCCACCAGTTTTTTATCTTTCACACTGCAAATCGACAGAAATTATGAAAACAATAAAATCCTCTTGCTTATGTTTACCTATGTATTTGATATTACCTACGTTGTCGTCGGCGAAATTTTTTTTCGCTTTTTTCTTTATATTATCATGTAAAGCACGCAGCCGTTTCTCGCTCCGCGGACCAATTTTTCCAGCGGCGTGGAATTTCACTCTATAATACGCAAGGCTTGTTTTTTCAAATTCAAATTACTGGCATCCGTCTTTTTATTGTCGATAGTACCAACAAAATCTTTATTTATGTCCAATAACAATATTTTTTCACGCTCAGTGAAATTTATAGCCCTTTGTCGACTCATTTTGTTGCGTAATTGTTTTTTTCATTTGTTTTTGAATTTGAATTCACAATCTTCGACGCCAAAAGAACGTCACAGAATGATGAATCCATCTCTTGATTCTGTGTTTTGCTTTCGATACGATTTGTAAATACTAATTTTCTCCATATAGGATTATAAGAGAATGATTATTTTATAGTTGTGAATTATTCTCTCTTTGAAATTATATTGAATGTTTAAAAATATGTCAGGTTTGATTACAGTGACATCTATTATCACTTTTATGAACTAACAATACTGTCGATACCGTCGAGTTATCCAATCGATAGCTAACCGAAGCGTAAATTTGACATCAGAAACCCGTGCGGCGTTTATCGAGCCGATAAATATTAACCACAGTTAACGGCTGGATAACTATCTGACGTTTATCTGTCGAGTTCAGAAACCGGCCAGTAGTGAGATAACTTCCGAGCTGCTGAAGCTTAATGTGCCTCATATCATATATCTCTAATTCGTATAATATTCACATGGTCAAAAGCTTTTGACCGGTCGACGAAAAGAGCTACTGGTATACTTTTACCTTGCAATGTTTCTATAATCCTCTGAGTAAGCTCAAAAATTACAATTTCAGTACTTTTATCTTTGGTGTAACCTGCGTTTTAGACACAATTTCGAACTTGAGTACAAAATTCAATAGTCTACTTGCCAGAATTTTCTCGAAAATCTTGACATATATTGTTATAAGAGATATCGGTCTATAATTATTCAATCCATAAATAAATTCCCTTTTATAAATGAGCCTAATCACTGAAATCTTCAGATTATTAGGCAAAATACCTCCAGTAAATGCACAGTTCATTATATGTTATATGTTGGGGGATATATAAATTGTTCTATACATCGTATCATTAAAAAGATGGGTGTATTATCATATGCACGCTCAATTTCAATGATCTTTGCCTTTCACCCTTGAACATATCTGATCAGATCTTTTTATCTAATGGAACGTTCAATATGCCTGTATACAGGGTGTTCGGCACATGGACCGCCAAATTTTTTTGGGGCGTTGGTAGGGTCATTTGCTACCTTTTCAGTCTTGGAACCTGGGTCCTTAGTATTACGGTTACGGAGGTATCATTTTTTTATTAGGTTTTTCTAAATTACCCAAAATGTACCCTTCGAAGCCCCATAACTTTTTTTGCGTGGGCTTTTACATGCATTTTTTTTATTGTATTAAGTCTACATGAGTGTGTGTTTGAAAAAAAAACGTATTTATTGTTACAGATAACACCACAAAATTAACACGTGGGCCTTTAAAAAAAAAAATATATATGAAAGTATGAAAACATCTCCACTCCTATTGAAATTTAAAAAAAAGTTACAGCTATTACAAACTTAATTTTATATTAAAATGTTCTTTGGTTTATAACGTTGCTAACCATATGCTATTTACGTAAGTCAATAAAAAAAATAATACTGCAAATAAGGTTTTAGTCAGAAGAGTGAAGAAAGTCGCACCTAAATAAAAGTACGGATTTCGACACAACACTGCGAGCAAGGAAATTTTACCTGCCCGTTTTAGACGCGTGTGAATTATTATTACTATTTCTGTCCTTAGGTTGGATTGGGTTAGTCGCCGTTGACTTGACCCTACCGTCATTCGAGATTTAACTGTCACTGCTGTTGGAAGTGTCTGTGCCGCGTTGTTCAGTTTTTTAAATTTGTATTTTTTTTTGTTTTTGTTACTTTTATCGACTTTTTGTTACTGTTGTTTTAATTTTGGTTGTTGATATGCCTAATTTCACCAACGCTGAGTATGCTGATACGGTGATGGCATATGGCAAGGCCAATGGTGTTGCTCGTGCAGCTCAAAGGATTTATCAAGCCAAAATTCCTGATCGAAGATTACCCCACCACGAAACATTCTCGACGACTTATCGACGATTAAGACAGACTGAAAACTTAAATTTTCAAGAGCCTCGGGTCAATATGAGGCAACACCATGTAGCAGTTGACGATCAAATACTTCAAGCCTTTGAAGAAGATCCAACTATAAGCATTCGTGTCGTTGCTCCAAGACTCAACTTAACGATTTGGAAAGTTTGGTCAGTACTTCGGGATAAAAATCAACACGCTTTTCATTACACCCCGGTACAAGGTAAATAAACTTTTTTATTGATTAATTTGTCCTTCTGACTGCGAAAAAAGTGTCACAGACTAATGAATTTTATTAATTGTTACAGGTCTTCATGAAGGTGATCCTGTCAGAAGGTTGGAATTCTGTAGATTTTTGTCGACAACTTATTTCTAAAACGAATTTTGTGGACAGTGGAATCCTGTTTTAACCGAGAAGGAAAAACAAATCTGCACAATTTACATCACTGGGCACCTAAAGATGAGAATCCCCAAGTGAAAAGGCAAAAGAGTTTTCAACAAAAATTTAGTGTTAACGTTTGGGCTGGTGTGATAGGAAGACATCTCATCGGACCACACTATTTACCGGCTCGACTAAGTGGGCCTGCTTATTTGCATTTTTTTGCAGAATGCTCTGCCGGAGCTACTAGCCGATGTTCCGGCCTTCGATGAAGACGTGCCGATTGTGTTCCATCATGACGGTTGCCCGGCACATTTCCTGAGAGAAGTTCGAGATCACCTCGACAACTCTTTTCCAAATTCATGGATAGGCAGAGCCGGCCCCATCCCTTGGACCGCAAGATCTCCAGACCTAACACCTTTAGATTACCATGTCTGGGGTAGAGCCAAAGAATTGGTTTATATCACAGAGGTACCTACAAGAGAGGTGTTGATTGAACGCATAAACGCGGTATTTGTGGCAATGAAAGAAGAAATGTTGCTAGCCACTACAACGGTCGAAATCAGAAAAAGGTGTCGGGCGTGCATTCGGAGTAGAGGAGAACAATTCGAACAGAATTTACGTTAAAGAATCGTGTTTGTAAATAAACAATCATACAAAAACTGTATTTTACTAAAATCTGTCCTTACTTTGCTACTTTATCTAAAACACTATTTGTAGTATTTTTTTATTTATTGACTAACGTAAATAGCATACTTTCAGAACCGCGATAAACCAAAGAACGTTTTAAAATGAAATTAAGTTCGCAATAACAGCAACTTTTTTTTATTTCTTTTAGAAGTAAAGATGTTTTCATACTTTCATATTTTTTTTTTTAATAAAAGGCCCTTGTGTTAATTTTGTGGTGTTATCTGTAACAATAAATACGTTTTTTTTTTTCAAACACACACTCATGTAGACTTAATACAATAAAAAAAAAATGCATGTAAAAGCGCACGCAAAAAATGTTATGGGGCTTCGAAGGGTACATTTTGGGTAATTTAGAAAAACCTAATAAAAAAATCATACCTCGTAATACTAAGAACCCAGGTTCCAAGACTAAAAAGGTAGCAAATGACCCTACCAACGCCCCAAAAAAATTTGACGGTCCATGTGCCGAACACATACAAAATACATATGTATTTTGATGAAAAATAAAATTAAGTGAAGGGCTGGCTCTGTTATATATTTTGAGGATTTTCCGTGAGATTTGAGGTATTTCCAAGGAAATATTCACGGCACTATCCAGCACCAATATAGCTTTTTACATTAATGAGCAATTAATTAGAAAATACCAAAATGGTGGGCTGATCTTTTTAATTTTCTAGGAAATTATCTCAGAAAATCTATAAGTATCATTATGATGGTTATAGATTGTTTGTTTTTGCTTTTTTGAGTGATATTGTGTATGATGTTTTTTACAAGCTTGAAAAAAGCCACTGCCCGAACGAAACGTTGCCGAATTATATTACATTGTAAATAAAATTACACCCTGCACATCAAATGCTGTTGTACTTCAAACTCATTATTATAAAACTTCATATCATCAGCATTGGATGCACTCTAAGAAGATATCACACGAAGTATGATGCATACATAAACTAGAAAGAGCAGGGGTCCCAGAACGGAACCCTGAGGTACTTCACGACTCACTGACCTGAACGAAGATCTCCTCGAATCGAGAAAGTGCCATTTGAAAGAAATGCATAGATAGATTCACCTCAGAAGCATGCTACGGACGTCATAATGTTCAATTCATAAAATAGTCGTCTGATTGGCATCCTACCAAATGCACTCGAGAAATCTAAGAAAATCACATGGATTGAAGTTTTACTATTCAAAGTTGCTGTCCACGATTAGATCTCCCAGGTGCTAATTCAAGCTTTCAGACTATTTCACAGAATTGTCCAATAGAAACTTTGTTACTGAAATAACAATCCTCTCGGAAATCTTGAGTACAGCATATGTTAAATTCATTAAACGTATCTGTGGCATCAGCTTGGATGGAAAATATTCTCTGAATATCCTAATCCTAATAATATTCATGGGATTTCAAGTATTAAATAATTCATTTCCAAAGAATTGGTTGATCAGAAGTCCTCGACCATATAATTTAGAAAAATATAATTTTCTCCTCGACGTCAAAAACTCACTCCCGCAATTAATGTAGGTAGTACGCCTAGGAGAACACTCACAGAATCCATTCTGCCAAGACTTGACAAGTATGAGATCTATTGAGAATGAGATGCCGATAAGTAAGTGTGGGATGTCGTTCTTATCATTCATCTGGTCGAGCCGAGTCAGGTGTGAAAACGGCCGGAAATAGTTTGCACCTTGCGGTCATATCGTAAACCGTGCAAAAGATGGCAGACAGAAAGAAATATGCTCAACGACCTACGGTTTGAATGCAAGACATGCCGGCTTTTGGTGACACCGTAATGGATCTATTAGCATTCGGTCTAAGTCATATGGAAGGGATTGTAATATCCCATTGATGATTAACTCATTTGGCAACACAAAAACAATTGAAGAGAATTTTTTTTCAATTGTCATTTATTGTCAAGATGGACAGAACGTTGAAAATAATTGATTTTATTGCGAATATAAGTAAAACATTCTTCTTTCATCTATTTTTGAATAACTTCAGTATCCTTTGTTTTTCATGTCTTCATTTAATGTTTTCTCATCATTTTCTGCATTAATTTCATATCATTAAATAACTGAGCTTTCATTTATATCAATTCATTGATATTTCAGTTTTCGAATTAATTTAATATGATATAATACGCTGTAATTATATTCCTGAATATCCACCAGAATATCAATGAAATGATGAAAATTTAAAACAGCTTTTTTCTTCATCTTAATAATCTAGCATATGCCTGAATTTCACATGAGCGGCATAATTCAGTGCATATTCACCATGCATGCTGGAGAAAATTTAAAATTCCCGCTGCTTTGGTGATTCAAATTTCCCGCTGCTTCATTCCTGTACTACCAAATATGGCGGCCGATTTGTGTTACCAAAAATTAGTTATTATTATTATTAAATTTAATATTTTTACTAATAAGTCAGTTTTTTCAAAAATTTTTGTTTGATTTGTTTATAAAATATCTATTGACAAAATCCAAAATATTTGAAAACCGGATGGTACAGAAATGTTACGCCTTATTGCTGTAATGGACTTCCGTTGCATTGTCGTCCAGTTACATCCTAGTCGCGCTTAAAGAAGTTTTACTTACAAAAATATACTGAAATGGAGTTGTTGACTTCATTGATATTTCAGTTTTCGAATTAATTTAATATGATATAATACGCTGTAATTATATTCCTGAATATCCACCAGAATATCAATGAAATGATGAAAATTTAAAACAGCTTTTTTCTTCATCTTAATAATCTAGCATATGCCTGAATTTCATGAGCGGCATAACGGCGTCTGTATTCATTATGCATGCTTGAGAAAATTTAAAATTGAGAATGCTTTGGTGATTCAAATTTCCCACTGCTTCATTCCTGTACTACCAAATATGGCGGCCGATTAAAATTAGTTATTATTATTATTAAATTTAATATTTTTACTAATAAGTCAGTTTTTTCAAAAATCGATATTGTACAGAAATGTTACGATTGCTGTAATGTAACTAGCTGTAAGCATTCGGTCGTCCAGTTATTCCTATGCTTAAAGAAGTTTTGTACAAAAATATACTGAAATGGAGTTGTTAACTTCATTGAGGCAACCACAAATTAAGTTAATATGATATAATACGCTGTCATTTATTCCTGAATATGGACAGAATACAATGAAATGATGAAAATTTAAGGATGCTTTTGTTCATCTTAATCATCAAGTTATGCCTAAAATTTCACAACATAATTAGTGGATATTCATAAGCTGGAGAAAAAAGCGAAATTCATGAATGCGCAGATTCAAATTGGTCTGCTTCATTCCTGTACTACCAAATATGGCGGCTGATTTGTTTACCAAAAATTAGTTATTATTATTATTAAATTTAATATTTTTACTAATAAGTCAGTTTTTTCAAAAATTTTTGTTTGATTTGTTTATAAAATATCTATTGACAAAATCCAAAATATTTGAAAACCGGATGGTACAGAAATGTTACGCCTTATTGCTGTAATGGACTTCCGTTGCATTGTCGTCCAGTTACATCCTAGTCGCGCTTAAAGAAGTTTTACTTACAAAAATATACTGAAATGGAGTTGTTGACTTCATGAGGAATATTAATTCGAAATCACTCAATAAATCAATCGGAGCTTCATTCTGTGTAATTGAGTATTTATTAAAGTGGAAAAATTAATAGATAAATGAATTAAAACAACCTTGGAAATATAGATTTTTTCCACTTCATTGAAAGGTTTCAAGAGGCCAGAAACAGGATGTAAAAGTTGAAAAAAAAAAACTAGTAGAATAATTCCACGCAACTAATTTAAAAATTCAATCTCTGATTTAAAACTTCCTGAAGAGTCATCATAAATCAGGAAAACTGCGATAACTTTATAACTTTTACAGCACAGTTCACAATATTTTAATAATTAAAAGGAATCCACATCGCGTTTTGGTTAATTATCTACATCAACCTTGGTTCACCCACATTTTTTCCGATGGACGTTAGCGAGTAAATATTGACTACTCATTAACCTTATAAGTCTAGGAAGGTTCGGATAAAAATACGCTAAATGGCTGAATAACAGCATACATATTTGAATATTCATATTTCGTAATGCTTTTATTCACTTCCCTGATTTTGCCGTGACCATTCAGGAGAGTATTATATTCAATTAAATTTGTTCAGCCGGTTGAGGCATCGAAACTGTCTTCAACAACATTTATTGACTTGTATAAATGGTAATATTTCCAATTATATCCTTAAATTTCTATTGGGATAAAAACAAAAAATTGAACAAGTATGATTACCTAGGTGAAGGAAAAAATATTATGCTATAAGCAAGAATTCGATAGAACATCGTGACGCCTATTCTTCCAAAGGGAAAATAGAAATTAATATCTAAAGAATAGTAGAAGAAATTAATGGTTGTGATGCGTGAACGAAGATGAAGACTAAAACAAAACATATATTATGTTTTAATAGGTATACAGGGTTATCTTCACATTCACAAATGATCGTACTACTTAGAGAACAAGAACGCAAAAGCACTTGACCATTTCTAAATGTTTTGATAGAGCAGATCATTCGAATTAACAAACAAAAAGTTTTCCCGAACAATTAAATTGTTTATTAAATTAACAATTCGTTGAAAACCAATCAGCTTTCCTAATTTTTTTTTGTTATTGAAATTAGAAAAACTTCCATGTGCATCAAAATATCGAAAAAAAATTTCGATAACAATGGATAAGCAAATAAAATAAATTTTAAAATAAAAGTAAATGGCATTCAGACGAAATTCCGGAAAAATCTGTCCTCGGACGGGAGACTCGAACCCGCTTATCGAAAGTGCTGGTCTTGCGCTTTATCCAATTTGCAAGATGCGTTATCCAACCGAATCGAGGACCCTCTTTTCCCAGAATTCAAATGCTGTTAGTATATTACCTTTGCGAACCACGGTGTGGACATGTTTTCAAATGTTTAATTTCGCCTGAATGCCATTAACCTTAATTGTAATGTATATTTCTGACGGTGAAATCAATTTGGTATTCAAATAAAATAAGTTTTTGTTAGTGTTTTGATCCAAAGGGACGATTTCGTAATTATTAAAATAATCAGTAAAAAATAGATAATAATTTGTTTACAATAAATTGTTTATTCAATGACGAAATTGTTAGTGAAAAAAAAGTTTTGTTCGTTAATTTGAAGATGTAAATTATAATTAAAAACATTGCTCTTGCTTAATTATTCAAACAATAGTAATTTGAATAAATAACTTATAAAAAATAATTTATAATAAATATTGAGGAAAAAAATATCATAAATAATAGTTTCTTCAATATAAATTTTAAAAATATTCGGAAGTCAATGTTTACAAAAGCTTTTTTGTAAATAAATTTTTTTTGTTAACATAAATACTGTAGGTTATTAAAAATAAATTTCCCAATATAATAGTGAATTTTCTTTTTTTGTTAAATTATTAGTAATGAATTGAATTCCATCTTATCTCTTTTTATGTGTATACAAAAGGGCTCCACGAAGCGAAAAAATTTTAAAGCAATTATTCAAATATATTTCAATCTGTAATGTCAGGGAGTAGTTGTTAATTGACATAGGTCTAGTTCTTTTGGAAATTTATTTAAATATTTTAAATATTTAAAAATATTAACAGTAAGCACTTCCCTGATTATATAAATTTCTTTCCAATCTACTATGCAGGGCGAGTCTTTGACCATTGCGTTAATTTTTATCATAGGTTCTTCTCTCTTCTATGATTTTTCAAACACTGATATCTCTGAAGTTTCTTCTCCTTGACAGAGACCAGTGAAAGGTCCATGAGGTCTCTCGATATAATACTGTTAAAAATATGTAAAGCTTTTTCGAAATCTTCAACCACAATGAATGATGTCACTACGAAAATCTATTTTAAAGTGTTGTTACTTTGCTTGATGATTATTTTCTGTACTGAATCCCAATAACAATTTAGTTCTCCCAGATTTATGTGTGCAATTCTTGCTTGAAGAAATTGAGTTCGATCACCTAAATTTGTTTCTGAAAAACCAACTAGGTGTTCCTCAATAAAAACATTTTTGTTCGATCATTAATATGAATCTATTCTGTTTAGACTATAATTAATTACAGAACATGCGTAAATTTTTGGTTTTTATAATCAGGGTATTTGTTTTAATTATGTAAACAAAAACATAAATATTGAATGATGATTATTCATATGTCAAATTTTAATACCTCACCATAGAATATTAATTTATTACCGAACCCCAGGAATGAAAAAAGTAATAATTGCAAAGTTTTTTTAAATAAAAGATAATATCTGTAACCATTATTGATCTTCAGTTATAATTTCTCTCAGAATAACTAGAGTGAATTATTATCACATTAAAATGTTATTATGTGTCTCTGTGGTGGGTAGTCCCCAATAAAATGGTGTTCTGTGGTTCCTTGTTGTTTTGATTCTGTTTGAAACTGTCAACGGTTATTTGTACCTTTCTTTAAAAAAATGTGGAAAATATTATGAAGATAATTCAGATAGATTGAAATTATTCAATTCAGTATGAAATGATTATGGTTAGAAAATGCATTCTATTCTAATCTTTCTTGTTTATGAGCTTATAGCTTCCAGTTTCAATATTGATTGAATTTTAATTAACCATGCATCATAGCTAACATTAAGAAATATTAAAACTAAGTAAAATTCTATTATCTCCTGTATGAAATAAGGATGTGAAAAAAATTCTATAAAGGTACAAAACAAATCTAGGAGACTGGGTTCGAAGTTTTTAACTCTTATGAGCTTAATTTGAAGCATTCCTATGTTAGAATAGATATGATTTGATGAACCCTGAAAGTCTGAAGCTATAAAGAACCAGCTCTTCATAAAGACAAGTCTTCAATGTAACAGGTCCTGACAGAAAATACATTACCTATTTCAACGGTCATCATGAAAATATACCGAAGTACCTATGTGAGTGATGGAAATCTTTTTCTCTATTTATTATGGAATATTACTCTGGATTAAATATGAAACAAGGTGCTAGACATCATTAATAATGAATACAGCCAATGGCAATTTACATTTTGTAGTGAATGTAAGACAAAAATTGTTCAGTGGTTAATTTCATCTATAGTGCTTAGTGGCGGAACCATAGACTGGAGAGATTTCCCCAACCTTTTGAAGAAATATTTCATAGACATAAAATATGGCAACATTGAACAAATCTGATTATCGAATCAGTACAGCCCACAGTTGGAAAATTTGGACAAAATTATAACGATTTAATTCCTTTCAACTTCAAATATCTCAAGAATGGTGCAATTCAAGAGAAAAGATGATGAATGATTTTATCTGCAAAAAAGACTAATGATTCCAAGAAGTACAAGGTACGGACCTTTAGTTCAAGTGATATTTGTTTTGCATACAATTTAATACATACATACAATCTGTACAGTTGTAGTGAGAAACCCACGAGAAATGGAATAAATCTAATGATGCCAAAATATGCATGACTGTTATCAAAAACCATCTACAAGTGATCATTTCAATTGATATTGTCGTTTGGATATTACAGGTGAAATTGCAAATTTTTTATGAAATTTCAACACCCTATATCTTTTGAACGGTAGCGAATTTGGAAAGATGTTATTGGAAGAAAATGTTTCTTTTGACATCCAGAATCATTGGTAAAATTAACGCAGTGGTCAAAGACTCACCCTGTATATACTCAAAAAAAATTTCATTGTAAGTTATCAACTTGCGACATGCAACATCAAAACTGCATTAATAATGGAGGTACAGTTTCGGGAATTTCAACATAATTTCAGTAAATTTCAGTTTCAGTATCTATTTTGAAATAAAAAAATTACTAAATATAAATAAAAAGCTCAAAATCACTTTTTAATCATCTTCAATTGTTAATTAATTTCAAAACTTTTAACGTACTAATGCAGTTTTTTAGCATAATAATAGCAAAATATATGATCCGAATCGAATGAGATATGTCATATAATTTAGTAACGATATGTAATTTTGAACTTGTTCACTAGACTTCACATAACAGTTGAACCGTTCGCTTGAACTTTTTTGAAATATCTATATTCATTCAGCACCACGATCACTATGAACTTTCAAACTCAGCTGTATCAAAGTATAGCTCAAGTTCTTGACAATTCACTTTCCTTACCTGATCAGTATGTAAATCAAGAAACATTAACAGGGTTCAACTTTGTCCTATAATAATCCAGGCGTTTAATCATTCTCGTTGCGCAACATCCATATAATAGAAAGAAACATAACAAAGTCGTGAGACGCTTACAGGCCATTAAAAATTATTCTCTAGTTTGCGTCACACTATGTTGCATGACAGTTTACCATAGTGGTACTGAAGAATGACTGGGTCAATATATTTTCTGTGCCATTAAGCCTTTCTGAAAAATTCCTTCGGAAATGTGTAGAAATAACGTTTTATCTCAGACGGCCATTGTGATATCACTTTTCTTTTGTGTGCAGCTGTACCGCGCATAAGTAATTAATTTAGATTCATTGTTTGTTAATTTGTGCGAAAAAATTTATAGTACAGTTCCTGGTACAGAAAGGTGCGTCTTTTATCTATGCATTTCGAATCACCGATTACGAAACGAGAGAAAAATCGAGACCTATTTAAAGATATTTCGCAACAGTAGGATGTGATATTTTGAAGGTAATCATATTGATTGTCGGCGAATCTATCAATCATTTTTCTAATTCTCTCACCGATAAAAATAGTCCATCGATTGAAGGTCTACTGAGAACCAGCTTAAAAATTGAATGATACTTTCTCATTTATATCGTAATGGACCCATATATAGTTCTTTCAAGATATATAATATATATATATATATAAAGTGGACTATGAAAAATCGAAATTAGGTTGGTAATGGCCGATCTAGGTACATTTTAAGTAGCAGATTTCAAGTTGTTCGAACTGAAAATCACCAGGTTCTGCTAAACTGTCATTTGGTTCTTGACTTGAAGATAATCACAAATTCACAAATTTACATATTGTTAATATTATTGAGCTAACTGTTCGAAATATTTCGATTTTTTACCTTTTTCTGCAGCTTGGTACACTCATAAAATGTCTGAGATTATTCACGATACCTATCTTTGATCGAAAAGAGAACACAAAACAGTATATAGCGTGAGTCATTGACTACTGCGTAAATTAATTAACTATAGAAGCGATACGAAACCATATTTTCCTCTACAACTTTTTCCAATTCTGCGCCGTTGCATAGTTATAAACAATTCAAGGTTTGAAAATAGGCTATGACACCATTGGATACCTTTGATATTACACAAAAAGTTAGCTTTTTCTTTACTTGTTCCTGTTTAAGGCTCCAAATTAACATATTTGTTGCTATTTTGAGAACGTTACATAATGTTCCATCCAAAACATTATATCAGCTGAAAATCATACTTAATTCCTTGGTTAGTGACTTTCCATCAGATTATTTGCGAAAATATAGAAATTTCTACCTTTTATTCACATTTAAATCGAACAATTCGAGATGAAATATTTAGCATCGCATATTGAAGAATCTTTACTAATAAAAAAACAAAGCGAATAGAATGTAATCTTTCATTTCGAGAATTGATCTGGAATTTGCTTTTTGAAATTGGGTAGATCAAAGTTCGCATCGTAGTTAGTAGTTCGCCTGTTTTATAATGCAACAGTAACAAAGAAGTATATGACCTCCCATTGAATTTGGAGGAATGAAAGTTTCTGTAGAATGGTACATAACACAAAACGAGTTTTATGCTATCGATTTCAAAACGAAAGAAATATTTACGATTGAATAACCATTAAGAAAAAAATGTTAAGTATCTCTTCTTAATTTCAATTGATCCATAAACAAGGTGAAATTTTTCATATCATACAAATTATCTGTAAATTGTATGGAGTGTTCAAATGAAGGTTTTCTTAGAATAGTTCTCTCTTTTTAAGGTCTTCAAACTCTTCAATTCAAATTCTAAAACAAATATCTGATTGATTACTTTCTCTAATATACAATTCATGACTAAAATGAAAAAACTGATAAGATAAACTGATGCATACTACTACCAAACATCCCATTATGTTACCTGAAATAGTTTAGCTATCCCTGAATATGTACATGACGACTTCCAGCAGTAGGTCCACTGGTGAACGAATAGAAGTGTCATTTTCTTCAACTATCATTTTACGTTGCCAGTTCGAAGAAATTTGGAACAATTTCTCACAGTGAAAGGATGAATCTTTAAAATTATTGTTTTGGGTATCTTCATCACCCATTTATCATTTATGATCTTGCAATCAATGTTTCGGAAGACTTTTCTACCGTTAAGGATGAATTTCCTCGAAATAATCAGCCTGTATGATAACATAGCTACAGTGCAATTCCAAAGAATACTGTCCACTCTGTACATGCAGCTCTAAGAGTATGAAGCTGATGTAGAAGTTCTTCTCTCTGCCTCGAGGCCACAGACCTGTCTCAAGCCAACATGGGTCACAGGGGTTAGGCGTCACGGTTTTTCTTCTATGGAAATTGCGCCGCTGGTTCGTGATGCGAGGTGTACAAAGTGGAACGAGCACCTCCGGCCACACATGAGTATTGCACCGCTTCCATTTGCATTCCGCGAGATCTGAAGAGATAGTGTCCCAGATTCTTAGGAAAAATCTCAACGAAAGCGTTCTTCAGCAATTGGCGCGATCTGAATAATATGGAGGGATAAGTCTTATAAGGCAACTGAAAATTAACGATTTCTTGAAGGAAGAAAGTACGAGATCTTATAAGCAGAGTAGAGTATTGAATCATTCCATCTTCATTCAATGAAGAGAGCACCAGCTAGGGGTAAAAACGTTTTTCTTACTGTAACATTCGCCACGAAAAACCCATTTTACGATCATAACATTTATAATGCAAGATCTATTCAATAAGAACTAAATTTAACCATGTAATAATGTGGGGGTAATTCTAGGTAGATGAAGACACAACGAAATATATCTAAGCTTATGCATGACATCTGTGAAATGTGATTTTTTGAGATCCATTCTAGAGACAGGATGCCTCAGTTACTTGTGCAGCTCCAGAGTAACAATATCCCATCCTAGATAACAAGAGTTAAGGCAGTTATTATCAGACATCGAAATATTGTGATAACATATAAAAATCAATCATATCAATAAGAAGAACAATTTCAATAAAATGGAATATGCATGCAATAAAAAAAGTCATGGTACCAACTTCAAAAAAACATAATAAGCAACAATAATAGCTTTTGGTCCCGGAGTAAGCATGCCATAACCTATAAATATTGTATAATCCAATGAAGGAGAAACGAGGGTATACTACTGGAGGTCCAGCGGCGGCCCAAGACAAAAAAAATTCTCTCATGTCTTATAGCCCTGAATGGTACGGACCTAACCAGATTTCGGCCTTCGATCCAGGTTTCAATTAATCCCATTTTTGGATCGATATTCGAAAATTACAGACATTTAGACAAAACGATAGCACGCTGTTCTACTGAACATGCGCGCAAAAAGCCATGATTTTTCGAAATCTAATTTTCTGAAATCTCCACAGGACCCTAAGAAGAATGAATATTCCCCTTCAGACATAGCGCTACATTAAACATCCTCAAAGCACGATTTCTGGTCAAACTCGTCAGAGGGACAACTTTAAATAAACTGAACACGCACGTAAAAATATCCATCCATTCTTCAGTTTATCTTATTAAGTTTTGTGGCTTCCAATAATTTATGGAGAAACTCTCTTCTCGTTATTTATTTATTTATTACTAGCTGACCCGACAGACTTCGTCTTGTCAAAAAGATTTGTAATGTGGCAGTTTTTGTGCCTACGTATTTTCAAAAATTCTGAACAGAACCGTCACCCTGGTGACAGGGCGTTATGAATAAAAAATAATTGAATAAAACATATATAAGGATTTAAAAGTAAGTAATCGCTTTATTGTTAATCATGTGAATCATAATTATTATTATTATCATTGTAGTGCTTTGTGGTATACGATGTTTTTTGTTTGATTACCTGGCGCATAGATAAACAAATCTGATGGTTTTCCAACACGGGAACAGGCAACATACAATTGACCATGTGAGAAACATGGGTTTTCTAGATTAATACCACAAACACTTAATGATTGCCCCTGGGACTTGTTTATAGTCATAGCAAAAGCAAGCCGCACTGGAAACTGTAGTCGTTTAAACTCAAATGGCACATCAGTCGGAATCATTGGGATGCGCAGTATGAGAACATCTTCTCCTTTATACTTTCCTTTGAGTAAAGTTGCTTCTATCACATTGTTTGGTAATTTTTTATCGCTAACCGTGTACCGTTGCAAAGACGCGGTTGGTTGATATTTCGCAACATTATAACCACCGATCCAACCTTTAATTGAAGATTGTGAGGTGGCAATCCTGGCAAATCCAACGAGTTTAAAAATTCCGGTGGATAGTTGACTATATCATCTTGATTAGTAGCCGAATCAACTGATTTATATATCCTCAATTCGCCTGTAATTTGTTCTTGAATTCTGAAATTTAATTCGTTTACATCTATGTTTTTTGCAGCCAGTATAGCTCCTTCGCTCAACCAATCATGGTTTCTGTAATTTTAAGAAACATCTGGAAACACCTTCTGAATAAGTTCATCTTTTGATCGAGTTAACTGACAAAAACTTTGAGGAAAATTAATGCAGCCAGTCAACATGTCTATAGGAAATTTGCCATTACCAATGTCAATGAGTTGTTTAGAGAATATGTTTCCAGATTGAGTTGTTTAGAGAATATGTTTCCAGATTGGTCATTTTGCAACTCGACACGCATATTCTTGCTTAAATGAAGTACTTTGACATGTTTCCACAAATTGGAGGACTTTAGACATGCATTGAGTTCATCAGCTGGAGTTGATCGTGGAATCACTGGCAATGTTTGACAAAAATCTTCTGCTAATAAAATCATTGCACCACCAAATCGGTTATTATGGCTCCGTAGATCTTTTTCCTTTCACGTTCATCTCCGTCGTCACGTTCTTGTGCAGTACGATTAGATCGGTAATTGGCTTGGTTTGTAGCATTTCTGGTTCTTCTACCTAAATTGCTTCGTCTTATAGGAGGCATATCAAATATAAATTATTTTTTCACTAATCACGAACTAAACAAACACTAACTAACTAAACACTCTGCACAAAACACGATATACGAATTTGTTTCGTGTATCAGTTGACAAAAGCAAACTCAGTAGATTAGGTCACAGCCACCTTTTTTTTCAAATTTGATATGACTTGAAGTCAAATCCTTTTATGCCGTACGAATTGTTTTATTCATTTAATATTTTGGATATTAAAAATAATAAAACACTGTTGGTAACGCGATTTTTGTTTGACTGATGTAATGACGTGGAAACTGATGCATTTTATCTCGCGTGCCGAACCTAATACAAAAGAAACGCGAGTTTCGGAACGCGACATTAAACTCCTCCAACTATGTATTCTGTGCTCCAACGCACACACGCACATTGTTTTGATAGATATGATCTTTGACGTTAGGAACACACCTACATTGCTTAGACAACAGTGAGTGCTTGTAATTCAATATGAACTTTATACCATAGCAATAAAGCTCGAATTGATTACGTTTTAGTTACAAATCATTTGTATGAGAAAAAGAAAAGAGCTATTTTTAGGGTTTTTCCAGCAATAATTCTAATTTTTCTCGCCGTAAAAACCATCCTTGAACTTCAACGAACATTTTAAAAAAAGATTTGGCCAAATTGGTCCAGGCGTTGTTGAGTTATGCGCTTACCAACACATTTTGCGATTCATTTTTATATTATAGATTTATTAATTAACGGTACATGACTTCTGTATGTAAAATAAAACACAAAATAATAAAATCTAAGTAGTATAACACGAAAAAGAGTAGATGTAGAGGTAAAGCAAGTATAAGTACAAATATATGTGTAATACGAAACAGAAAAACAATATAAAGCACAAATAAAAATTAATCTTAAATATCACAGTCTTATCAGGTACTCTCCTCAACCTCGAAATACATACATAAAATATATGGAACACTACGGAAATTAACTTCGAGAATATGTAAGATCTCAATAATTTGTTCCAACCTCATTCAAACATCTTCCAAGTAACAACTTGATTGGATTAATCAAGTGTTATTGAGAAAAAAATCAGATGCTCAAAACTCCTGAACCATTAGACGGATTCGGCCCAATAATAAACTTGACCGAGATATATTTGGACAACTAACAAATTTGAAATTCTCCTTCGAGATAGAGAGTATACGCTCGATTCTCGAATAAAATAAGCTGCAGTATTTAAAATTTCAAAAGTTTCAGATAGGAAGCTTGGTTGATTTCGTGATACGGTGAAATTAGCTTCCGAGTGACGGAAAAAATTTTTTCAAATTATTCAAGGTTCCCAATCGATTGAGACCGATTCGGAAATTACAGACCTTTGGGCGAACCGATAGCTCGCAGTTCTACTAGTTCAATGAACTAGAACAAGCGCGCGACAATGCTGCGCTGAGAAATACCGAAAATACGTTCGTATCCGTTTCTCAATGTCACATCATTCCTTTCTACGAAACCTACCGCTGCGTGATCTCTGGAACGTTTAAAAAACAGCAGGAAGATACTCCCAAGATCCCAAACGTCCGCGGTCCAATTAAGCTAGCAGCACGACATTTCTGTCCGCAGTAAAAATCTTGGTAATGGCACCGCTTAGTCCTCTCTTCTAGTCGTCCTATCAGCGGAAATACTTACGTATCTCTACATGCATGTGAACCAGATCGAAATTCACATCGAGCGTAAACTTCTTGCTCGTTACTTATTTACGTTACGATTACGCGATTTAACTCGCGGAAACGATAGCAACGAGGGATCCGAGACTGAGAGGACGGCTTCATTTGCTGCCAGTATCTGACGGTTATGTCTGATTTCGATCGAAAGTTTCAAGTAGATATTAATCTGAACCTGTCACTAGTGGTGATTCTCAGGGATCAGCTTTTGTTCCCTCAGTTCTTGAAGTAACCTCTACTGATTTACTCAACATAATTAGGATGCTGAAGAAAGAAAATTTGGATTTAATCGAGTGTGTCCGATATATTTTGTTAAGAGTTCCGTAAGTTGAAAAAATTCATTTCTTTGCTCGTTCAGAGTACATTTGTATTTTATCGAATGTCCAGACTATAATTAATTACTGAACATGCGTAAATTTTTGGTTTTTATAATCAGAGTATTTGTTTTAATTATGTAAACAGAAACATGACTACTGAATAATGGTTATTCATTGATAATGTCAAATCTTAGTACCTTACCATAGAATATTAATTTATTACCGAACCCCAGGCAAGAAAAATTAATAATTGAAAAGTTTTTTTAATGAAAGATAACATCTGTAACCATTATTGATCTTCAGTTATGATTTTTCTCAGAATAACTACAGTGAATTACAATCACATTAAACTGTTATTATAACGTCTGTGTGGTGGGTCGTTTCCAATGAAATGGTGTTCTGTGGTTCCTTGTTGTTTTGATTCTGTTTGAAACTGTCAACAGTTATTTGTACCTTTCTTCAAAAGAAATGTGGAAAATATTAAAAGGATAATTCCGATAGTTTGAAATTATTCAATTCAGAATAAAATGATAATTTTATTCTTATTGTTCTTGTTTATGAGCCTATAGCTTCCAGTTTCAATATTGATCGGATTTTAATTAACCATATCATCATAACAAACATTCAGAAATATTAAAACTAAGTTAAATTCTATTATCTCCTAAGTTTGCGAACCAGGTCGAATTGGTATATGAAATAAAGATGTGAAAAAACTTCTATAAAGGTACAAAACAAAAATAATTTGAAGCATTCCTATGTCAGAATAAATATAATAACGAATATAATTTGATGAACCCGGAAAGTCTGAAGCTATAAAGAACCAGCTCTTCATAAAGACAAGTCTTCATTTAACAGGTCCTGACAGAAAATACATAACCTATTTCAACGGTCATCATGTAAATATACCGAAGTACCTATGTGAGTGATGGAAATCTTTTTCTCTATATATTATGGAATATTATTCTAGATTGAATATTAAACAAGGTGCTAGACATCATTAATAATGAATACAGCAAATGGCAAGTTAGATTTTGTAGTTAATTTAAGACAAATATTGTTCAGTGGTTAATTTCAACTATGGTGCCAGAACTTCTGTTCATTGATTTTCTGACAATAAAAAGTTGAGAGTGCCTAATTTGTAATTTAATCCTTGCTTGGACATTGAAGAGTACCTCTACCAACAAATAGTGTGGAACCCAAGTACCGAATAGAATTTTTTTATATCATTATTTTCAAACATAATAAAAATGCATGGACCAGTCAACTTTTGGATTCAGGTGTACATTATTGGAATATATATTCAATTCTACAGAGTGATTCGTGCAAGTCTGCTATACTCGATGTCCTTTTTTAATGGGTATTTTTACATTTCAACTGATTGAATTGTCTGTTTTGAATAATAATATAGGTGAAAATTTTGGAAATTATTACTCTGGTATTTTTCACATTAGTTGAAATAAAGATTAGTTTTTGGAGATATTCAGAACGTGATGTATCACAAAAATGCCTTGAAACAACATGTCGAAAATGACGAGAAATTTTTGATGATAGAACTCGTATATAGTGATGAAAGATAAAAGTTGATATCGCCCAGATAACCAACAGGAAATTTCAAAAATATACATACATATTATACAGGGTTTGAAAAAAATAACACCAACTATGGCAGTCCCGTGCGAATCGCCCTGTACATTTGAATTCATTTTAAAATAATGCACATCTGAATTCAGAATTTGACTTGTTCCAGCATTTTCTATAATTTTTTTAAATGATGATGTATAAAGGTTTATTCCGTAAGTGCATAATGCATGAGTACAATTGTTTAGAATAGCCTGTCAGAATATTAAAAACGTAGAAAAGTACTGACGTGGGGTCTGCAGCTTTTGTGCGTTTTCTGTAAAGGCTAATAATCATGGACACTTACTTTTTATTCAGTTTTGTTCAGAGCTCGAATTCATCTTTCTGAAACTCCTACCAAAAGAAGGTCTCATTTCTATCGAGAATCATAAAAATTGATATCATCCTCCCAAAAAAAGCCATTATCGATTGAAATATCTATCCAAATTTCGAAAAAACTACCGAACAATTTGATGAATATCTTATAATGATTTTAGAATAATCAACAAAATATTTTGGTTGTTATTCAAATATATATAATATATTCTAATATTCTAACGCAACGATTTTCACAGAAATTTGGCAGACTACATTCTTTGAAGATTATTCGAATGATTTTCAAGTTTCGAATCGATCAGATGTATAGTCTAGGAGTTTTTGAGAAAACTTAAAATATGAAAACTGTAGGTCATCTCCTCCTTAAGATATAGAGTATACATAAGGCCTGTCGGACATACTAAGTTTCACCACGGATTCTTCGTAATAAATCGAACTTAATCGATTGAGTTTATTTTCGGCTCGATATCATAAAATTAGAGACATTCGGGCGAATTGATAGCAAGCTGTTTTATGAACAGAGTAAGTGTGCAGATATTAAACGCCATTTGCAATACATCACCTTGAATTATTCAAAAGTATTTGCATCTGGTCGAGACAAAATAAGAATATTGAATTCATTGCGAGGAGTCTGCTAACGGTTGAAACGTGGTAATAAGTCAAAGAGTCGCCATGAACGAACAGCAGAACAAGTTCCATGAATGAAGAAAATTTATATGAATTTCGTTGGAATTCAATCGAGTCAAGTATACAAATTGAATCAATATTCCCACCCACTTCGAGTCCGAGTGGGCGCCTCCCAACGGATTTCGGTTTTTTATAGGTGTCAGCTCATTTGAATCGGCAGGCCAGACCATAACTCATCGTTTCGGGTACCATCGGACCTTGGCCTTCCTTCGGATAAAAAAATGTACGAATGGTCCAGAATAGCTGCATATGTTAGTCATATGTGTGCCATAACTGGTTACATGAATAGGTGGGTCCCGAGCAGTGGATAATGTTGATCTTCTAAGAAAGTTGCCCAATAGTGTGCGATCGCGTGGAATCGATCCCTGAGGATATGGGACAACCTCCTTACTCTGCTCTCATTTCTATATTTGCTTTTCCGAAGAGATAAAAACTTAACGACTGTTTAGATATCCAGGCATAATTTCATATTTATTGCGCTGTCAAATACAATCTACAGAACCACGTTGTGTTTATTGTAAAAAAAGAATTTTGAAGGCGGAATTTACGGCCCAGTTAGATATATGGTAGAACAATTCTTCGCAGGGACTTCAAATTTTACCAAAAATGCGTGAATGTATTTTATTATTGACATATACTACATATGATGTATGTATATACATACTATACTAAGACCAATAGATCATCAAAAGTTCAATATTTAAACTATAGAGGTTTGATCAACTAAAACTCAAATTGAATGTATTATGCTCAGTTTCATCTCAGTTTGATCGCTTAATCGAGGGTTTCTATGTCCAAAATTCCGTAAATTAGAGATTATATTAGCCAATAGGACAATTTCGTCAAATTATATTGTGAATCATTGGATCAACGATCGTTATCAAACCCACCTTCAATCATAAATATACACTTCAAATTGATGCGAACTCACTGAATACTGAATATATGGGGAATTTCGACAAAAAAGCTCTTAATATATACTAAAACCCAAATTGAGAAGAGCTTATTAAATTCACAATGGAAATCGCGAAAGATAAACAACTTCCATTTCTAGATCAACTTGTTCATAAACAAAATGGAATCAATCCCAAGAACCAGCATAGAATTATTGTTTGGGCATAACCATCATTCTTGTAACCAGCGTTTCGGCAGACAACTTCTGTTGTTTTCAAGGTAAAATTAGCGTTTACAATAGCTTTTGATTTCACAAAAGTTTTTAACTTTCATAAATGTCAAATAGACATTCACAGGATGGTCACATTCCAATGAAATAATCTCTTAATTAAAGGACAACTATCACGAAAATGAATATATTGAAAACAATAAAACAAAAAAGGGACATGAAACCTGAACAGGCAGCATATATGAACATCGCTTTCAATCTCTTAAGTCTTCAAGTTCAAATTTGATGTAATTTTCGTAATTCTGTCAATTAGACACTTATTAGTGAAATTTGAGAAATAATATAATAATATCAGCTTCTTAAAAAATAATTCTTTGCTGTGAAAACGACAGAAGATGTCTGTTAAAATGTTGGAAAGAAGAACGATAAATGATGGTTATTGCCCAAATAAAAATTCTAGACGAGTTCCATCATCGGAAATTTCTCTTCACCAATATAGTATTTGAATGTGAAATTATTGAAAATATCACAAGGTAGACCTTCAAGAACCGGGAGATAACAACTTTTGAAGATTTCAAGAGCTGTCGCGTCACCTTGACTGTCGCCTCGCACGCGCATCCGCGGGCAAAGGAATTCGTTTAATCGCAAATGACTCTTGAAAAGGAAGCGGTTGATTGGCACCAAAGCACTTGGACGAATCGCGGGGTCGACCAAATCGAATGCTGGCGCCCAACAGGGAGGGCGATCGTGTCAATCACACACAAGATGATTGACAAGGAAAGGCCGACAGAAGAAACGGACAACGAGATTATTACATTAATGAGACGGATCGATTAACGTGCCTTGGAATCCGCAAACAACCGGATGAAAATGTTAGGAATAAACATCTTCGGATATAATTGGCATCAGAGTAAGTTTGCTGCAACGAAAAGGAATTTTTCTTCGACGTCAAAGTATCTGTATGTGATTGTTGGAATGCTCTCTTCGTGAAAATTCGAAATCACGGATATGGATCAGGGGCCAGCTTTGTATAACTACTCTCATATTCTTATTACACCACCAGATTCTTCTATCGAACATAATTTCTATCCAAAATACTTAGGAGTTAAATTAGATTCATCTCTTAATTACAAGGCTCATTTTGATGATCTGAGACTAAAACTGAAAACTAGGAATAATATTGTTCAGAAATTAGCTGGATCGTCTTGGGGTGCTGATGCTTCCACTTTTCGCACAGCATCGCTAGCCCTAGTCTTTTCTGCAGCTGAGTATTGTTGATCTGTTTGGTTTAATAGTACACATACACAAAAAATTGATGCACAATTGAATACATCCATGAGAATAATTACTGGCACCATAAGATCTACACCGGTTCATTGGTTACCAGTTTTGTCTGATATTGTCCCTCCCCATATTCGCAGACAGACTGCAGCTCTGAATTCTTGGAATAAATATCATTCTTTTCCCAATTTATTCCGAATTATTTCATATTTTCCACAAGATAGAATTCCCAGATTGAAGTCACGTAAACCACTATGGCATAATACGTTTTTTAATATGAACATAAGTGATAAAGAATTATGGAAGATTGAGTGGAACTCTTACGAAATGTTCAATAAGTATCTCGTTTCTGATCCTTCTGAAAAAGTTCCTGGTTTTGATCTTCCAAGAAAAATTTGAACAGTTCTTAATCGTTTGGGAACAGATCATGGTCGTACCAATGGCATGCTATTTAGATGGAACTCAGTTCCTAGCCCAAGTTGTGAATGTGGAGAAGCAGAAGAAACAATACCTCATCTCATCAATAGTTGTCCCATATATAAATTTCAAGATGGTTTTAGGGCTATTCATGATGTTTCCCACTCTTTCTTGGAATGGGTTATAAATTTTAAACGAATATGATACGTATTTTTATTATTCAGTTCTTTTTTCTGCTTTTGTCTTCTTATTACCAGATTCAATGTGAGCACCTTGAAGAAGTCTCCGTCTCCATCAATAGAAGACCACTTTTGAAGAAAGAAGTCCCTAAAATATATTTCAGCTTATTTTTGTATTTTCTGACTTAGACGGGGAGCCAGGGTTTTTTTACTGGTGTTTTTTCCCTAGGGTTTTATGTCATACACCGAATTGTATGACACCCCGTCACTAACCCCTGATCTATAGGCTTTATTGTTTGCTAACTAAATATTGTCAGCCAAAAGTTCAAAAGAATATATATACCACCAGATTCCTAGATTTTATTCTCAGTGCAATTGAACATTTCATAAGAAAATACTCATATCTAATATTCACGAGCCGAAAATGGTAACAATCAATTGGGTCTGAATCCCCGATGAAGACTTTGTGATCCCACTTGGGTATGTCGTGCCGGCCGTATACTCTATCTTCCAATAGAGATGAGCTCATATTTGCAGAATAGATAAATTGTCAAATATTTCGGTCAAGTTGATTATGGGGCCAAATCCGTCAAATGTTTGCATAAATAACTCCAAAAATATTTATCCGATAAGATATAACTTGGAGGATGTTTGTATGAAGTTGACACAAATAGGTTCGCAGAAATCGTCGCTCTAGTCAATTTTTGAGATATTAAAAAAAAACGTTTCAATAATTCATATCTCATGAGATATTCGTCGGATTTCAACAAAAATTTGAGCATGTATGGACGAAATTGATATCATATATACAGGGTGAGTCTTTGATCACTGTGTTAATTTTAACCATAGATTCTTGACGTCAAAAGAAACATTTTCTTCCTATAACATTTTTCCAAATTTGGCTCCGTTCATAAGATATGGGGTGTGGAAATTTCATAAAAAAAATTGCATTTTCACCTGTAATATTCAAACGACAATATCAATTGAAATGATATCTTGTAGAAGGTTTTTGATAACACTCGTGCATATTTTTGCATCAATAGATTTATTCCACTTCTTGTGGGTTTCTCACTACTACTCTACAGATTGGTTAAATTGCATGAAAAACAAATATCGCTTGAACTAAAGGTCCGTATCTCGTACTTCCTGGAATCATTAGTCTTTTTTGCATATAAAATCATTCCTCATCTTTTCTCCTAAATTGCACCATTCTTGAGATATTTGAAGTTGAAAGGACTTGAATCGATATAATTTTGTCCAAATTTTCTGATTTTCCCAAATCCAACTCTGTGCTGAAATGATTCGATAATCAGATTTGTTCAATGTTGCCATATTTTATGTCTTTATTAAATATTTCTACAAAAGGTTGGGGAAATCTCTCCAGTCTATGGTTCCACCACTAAACACTATAGATGAAATTAACCACTGAACAATTTTTGTCTTACATTCACCACAAAATCTAAATTGCCATTTGCTGTATTCATTGTTAATGATGTCTAGCACCTTGTTTAATATTTAATCCAAAATAATATTCCATAATAAATAGAGAAAAAGTTTTCCGTTACTCTTCGGTATATTTTGACCGTTGAAATAGGTAAAGTATTTTCTGTCAGGACCTGTTAAATTGAATACTTGTCTTTATGAAGAGCTGGTTTTTTATAGCTTCAAACTTTCAGGGTTCATCAAATTATATCTATTCTAACATAGGAATGATGCAAATTGAGCTCATATGAGTTTTAAAAACTTCGAACCCAGTCTCCTAGATTTGTTTTATACCTTTATTATCTTTATTTCATACACCGATTCAACCTTGTTCACAAACTTAAGAGATAATAGAATTTGACTTAGTTTTAATATTTCTGAATGTTTGTTATGACGCATGGTTAATTAAAATTCGATCAATATTGTAACTGGATGCTATATGCTCATAAACAAGAAAAATTAGAATAGAAAAGCTTTTTCTGGCCTTAATCATTTCATACTGAATTGAATAATTTCAAACTATCGAAATTATCCTTTCAATATTTTCCACATCTTTTGAAGACAAGGAACAAGGAACCACAGAACACTTTTTTATTTGGAACTACCCACCACAGAGACGTTATAATATTTTAATGTGATAATAATTCACTATAATTATTCTGAGGAAAATTATAACTAAAGATCAGTATTAAAATTTGACATAATCTATGAATAACCAATATTCAATATTTATGTTCTTGTTTACGTAATTAAAACAGATACTCTGATTATAAAAATCAGTAATCAGTAATTATAGTCTAAACAGAATAGATTCATATTAATGATTTAACAAAAAATTTTTTATTAAAAAACACCTAGTTGATTTTTCAAAATCAAATTTAGGTATTTCTTCAAGAAAGTATAATTGCACACCTAAATCTGGAAATACTTGTAATCTATCCAGGTAAATTGTTATTGGGATTCAGTACAGAAAATAATCATCAAGCAAAGTAACATCACTTTAAAATGATTATTCGTAGTGACATCATTCATTGTTGTTGAAGATTTCGAAAAAGATTTTCATATTTTTAACAGTATATCAAGAGACCTCATAGACCTGTTCACTGGTCTCTGTCAAGGAGAAGAAACTTCAGAAATATCAGTGTTTGGAAAATCGTAGATGATTTTTTCTGGCTTTGAGTGAAAAAAAAGCACAGTGGCAACCTCTTGCCTTGGAAGTTTTCATAGAAATGATGGTTTTCATGATTTGGAAATTTTAGGAAGAAAATTACAAATGTATGATGATAACACCCAATAATTCTGAGTTTTTTTTGGAATTTCTCACTAGAAAGGCATGGTTTATAATCTTGAAGTAGAAAGAAAATATAGTAGAACATCAAAAATCTATGTTTATGGTGTTGAATTTTTTTTACCAGAAAATTAGTATTTTGTATCTTCCTTCTGGATATGGACCTAATCGGATGAAACATGAGTGAGTGAATCATTTCTTATAGGGAAAATAATGTTTTTAAACAATTCAGATTCAATAGTGGATGCTGTGAAAAGTATTTTTCATTCAAACTAAACTGGACTACAGAGGGGTATTTGCCTAATGTGAAAACTTAAAATGCTTATAACTTTTCAACGCAGCTGAATATAGAAAAACCGTAATGGAAAAAGTGTTTCTTTTGATCTCAAGAACCTATGGTTAAAATTAACGCAGTGGTCAAAGACTCACCCTGTATATTCTCTATGTGTGTATCGTAGCTTTCCATAACGAAAAAATATAGGTTTTTTCCTTTTACTTCAAGGCAAGAAGCCACAGAGGTTCAATTCATTTCAGGTTGACAGAATTGACAATCAAAAAAAATCATACTCGAATAGATATTTCAAAGGACTAACGAAAAGAAATATATTCTAGATGGTTTTCGATGGAGTGGAAATACCTTGTTTCGGTTGGTTCTCAAGAGAAGGGAATTGGAGCCTCAAACAAAACTGAGGAAAGGCTGTGAGTGGTTATTTTTGAATTACTTCATTGCAGCGGTTGTATTAGTACTGAACTGATACAATGTACCGAAAAAGACATTTGAACAATAGTGCAAAAGCTCCTTACCTCACGTCGGTACTTTTCTACATTTTATTCTGATGGTTTTGAAAATAGCGAAAACGTCCCGAAGCATCAAAATATGGAAAAAATATATATTTCGATGTTTTCATTTCAAGAATTGAAAATGAAAAAAATAATATTTTTTCGGTATCTTGTGACAAAGAAAAGAAATAGTTAATAACTTAGTTATAAAAAATTAATTAAAAAAATATTTTTACTGTCTATTATGAAAAAAAATTTTTAAATGCTCATTCAAACAATAGAAATATGAAATAGTAGGCGTGAAATAAAATTGAAACAGTCCAATGGCATGCTGTTCTCGTATTTACCTGACTAGAAGCGCGAAAAAAATATTATTCCATGTTACTCTCTGATTGCATCTTTACTACATATCAGTTATATTCAGTTCATCTACTCAAAACTCCTCTTAGTCCATATGATTTGCGAATAGGTCAAGTACGCAATCTAATTAAATTTATGAACGGGTTCAATGTCGAAGATAGATAAAAACTTCTTGAGAACTGTTTCCGGCAAAAACAAATAAGGCAAAGATAATTTGTACGGAAAGCACTACAAACTGTAACTCAATAAGTCGGTCGAGAATTGAAATTCAATCGACTTTGTTTTGATAACCCGAATCTCGTGAGATCTTGAGTTTCAACTCGTTACGTTGTGCCATTTGCATTCAATAAGTAGGCTAAGATATCCTTTTATCTATTTATGGAATGAAGATATGATAGAACAAAACTCACGCAGACTCACCTTATAGGTACATCACACGATGAAAAAATTGGATAAATGGACTATAATTACCTGTAACAAAAAATTACATAAGTAAACTAGATATTTATCGTGAAAGATGTTAAGTGAGTAAAAATGCACAATATTTTCTTTTAATTTCTTACTGAATTATTACAACGCGAGTGATAAGAAGAGAAGATCTCTGTTCAGTTTATTTTAAATATACAGGGTGTCTCAAGTTCGAGTGCCTATTAGACATATTTGAAATCTGAAAATTAGGATCATGATATTGTTCGAAGTTCTCTACAGAGCTAAAATATTTTCGAAGCCCAAAAACTTCCGGTTATACAGGGAGTGAAAATAAATTCGACGAAAAAATTTTTTTTCAAGTTTTCCATTCCTGGTATGATCGAGTATTCAATAGTGAATACATTTCTGTTAAAATCATTGTATTAAATCAAATAGTTTTCAAAATATCAAAAAAAAAAAAAAACTGGAAAAAGTCAAATATGTTCATTATTCTTATTTTAAATATCCTGAGCGTAAACCGTTTTTACAACATCGAAGAGGAAGGATGTGAAAAGGTCATGTATCTTTTGGATTTCAAAAATATCATCACAGGGTGTTTCAAATTTTGTGTTGAAAATTGTGATCTTAAATTGGCCATAACTTCTGTTTTTCAAATTAGAACCCTATTTTTTATAATTGTGTTGGATTCTGCGGTCGAAAATAATGATAGTTTTCTCACATGATGATGCTCCTAAATTCAATGATTTCTGAGTTATTCGAGATTTTCTGGATTTATGGTGCACGTAGAGTCAAATTGATTGCATCTTGAAAAGTTCAATGAATATTCTATCGAAACCATGGGAACACTCTGTACCCATAGGAGATAAATTATCTGTTAATAATTCACAAGTGTCAGGTGTTATTGTTATTCGTTATATTCATTTATATTATTAGTTGGGTAATTTGAAGAAAATCACACAAAAAAGTTTTCGGTACTCATGCGCCGATATACTAATACGTATTTTATCTCAATTTCCTATAGCGTCATGAACGGCTGAAACGACTCGCCTCATTCGAAGTGTACCGTTTCAGTACAGAAATGTGGCATCTTTAACAAAATCAACGTTTTCGACAATCATAAACCAAGAAAAATTCTTCCTTCTAGTGAGCCGACAAAAAACCGTGAACAGAAAAGATGAACCAATTGAAGCCCAAACAATGCATCTTTAATCGCCTTGTCGTTGGTATTCGTGTCAGATACCAACTGACAAGGTCTTTGATGTTAAATCCGAGAGTTGTCGGTTTTCTTATGTAAGCCATACCCTCGGTAGCTGGTTGTGGGCTTCGATCGGCCTTTTACTTAATTAGTTCACAGATTGAATGACGATCGGAAATTAGAAGCCCGCTCGGCTGTCTCCGCCCGCCGTTTCTGTTCGATCGTATCTCGTAAGATCGCACCCTCAATTACGACGTCCGGCCGGACAGAGGAGAAATTAACGCCGAGAAAATTTCGAAACGCTGCAGACGATTTGTAACAGTCCTACTTTTATAGATCGCCAAGATTGTTACACTGGAGATTCGTTCGATAGAATTTTTCGTAATGCCTTCGGTCGGATAATAGGAGATTATCAGCAGATTTCTAATCGGATTTTACGAAACCGAATCTCATGATAGCAACTTATAGTCGAGAAAATTCATTTCAAGTTATGGATTAAACAGAAGTAACTCCTCAAAATTAACTACATGAAGGCAAATTATGTTGTAATCAAAATAGGTGCATTCCATCATGTTTTGTATTTCACCATGACGCATTCAAGTTTTCATAAGTAAACAGAAAAACCGCAAACACCGTTTGTGTTTCCTCCGTTCACCTACGGATGAGAGAGTACGTCCAGCCTTTTTGTGAGTGATTCGTTTCCTCTGTTCGGCGAACCGCGCTTCCGGCTCTGTTCCCGACAACCTAACTCTTATCTTGGCCGAGGAATCTCTCAGCGCATGTCGCTTTAGAATACATTTACAATTAAAGAAGAAATACGCCTATATAAGTGGGTATAATAAAATAATGCGTTGCTACGATTTTTATAATAGCTTCAGACGATTTTCCTACGTTAAGGAAACTCATGAAACTAATTTATCTGTCGGCAGAGACAATTCACACTCTGCACTAATATTTGTGTAACTACCATACTGTTGATATCATGGGTATGAAGATGCAATCAATAACGGCTCTGGGTTTATTTATTTTATTTCATTTATTTTTATTTATACATGTACATCATTAAATATATATATAGATTTGTTTGACCGCCTACACAGACCCAAATCGGTATACTCTACCGACTTTTCGGTCCAAAAGTGACGTTGTCAGACCCAGCTCCGGGTCTGACAACGTTTTTCAATGGAATCATAATCAGGGGTCAGGGGTGTTAGATATTAATTTTGAGCCGGGTCCGAAAAGTCGGTGAAACATCATATTTTATACAGAAATACTTCGGGGAACGGCCAGTGCGAGGGCGCTTCCGGCGACCTCGTCTTGCTGTATGTAAACGGTATACTCGATCAACGTCTCCAATCCCTAAATCTGGCAACGCTGTGCCTTATGTATAAACCCGAAATTCTCATTTTTCTACAACTTATACAAACCCGATATAGGAGACCGCCCTCCAGAAGATAGTTTATTCATTTCTTCCAAGCGGACCGAAAATATGATCTCGTCTCACAGATATTTCATTCTTCAAACGAGTATAGTTGAAAGTCATAAGAATGGGGTACAATAGCTCGTCGTTAGAAGAAAACTACCTGGAAAATTTTTCGCATAAAAATTTTATTATCATTCATTGGATCACAACTGACTTACGAATCATATTCATAAGAGTCATGGAAATTTCAATTACCCTTTATAAGGAGTCGTTACGGAAAATTTTCGATATTTTTCTGAATTTGACGTTTCCGAATTTTTTTTATGTTCACCGAAATGAAATGAATCTGGTCAAAATTTTATTTGAGAAATGTACAGGAATATTGGATGGATCTTAAAAAATTTAGAAAAGCACTGACGTGGGGTCATGAGCATCAGCGTGCTATTCTTAATGCTGATGAATATCTAACGAGATATCAAGTATTTAGGAACGGTTTCTATAAAATTTGCAAACTTCTTTGTTTAAACGCTATCCGAACATCTTCCTAGTTACAAGTTTATCTGGTGGATATGTTAGTATGTTAGGAAATGTTGAGGAAACGAAATTCCAAATGCATAATTAATGCAGAACTATCCGACGTTTTTGGCCCAGATATTTGGACAATGGACAATCAATCGAGATTCGAAAGTTACAGGCATTTGAACAGACGATAGCTCGCTGTTCAACTAGGAACAAGCGGGTAAAAATTCCTGCCTATCTTTTTTACTGAATTTGAGATTAAAAGGTGAATTGATTTTAGAAATTGAATGCTTTCCTCATTCGTCATCTTCAAATCTTAACTACAATTTTTTTTCAGTAAATACTAATTCTTATCACTTTTTTTCCCACATTATTCAATCTGGTTTTAATATTGAAAACCAAATTTCGAATAATAATAATAGCTTTATTGTCCAACAGAAAATCCATTTACAGGACAAGTCACTATACAGGGATACAAATGTTACTATTAAGAATAACTGCTCCATAACCACCTACATACATATATTACACAAAATCAAAATTTAACTATGAATCGGACAGATGTTCAAGTGCAATTTTCATAAAAGTTTGTTGAGAGCACGAAAAATATCACAACAGGTACAGCTACTATAATTATATAAGTTATTACACATTAAATTTATTGGAGCCTTACGCAGGATATTCTTTCTAGCTCTTTCACATTTAAAAACTGAAGCATTTCTCGAATTGAAACATGGTAGGTGGAAATTTAATTTGCTGAGAATTTCGGCAGAGTCGATTTTATTATTTAAGGTTTTGTACAGAAACATAACTGATCCTAAAGTTATTCTTAGACTTAAACTTGGATAATTCAGTCGCTGATAAAGATAATTATTATCACATCCTCTAGGAGGATTGACTCCGTCAATCTTGAATATCAAATACTTCCGTGAATACGATAGAGCTAGAGTTGAAATTTTCAGAGTAGATTTGAGTTATAAATATCTCGGCTGAGTTCGTTATTCGGATAAATCGGTAAAATAGTTTCGAAGTAACAAAATAAAATTTTCCAAATAAAAAATTTTTATGGTGCACTTTTATCAGGCGTATACACCAATACCGTTTTCGACTTTGACAAACCAATAGTTTCGAGATATGATTTTTCAAATCCTGAATAAATACTGGTGAAACTGAACTCTATTTATCCCTTGTTAATCATCTACCTACTCAGGGTCCAAGGGTCAGCGCTCTGGCCTGTAAAGCGGAGTTTTAAAATTCAATATATCCCAACATGCTGGTTACAAAAACCAACGGTATCACTATGAGATGTTAAACCATTTTTGTTTTTTTAATACAATTTCACATTTATGACAACTTTCTTGGTCTCGTTAGAGTGAGATATCCCCATAGGAAATGCACATTTCAAACGGTTTGATGCGATCTTCCTGATAAATCCTTAAAGAATTACGAGGGTTATTGCATTTGGATTCAGGTTATTAATTAGATTTGGGTTTATTTCTATTGCTTGGTTGTTCCAAGTAAAACAGCAAGCTATTGTTCTACCAAAACAGATAAACTTTTCGACTAGCGAGTCAAAAATATTTCCAATCGATTGGGTTTATGAAGATATAAATAAGGTCATTTAATTTTATCCCAATAAAACAATTTTTCCGATACAGCTTAGGAATAGGGCATCCCGAGTGCCTATAAAGCACTTCTGAAGAACTTAAATTATTTGAAACATTGAACATTAAAAAACTTTAACACCTGATGAATTTTCTTGAAGCTCGAATACTTCTAGTTATCCAGGTGAAAAAATGAGTAATTTGAAGAAGTTATCTCTCTGATGTTTTCTCTTCGTAAATGATATCTTAAAGATCTAGTTTCATAACGGCATTCGTCAAATTTTTTTAGAAAATATTTAATAATTTTTGTTTTTCAATAATGAAAAAAGTTTTATATTATTATTATGTCGTAATATATTGAAAATTTTCCTTAACAAAATCCTTTAGATATAGATTGAAATTTCTATAGTTTTTCAAATATGATATGTCAGTTGTTATCGAAAAAACTTTTTATGCGGAAAATTTCTTACATACTGTCTGACGATGAGCAATTGTACCTGATTTTTATGAACTTCTATGATAATCGGTTGAAGATTTGAACCAGTGAAGATGAGTTATTTGATTATCGGTCAGGTTCGCAGAATTAAATAAAGCAATATTCTATACGACGGTTCCCTCTATTGGGACTGTATAAGTTGTAAGAGGCGATAGATTTTGGGAGAATTCAGTGGATACATTTCATGTGACCTTCTACTGAAAAAGTAAAAGATACTCGTTAGTCACTTCTCAACATAAGATATGCAATTAGAGTTATTTGCGGTATAACTAACCGGCGCGGTCAGTCCCAACGATCTGACAACACCGCAGGGACTGAAAAGGTTTGGAGAACATCCCGTCGGCGTATAAGTGGGAATGAAAATTCGGTTCAGGATATCGGGCTTCAAAACGTGAATCAAGTATATCACTTTTTGAATGAAAAATTTTTCCCCTCTAAAGTTGCCTGAGGAGTTATATTTCCTTAAAGCAGATTTTCCACATATATACACGCAAAAACCACCTGGATCATACGGGTCTCAGGTAGCCTGTCGCATGTACCGGGACTGAACACGTCTGTTAGAAAAAATATATATATATATATATATATAACAAAAGTCCGAAACAAGTTTTGTATATGATAAATAGTTGCCGTCAAGTAATACACGGCTTGTCAGATACAATTAGGGTGACATGAGCCAATAACAACAATAGACAAATGGTGGGTATCACATACTACATTTACTATAAATAGTACATTTAGATCTCTTCAATTTTATAAACAGTGCTTTTCAATAATGATTCTTTCACACCCTTGTTGAATTTGAGGTCATTCAATTCCGTCAGATTATCAGGCAATTTATTATATAGTTTCTGTACGATGTGATTTGCACCCTACTGCAATTCTATGGAAAGGAATACTGAGTAGTTGCTTATTTCTGGTGTTTATTCGTGGAAATCGGCATTGGTTCGAAACTTTTTGAGATTTCTGTGTAGATAAACCACGGCGGTGAGAATGAAAACCGAAGTACAGGTGAGAATACTCTCTCTCCTAATAATATCTCGGCAACTCTCTGTCACATTCATCCCAAATATAGCCCTGATGGCCTTTTTCTGTTTCAGCAGTACCTTCTGTGCTTCACTGCTATGCCCCCATAATATGATACCGTATATCATTCTTGAGTGAAATGTTGAGTAGTACACTAGTTTGACTGTAGCACTGTTCGATATCATCCTCATTCTTTTTATAAGATAGATGCCGAGAGTTTGCTACATAATTCGCTTGTGTACTGGTTCCAGCTCACTGACATATAGATATTTATTTATTATTTAGAATAATATAATATATAGAATAATATATAGAATATATAGATATTTATTTATGTAGATATTTCAAGGCTTCTTCTGTATTTTCTTTGATCGTGAACAAGAGCCGTTGAGTTTTATTTCTGTTCATAAGAAGACCATTCGAGGTGAACCAATGCTGTGCGCCTGTTAGCGATACTGAGGTTTTTCGCTCTATGTTGTCTCGACTTCGTGATCTGTTCATGAAAGCAGCATCATCGGCGTATTTACAAAACTGGTCAGTTTCCAAGTTGGCATGTAGATCATTTGTGAAGACGAAGAACAGTAGAGGGCCCAAAATCGACCCCAGCGGCACACCCACCTTGATCTCCCTCAAGTCAGACACCTCGCCATCCTATTATCATCACCTCAGACCTTTTTGCTAGGTAGGAAGCGAATATGTTGAGAGCTCTTCCTCTTATTCCGTAGTATTCTAATTTACTGAGCAGAACTTTATGGCAAACACTATCAAATGCCTTTCTCAAATCGATGCAGGCCCATTCGACCTCTTCATCCTTGTTATACGCCTCGATTATAGTGTCCAATACGTCCAACATTGCCGATTTTAAAAGTAGTTCGATCAGTTTTGAGAAAGCTGGCAGTATGGAGATTGGCCGATAGTTTGAAAATTCCCCTATTGGCCCTGCCTTCAATACAGGTATTACCACGCCAACCTCGAGTACTAGTGGAAAGAGTTCTTGTTCGAAGCAATCGTTTATTATCTTACACAGTGGTTCTTTTATGTGTGGAACAATTTGCTTCAGCAGCGCCACCGAAATACCGTAAAGTTCTCTCGTGCATTTGTTTTTCAGCCTTTTTGTCAATTTCATGATTTCTTCCTCTGTTGTTGGTTTCAGATACATAGAGTTCATGGTATTCATTCCGATATTTTTCATCAAAACGCTTGAATCACTCAATGATGGTCGCACCGTTCGTTGTTACCCTGTTTCTTCGCGTATTAAATTCCACATTTCTTGAACTTTATTCTTTGCATTGGTTATTCTATTCGCTTGGCTTCCACTTTCATTTGGATTTCTTTCTTCAAGGTGGTTTTCAGATTTTTGTAAAGTGCATGACTGGGCTCGTCTTTTCGCAATAGTTCTTGCTGCCTCTACTCTCATCTTTAAAGTCTTCAAGTTTTTATGACAGCAGTACTTTTTTTCTGTTCGAGTTCCATTTTCCCAGGAAAGTATGAGTTAAAGAGCCCTACAAGAGTGCCGTGAAAATTACTGTAGTGCACCCCAGCGTTATGATTTCAAATTTGACTCCAGTTTATAGTTTTGATAGCCTCGACAAAACGGTTGATATCTTTTTCGTTCAATTGCCTTGCATTTCTATATTTAGTATTTTTATGTTGAATTGTCTTTTTCGCAGTTGGTATCTTCAGAATCTGTGCCCTATGGTCCGATAAAAAAGCTTCATACGTTTCATGTTCACAATCACTCTCTGGCAAATCAGTGAAAACATTATCAATGCAAGTACTCGAATGAACTGTCACTCTCGATGGCTCTGTAAAAATAAATCTTAAACCGAACATGTTGAGCATCTCGATCGGTTTAGTTTTGTCTGTTGAAATTGAGGGTTACCTCTATGAGAAATTATAGCAACTTCAACATGATAATACAACAAAGAAGTTTCCAGTATGTGCACTTTGTCATGGCTTACTTTGAGACTTTTAAAAAAATTGCGCATTGTACAACTAATGCATCTTTCAAAAAGTCTTCTTCTTCTTCTTCTTCTTCAGCCCGTTTGAGTCCACTCCTGGACATAGGCCTCTTCCAATCGCTTCCATGTCGTCCTACACAGTGCTGTGAGAATCCAGTTCTTTCCTGCTCGCCTCTGAATGTCATCTCGCCATCTTAACAGGGGTCTGCCAACACTTCTTTTTGTCAGTCGTGGTCTCCACTGCATGATAATTTTCGTCCACTTCACATCATTCCGCGCGACATGACCAGCCCACCGCCATTTACTTCTAGCAGCTTGTTCTACTGCGTCACTTACTCTGGTTTTCGCCCTGATATTTTCATTTGTCTGCCTGTCTCTCAAGCTGATCCCGAGCATTGCTCGTTCCATCGCACGTTGGCAGACTCGCAGTCGTTGTGCGCTTTTCTTTGTTAGGGTAACTGTCTCGAGTCCGTACAACATGACTGGTAACACGCAAGCATCAAATACCTTTCGTTTTAAATTAATTGGTATTTTAGGTTCTTTGAGGATATGTGCCAGATTCCCAAAAGCCGCCCAAGCCAGCCTGATCCTTCTCCCTATTTCGGCTGTCTGGTTGTTCTTGCCCAGCATTATGTTGTGACCAAGATAAATATATTCCTCTACAACTTCAATCACCTCATTATCGACAGTGACACAGATATTGTCTGGGCTCATGATCTTAGTTTTTGCAGGTTCATTTCTAGGCCTACTATTTGTGACGCTTCCCTCAGGTCAAGTAACATACTGCTAAGCTCCCTGCATTGAAAACCAAACACTCGCCAACCCTCTTGGCAAGCGTGGCTTTTGAATGCCAAACCCTTCAAAAAGTAGTAAAAGTGAAACAAAAATAGACCTGTTTCAAGATTTTTTTCCCAATTATTTTTTTTTTGAGAAACTGAAAAGGTTCCATAATTTTGACGCGCACTGTAGGGGATACCGGGTACAAAAGTAACGGCGGTTTGAAAGTAACAAATGCTCTCTAGATTAATCCAATAGGCGAACACCGCTTTGCTGCTGTCAGGTGACAGCCGGGAGTGCTCTCTTCAATTGCATTTAGTTGCCGCGTACGCTGTTAGGCTGTGTGACAGGACGCTACGAGAATTTATACATCAAAGGTGAGTTTTATGACGTTTTCTTATTCAAAGTTTAGATAGTCCTAAAAGTAAATAGGAATCTGAATGGTTTTGTTATTCTATTCTGTAATAAATTGATTACACATTGCGTAAATTCATTTTTGTGTAGCATGCTCCGATTTAAGGTTATGTTGTACGTTTTGACAAAAATGTGAACGGGTACAAAAGTAACATAGCCCTATGGGTACAAAAGTAACATGTTACTTTTGTCCTCGTGGTGATTTTATTATTTATTATTTTTTAGTTGTATTTTTTACAGAATGCCCCGTCAACGCATTAGAAAAACTGAACGAGGAACCACGGATACGGGAGTGTATCAAAAAGCGGCTGAAGAGCATTTTAAAGATGCTGCAACCATAAGAGGCCAGGCAAAAAAATATAATGTTTGCCATGTAACATTATTTAGATTTATAAAAAAATTAAAAGCAGGAAATGCTACCGCTGTTGTGGGCTACCGTTGCGTCAACGTCAACGTTTTTACCAACGACGAAGAAATTAATCTACGCGACTACTTAATCGAGTGTTCGGCAGCTTATTTTGGGTTTTCCCCAACTGAAGTACGTAAACTGGCATACGAGTTAGCGCTTAAAAATGAAAAATCATTTCCTACAAACACGATACTCAAATGGCGGGTAAGGAATGGTTTTTCAAAACGACACCTGAGCCTGTCTTTAAGATGTCCTCAAGCAACAAGTCTGTCGCGGTCATCAAGTTTCAACGAGCATAATGTGAGTAAATTTTTTGACAACCTTGCTAATGTTATGGATAGGTACCAATTTGAGCCAAAAGATATCTGGAACATAGACGAAACAGGGGAGCACTGTCCAAAAACCTAGCAAAATTGTAGCCCAAAAAGGAATTAAACAAGTAGGTAGCAGTTACATCGGTAGAAGGAGGAAGATTAGTAACTGTTGCTGTTGCCATCAATGCTCAAGGCGGACACATCCCACCCTTTTTCGTATTCCCACTGAAACGATTCCAAGACCACATGATCCGTGAGGGTCCTGTAGAATGTACTGGAGAGGGCAATTCTAGTTGATGGATGGAAAATACAGAAGTTTATTCGTGTTATTAGTATATGATAAAGATTTTAAATAAATAATTTGTTGATTTACCATGTATAATATTTTACTCATTACCCACCCCTTCGGCTTGTTACTTTCGACCTGCCTACCTGGTCGAAAGTAACAAGTGGCGATTTTTTTTTAAATTTCTATAATTCATATAAAACACACTATATTGTGATAATTCGAATTGCTAGAGTAAAGAACATAAACTGAATTTTTATATAGTTATTTTGAATGAATGGCAATAGTAACACCCAGCCAGAAATCAAGGTAAAAGTACAAAGTGTTACTTTTGTACCCGGTCTCCCCTATGCAGGGTGTTGCATCTCAGACGAGCCACCCAGTACATCTTTTATTCTTGAGTAATTGAATAAAACATGGTATGGAAATATGGAAAAACAGTGACGTGAGGTCAGGGGCTTTTGCGCGCTGGTTCCTAAGTATTTTCTCTGACTATGAAACATTGCAATAAAAAAGCGGGGGATAATATAAAAGAATCAATGAACAAATATCCCGATTAAACAATAACAAACCCACAATTCTCCTTCAGATTCATTTCAGCCACAATACTATTCCACTTGAAATAGCTTAATTACGAATAACAGTACTAAATATCTTCACACAGAAACGCATTCAATGAAACATTAAATAAGAAATTCATGCTGGAGGAATTCAGATAGACTGTATAAAAAGTTGTTTAATTGAATAAAATTCTTCAAAATAGAGGATGAATATAAGTATTTAGGAAAGACCATTCACAAACTTCGAAATATGTTACATTTATCATACGTAGAAGTTCAAACAAAATCCATCCTTCAGTTTATCTAATTATCCAGTTCAAATGCTCAATATTACCAGACGAACTTGAAGAAAAATATTAGGTACACAAGAAAATTTTTGAATACAACTGAGAAGTTCTCTTATTTATATAGCTTCCGCAACTCTAACCATATCTTACACATCTTTACGGTGGTTACGTCAACAACAAAAAATTCACAAGCAGTTCTTGAGGAAATACTGTTAGCAATTTCGCCTCGTGAGATTCATTTCTTTCTTGTAAAAATTACGATAATACCATATCATTACAGTTATTTTTGTCGCTTAATGGTTATCCCATACCGCGAGATTATAATTATTGACATTTTCTAAAGCATGATATCATCGACTATTAAACACCAAACACACGAGTACACTCTCATAAACGCTTACGGAATACACGGAATTTGTCGAGATAACAAATCTAAAGGAGGTGAAAGTTTCACCGGAAAATAATTGCAAGCGCTCAAACTGTACATTGGCACGCGAAAAATTATGGTTTCTATTGGGCTCACGAAAAAAGTTACTTGATCACATATTTATAAAGATGCAATTATGATGATACCGAACGTGAAAACATGTAGAGATCCGACAGCCTACAGTTTTTACTTTATCAGTATTTTCATGAACACCCGCTTCGGCAGAGATGCGTTATGGGCGAATAAGATTGAGCCCTAATTCCCCCCTAATAATTTATTGATCAGTTTTTGAAGTATTCAGTCGATATTCTATGATCCACACTATGAGCAAGTCACTAAAATGGTGAACGTAATCTTTGAGCTGAAAGATACAGCCTTGGCCAAAAGTATTGAGCACCCATGTCACCTTTCAGTTTTTTGAACAGGGTCAAACCGAAATAAAATGAAACAATTCCTGTAGGTTTATATCATTATTTATTAATACATAATCAATATTTCGTGGGTCCACCTTTTGCATTAATTACGGCAGAAATTCTTTTTGGCATCGAGTTCACTAGTTTTCTACAGTCTTCAGCCGTTATCGCGTTCCACTCCAGGCGCAAGCAGCGTTTTAGCTCTTTTTTGCTGTTAATAGTGTGGCGCCGGACTCTGCGCTTTAATAAACCCCATAAATGCTCTATGGGGTTTAGGTCCGGAGACTGGGCAGGCCAGTCCAGAAGTTCAATGCAATTTTCTCGAAACCATGTCATCGAGCGAGCAGACTTGTGGCACGGCGCGTTATCCTACTGGAATTTAACGCCATCTATATTTGTGTCTCCAAAAAGTGTGTTGAATGAATGCAACAACGCAGATTCTAGTACATTTATGTACTTTTTAGAGTTCATGCGACCCTCACACAAGAACAATTCGCCAACTCCAGAATCAGTCATGCAGCCCCAAACCATTATGCTGCCGCCACCTTGTTTTACAGTTGGTACTACACACTGGTTGTACACCTCTGAACACCAGGTGTTCCAAAAATCTGCAATAACGAGAAAAATATTGAGCCCCGAGAAAAATATTAAATTAAAATAAAGAGGCATTTTTTTCAAACTGTTAATGAAATATTAAAAGGACATTAAATTAACTAACTTACCTCAAAGTTTGATTCATCTGACCACACAACATTTGACCAATCTTCTGCAGTCCAACTTCGGTGTTTTAATGGCCATTCATATCGAGCTTTCTTGTTGTCATCCGAGAGCCATGGCTTCTTTCTGGCTTTACACCCTCTCAAACCAGCTTCCTGAAGTCGTCTGCGAATTGTGCGAGCAGAAATTGATGGTGTAATTTCTACTGACAATTCAGCAGCAAGCTCGGAAGAAGTTTTTGTCCTATTTTTTAACGACTCTCTCAATAACTGACGATCTTGACGACCTGTAGTGATGCGCTTGCGCTCGCTTGTAGGCCTATTCCGATGAGATCCGGTAGCAGATAATCGCTCAATAGCATATTGCACAGATCGGCGCGAAAATTTCACAGTTTTGGAAATCTCTACTTGTGATTTCCCTTGCTCATGCTGAACCTGTATCTGCACACGTTTTTCTAACGAAACTTCGTTTCTTTTTGGCATATTATAACGATATCACTCCAATCTTCCGTAAACAATCACCAAAAGCAAACTAAACGACTGGATGTGTCCACAACGAAGGGCAATAGCGAACTGATAAATAAAGACAAAATGTGCAAAAATAGCAAACTTTATGGCACCCAGGTGTTTTATTGCTTTTTGCGGCAGATGTAATTATTTTTAATCCTTTTTAGATGCCGACAAAAGAATCCTTAAACAATAGCTTTGTTTTTCCCAACTTGCCGTACACCTGCAAAATTTTTTAGGGTGCTCAATACTTTTGGCCAAGGCGGTATTTTCAGGATCGACTAAATTTTCGCGACAGTAGCTTAGATATTTGTCTAAACAAAGTGTCTGAATCATAAAGCCCATTCTAATTGAATATTGAAATTGATCTGTATGGATTTAAAAACTCTATGAATAACTAGACTAGAGTGTGTTTAACTATATGAACTGATAATATCATTCAAAAAAATGAATTGAATATTAATAAAATCAAAATAAAAAAAAAGGCATTCGAAAACTAACACCCGGACCGATTTAATTTCCATATATAAGAACATATATCCATTTAATTATCTAATTGTATTGTTTTATCCAATAAATTATATTTTCCCAATTTCTCAATTTCAGAAAAATTGAAACTGTGTAGATTTTCATATGAATGTTTTAATAGTGCCGTCTTGTTCTTTCATTTTTTAGGTATCTACCTGTTTGCCTTCATCACGTAGGTGACCTCATAAATTATTATCGAAACTTTTCATCAAATTTCAAATTTAGTAAATCAATATAAGGTTATCTGAGATATATTCCACAAATACTTCAAAATCTTCGGTGTTGTCCAATGTATGGAAATTTGGCAATAGATTTCTTATTTTAAATGGGACAGTCCCGTATTTCTATTTTCGTTATGATTCTCTACAAAAATTAAATTAATTCGTTTCACTTTCCAATTATCTATCTTCATCAGTTTTTATGTTATGAGAATTTTGAAAAAATTCAAATCCAATTTGAAAGCGAAAACACTATTTTTGCTCAATACTGAGATTTCAATTCGAAATTAGGCATGATCTTAGACGAATTTTGATTTTTACGTTTTGTAATCTTAGAAGTAATTATAAAAAAACCGAAGAAAATTACCATTTGACAACTAAGAATATTGAAAAACAACGCGAGAAAACACGAAAGAATCCCAAGTAACACAAATAATCCAAAGGAACCTGAAAAAAATCCGAAAGAATACATATAACTTGAAAGCGCGCGAAAAAACTCGAAGTCACGCGAAACACCCCGGAGAAATACAAAAAAACCGAAAGCGCGCAAAAAAATCAAAGTACTCGTAAAGCGCACACCACGTATATCACCCGATCGTAAACTCATTGTAAATTGCACACCCTGTATGACATTATATCGAAATCAGCTCCCATTCGCGAGAAAACATAATAACTTGAAGAAAAATACATATGAGACACCCAGTATACAATTGATTAGCAGTGAAAAAAAAAACCAAAAGAATATCGTTGCAACTCCATCCATTCGAGTTCAGTGGATACCACGAAGGAAGTATCAAAATTATTCTATGGAGCTCCTATGTAACACCCCGTATATGAATCGAAAATAATCTTTTTTCCATAAAAAAAAACCCGAAGGAACACAAAAAACTTGAGAGCTCGTAAAAACAGAAGAACTTCTAAAGTGCACCCCCCGTATATTACCCGATCGCAAATTCATTGTAAATCGCACACCCTGTATGACATTTTACCGAAATCGGCCTCCACACGTGAAAAAAATGAAAACTTTAAGAAAATGCATATGGGATACCCGGTATATAATTGATTCGTAGTGGGTGCTTTTATCATAAAAATCAAACCGAAAAAATATCGTTTTAACTCTATCGTTTCAAGCTCAGTGCATTCCACGAAGAAAGAACCCGACCAAACACGAAAAATTTCAAATTTATTCTTCCCACCCCTGTATATTCACACGGAATGCGACTTGAGCAAACTTAACCGTGCATTCTCTTAAATTCGCCTCACTTATAGAAAGGGATGTAGATAATTACTCTCTTCTATGGCGTGATCTGTGATCAGTATCAAAACAATGATCGCTTTTGGCAGATTCTATAAAATTGATTTCTTAAGCAAAAGAATTGAATAGTTTTTGAATGTACAGAATAATATGATTATTTTCTGAGCATATAAATACCTTGGAAGCCTCTGTTAAGCAATTATATAACCCAAAATTTTAACCCCGGATGTTGTTTACAATCTGGCAATCCAAATCGATTGCATTGATAATTCTTTCAGAGGGATATATTATTGACTCAAAATAAAGGAAATAAATCAATCATTATGAAAGCCAAATATACATAATATTACCCTTAACGGTCCGTTTCGATCGATTTTCTACTTGAAAAACCTAATGTCACAAGTCCGATGGATATATAAGAACATATATCCATTTAATTATCTAATTGTATTGTCCGGTTTATCCAATAAATTATATCGGAGCGTGCCCAATTTCTCAATTTCAGAAAAATTGAAACTGTGACGTAAGATTTTCATACGCGGGAATGTTTTAATGGTGCCGTCTTGTTCTAGGTTTCGTTACACCCGCGGAGCCCGTATCTACCTGTTTGCCTTCATCACGTAGGTGACCTCATAAATTATTATGAAACTTTTCATCAAATTTCAAATTTAGTAAATCAATATAAGGTTATCTGAGATATATTCCACAAATACTTCAAAATCTTCGGTGTTGTCCAATGTATGGAAATTTGGCAATAGATTTCTTATTTTAAATGGGACAGTCCCGTATTTCTATTTTCGTTATGATTCTCTACAAAAAATTAAATTAATTCGTTTCACTTTCCTTTATCTATCTTCATCAGTTTTTATGTTATGATTCAATTTTGAAAAAAATTCAAATCCAATTTGAGAGGCACAAAAATGGCTATATTTTGCTCAATATTCGAGATTTCAATTCGAAATTAGGCATGATCTTAGACGATATTTTGATTTTTGCCACCGTTTTGTAATCTTAGTTGTAATTATAAGAGTGGTCTAAGAAAATTACCATTTGACAACTAAGAATATTGAAAAATTAAATCTGATATTTTTCAAATTAGTCAAAGTCGTCTATAAATTGACATACCTGTGACTCAACTCGATCCTTAGGATAACTCTTCGAGTTTTGATGACAAACAACAAGTATTCCAAGTGTTTCGCATAAGTTTTTGTATAAATAAGCTGAGATTTGTAGGGATCTCTTGGTGGCACTCTATATAGCCACGCATAGCTTAATTCACAGCGCTTCAGTGGCCTAGAGGTTAGCGCTCAAGTTTCACACTGACTAGGTGCCGGGTTCAACTCCCGGCGGCTCCCTCAAACTTCTAACCCCTGCGTCTATGGCATGGCGCACACAAGCCATACTGATGAGTCCAAATGTGTGCGCCAGGGACGAAACGCAAAGTAGGGAACATATTCGATCCTACAGATTCAATAACAGTTAACTCATAATCCAAACAAGATAGGTATAAGGAAATGTATAAAATAACTATAGAGTGGATTGTGGTCATTCTGAAAATGAAAAAACATACATACATTATATTTTAGGTCAATAGGTCTTTGATACATTTATGAAATACAGATGAAGGATAATATTTAATTTCACCGCAATATATCCTTTTCTGTTATTTATGAAATACTTTCAAGTTTCCGGTAATGCCAGACTAATGCAAATTTGGCAACAGCTTTGTTATTTTAAATAGAGGTAAGGTAGGGTAAGGATATAACAGAAATTAATTAATATGATATGAACTAAATTTTATTGCTTGGCCGAGATCAACAATTTTAAGAATTACTACATCCGATAAGTTTCAACAACTTAAAATATGCTTATTGAAATGCAACAACAAATGTTGAAATATATTTATTATGTTAAAATAATAATAGTAAAGTAACAGGTAACCACAGAAATTACAGATAACCTCAAAATTTGAATAGATTTCTACCGCATGTAACGACAGAAGAAAATAACAATAAATATAGAAAAACGTTACAGCGATTTTCGATTATTAATATTTGGTTTTGTTCTTTGATCCCGAAATATAAAATGCTGAAATTGTTGTGCTTTGGGTGTTGATTCAATATAATGTAGAATCTTTTATTTGTACTTTCACTTTTTGAAAATTCGTCGTTTGAAGAAAGGGTTTAATTTTGTTTGTTGGATTATGAACATAAGGCATTTCAAATAATTTAACACTCTGAGTTATTGCTTTCAGGTTTTCACGTTCTGCATTTGTAATATTTAGAATTATAATTCTTATAAGATTTGAAGGATAGTTATTTTCGAGAATAATTTGGATCTTTTTAAAATTTTCATGGTGAAAGTTCTGAGACCGTATATTCCAAGTTTCTCATAATATTAAGCTTCTGTAACCAAAGATATTCCGAATGAAAATTTATTATTCTATCGGATGCTGTTGGTCTTTGGTACAAAATACTATTTTATCATTACTTCTTATAAGCATTAGATCCAAAAAATTCAAATGATTCTCTTCAACCTCCACATTGAATTGTAATCTAGGATGGAAACCATTGAAACAATAAAGTTTCATCAATTCCAGAAACAAGAACGGATGTGCAGATATCACCAACAGAACGCAGAAGCTAAATGCTGCGGCTGTATTTTATATACTCACGGAAATAAACCTTAAACCGAAGCTTCTCTCAAATTAATTCAATAGCAATTCTACGAATAACCAGATCAATAAACCCATACTCAAGTTAGCATAGGTAAAATATATCTCATATCAATTTCCGCCAAGATCATTTCACATTTCCTATTTTCCAATCGAAATACGTATCATGTATCGGGAAAGTAACGTCCTTGTACCCTGCAATATCGTTCGTATTATTCCACCTCTCACGCAATACCATTTATATGAGGTTCTTTTACTTATGCTAATGCATACGAACGTATCCTTCCGTTATGTACACAGACCTATTTGGACTGATTTACTAGGGGCATGGAGGACATTATGGTCGTTCCTTTATTTGGGATTGGAAAAACCTTTGTTTTCTGCCATGATCGAGGAGATATATTCAGGAAATAAATGCGGCACAAGATTGTTTTGTTTCCAACATTTTCAAGCGAAATACACTTGATAAATTTTAAACAATGAATAATGCAGGAATATGCAGATGAGAACTACCAAAAGACTATTTGGATAAAAGCTACGACACTCGTGGAAATAAATTTAATTTCAATTTCTTCTGTATATCATTCCGTTTCATGTCTTGAAGATGACATCAATCACCATCTCCATTCTCCATGCTATCAACATTTCAATACATATCATCTATCGCTTTCAGCAAAATCGACTTTTAATAAATCAAGAAAACCGTTTCAAACAATTTTCCTTCAGTTCATTTCAACCACAATCCTGTTCCACTTAAAAGAGCACTATTTTAGAATAGTATCTGTTGAATTTTGATATTATTTCTCCGTATAAATGAACTATTTCTCCCAACTGAAACTGCATTAATAAATCCGACCGATACTAATCGAATAAATATCTGTGAAAACATAAAGAATTGAAATTTCTAGCGGATTTCCTGACATTTCTATTTTCCGATCTCACGAAAAATTTTCATTTTTAGACGACTAATTTGGTGTTTTTCCTTCTTGTTTATTCCATACAGCAACGAATTACCAGAAGTCATTCAATGTTTTTCAACGATGTATACAGATGACACCTCTTTAATATTTTCAGATGCTGGGGCAGAAAAATTGAAAGAAAACAACAAGCACTGATAGATTTGGAAGAATAGTTCAGAGATAACAACTTGTCGAGCAGAATTAACTACAAGAATCTCTGGATGCAGCCCAGTCCTGTTGTTAGGCTGCTGAGGGTGGAGATTGATATACATCTGGACTGAAGGTCCACTGTTGAAGGAGTAGCAAAGGCGCTGGCAAGAAATAGTTATGCTGTGAAAGTTTTAGCCAACATTGTAAATCAGCAAACAGCTATTGTGGTGTACTATGCCTATGCATTTTCAAAAATGCGATACGTTATAATTTTTTGGGGCAACTCTATAGATGCATCTCGCATATTTATTCTGCAGAAAAGATGTTTGAGAAATGTTCCAATAGGAATAGACAGAATCATGTAAACCAACTTTTATGAAAACAACATGCTCACATTGCCATCTATCCACATATACGATGCGGTTTCTTTTGTACTCAGTAACGATAACTTATTTTATAAATATAGAAAAAATCATGGCACCACACGAGAAAGAAAGATAATTTGAAATCACCACAACTTAGATTTTCTTATCGAGAAAGGAATGTTGAATAACAAATCATAACATTTTTTAATAAGATACCGATCAAGGCTAGAATGCTTCATAGTGCAAGAGAACTGAAGAAGAAATTGAAGATTTTTTTGATTGGAAGAGATACTTCGATATATCGGAATATTTGTGTGATGATGAAGACTTGGAGAATATCACCTCGCTATGTAAGATTCGGATATAAGATATAATAATTATAAAGCTATTTCGAATAGTAAAGCCATTTTAAACTTTAAAACGCAAAGAAAGTGTCTGAACAGATCCTGTCATGATTACTAAAATTTAGAGGTTAGTTTTGACAATTGACAATTTTTTTCTTTTCAATTTGATTTTAGGGTTCTGCGGAAAACTAACTGGCGATAGTATGTGTAGGCCACACAAATACAATAATCAATGACCTCAATTGTGTGATCTCGCCCCTTCCAACCAAGCTATCATGGACAATACTTACGTTTTATATGGCTTCTCTAAAGTAAACCGTATTTTCTCTTTCTTCTTATGTTCTTCTTATGTTCACAATCTCGTTTGTCAAACTCTTTTTGTAGTGACATTGCACATCTAATACCGTAGTGTACTCAAAAGTGAAAATTTGTCCCTCTGACCGTGTGTGTACCATTATGCAGGCCATACACGCTCCGGTCGACCGGAGAGGAAAAACTGTACAGGTATAACTGCGCAGGTCGACCCTAGCGTGTGTGTCGCAGTTTCTCAAACCTGCACAGTTCGCCGGAGCAAATTCGAAATTCGACTCGGTCTAGTGGCACCGTACGGTTGCTGCTAACGATCAGACGACCCCTCCGGTTTACCGAAACGTCCCCACACACGAGGCAAACCTGTGCAGATATACCTGTATAGTTTTACTCTCCGGTCGACCGTAGCGTGTATTAAGCATCATATGGGTGCTGTCCCAAACCGTTTTGCAATATATGCATTGTCTGTCCTAAGTAACATTTATTACAATTGCTACATTTTATACACTACTTCAGATTGTTGTAAGATTGGTATCTTATCTTGCAGACTAGTGAAGAATTTTTTTTTTATCAACCGTGTTATAAAAACGACAGAGCTCAATAACGTTCGTACATGCACAAATTTATGTTTGAATACTTTGTAAATTTCATGAAGTATACAGTATTGAAGAAGATTTTAGCGAAATTTTGCGAGCCAATTTGTTTCAACCCGATTCAAATATCTTCAAAGTTACAACTTGATCCGATGGATATTCTGGGAGTTATAGAGGAATACACATTTGATATAGCCACAAATCCTGAACCATTGGACAGATTTGGCCCAAAAAATAACTCGACCGAGATATTTGGACAGTTAACCTATTCTGAAAATATGAAAACTCTATCTCATCTCTTTCTGAAGGCAGAGATTATAATACGGCTGGACAGACATACTCAAGTTTGAATCAATATTCTATATCCTGAAATCAAACACAATCGATTGAGACCTATTTGGATTTGAATCTTACAGACATTTGGACAAAACGATAGCTCGCCGTTCTGCTGGAACAAGCCCGCACAAAGCTGAATGTATCTAAAATTTTTCAACATTCATTTACTATCAATATTGACGAAATCTGAAATTAAATCTATGTTCTACTTATACGTGGTTTGAAGACTTATTCGAACAATTGGCCTCCAGATTGGGCAACCCAATTGATGAATCCTTAATGAGATCAAAAGCGATTATCATAGAGATCTTAGAGAAAGCTTCTGATATTCTTTTATTCTCACTTCCAATGTGTTTTGTTTCTCCGATATAAGATTTTCCGCATTCGTATGGTATTCGTATTTATATATACCTAGTCAATTCCTCCTGCTTTGGTTTTCATTATTGGGTTTAATTAAAAGAAAACCGAATTACCATAGGTTGCTCTAGCATTGCAAATCAGTCGATAAGTACCAACAGAAATGTGCGGGTACAAAATTAGAAATAATAATAATCACCCGCTTAATGAAGGGCAGCGGACTTCCTGAGTCGCTGGTTATTATTATACTGTAACAGTAGATCCAAAAATTATCTTATGTAGATAAGATGTTTGCAAGGTGAATAAAAAAAAGTTTGTAGTTAAAATAGAATTATGTATTCACAGATAAGAATAGTTACACAATGTTCGGCACTTGAGTTCACACTCACAGAAAGAGTTTTTAGGTGTCTATAATAATCAAGGATTTGAAGTTCTCTGCTCAATCTAGGGCACTTCTGGTTATATAAAATGATAAAGAGATCTGACCTTATTTGTTGTTTGGAGTTCACCACAGCTCTGCTTCAATCGTCGAGGGTAGATTTCTCAGAATAAGGTGCAATAAGGTGCTTTGGATAAAGCTTCTCAAACTTCCACTGATGAATCGTGCCTTGGCGATATGTAATTGCTTCACAGATTCACAATTCACAACCTTTTTCTTTTACGTAGAGAATTTCAACTGAGTAATTCACATACACATGAACTAGGGTAGCTAACTGACCCGAAAACAGATTGTTTTGAGAGATTTTAAGAGTAACTTGTAGTTCTGAGTGCCGTTATGGACTCGTGAAAAGTAAATTGATAAAAGAGAGCTTACTTGAAGATACTGTGCACAAGAGCGTCTTGAGAGAGAATGAATTTACTTGTAGGAGTACTTACCACCTTGAGAGGTGTAGAGAGAATGAATTTTAATAACTGAAAGAGTTCGGACGTGTACAAAAGTTCAGGTAGCTAAATTTAGGGATTTAGGCATTCTTGGAAGTGACGGCCGCTACCCCAAATTCCGAGAACTGTCCTTTGTTGCGAGAATATCGCAACAAGAAACATTACATATTCAGCTGAGGCATCTGTCCACAACTCTACAAAATCTTGCTTGTCTATTTTTACTATGCTTTGTTTTGTTTGTGCGCGAAAATGGCGAAATTCTGGACGAGCAAGCGTCATTAGCGGGAAGTGTTGCTTTTTGCATTTCATTCGAAAAAAATTCAGCTCACGCGCGTCAAATGATATAGAAGTATGGTGAATGTTGTATTAGTGAAAGAACGTATTAGGAATCGTTTCATAAGTTAAAAAATGGCGCATATGACGTGGAAGACGAGGAACCCGTGAAAAAGTTCGAGGATGCAGATTAGGAGACTTTGCTGGATGAAGATTATTGTAGAACGCAACAGAAACTTGCAAATTTATGAAGCGTGACTGAGCAAGCGGTTTCTCATCGCTTAAAATGCTTAGGGATGATCCAGAAACCGAGGAACATCGAACGGCGCCTTTTCACGAGCGAACAACTCCTCCAACAGCAAAACAGAAAGGGATCTTTCGAATCGTGAGCGGACAAGAAAAGTGGATACACTATGACAACCCGAAGCGGAAAAAATCGTGGGGCATCCCTGGCCATGCACCAACTTCGACAGCGAAACCAAACATTCATGGCTCGAAGTTGATGCTGTGTATTTGATGGGACCAGCTTGGCGTAGTGTACTATGAACTCAACCAGGCGAAACCATTACAAGAGCACTCTATCGGACGCAACTAATACGTATGAGTCGAGCGTTAAAGGAAAAACGCACGCAATACAAGGAAAGACACGACAAGATAATAATTCTGCATGACAACGCTCGGCCACATGTTTCGAAGGTCTTAAAAACATACCTGGAAACATTGAAATGGGACATCCTACCCCACCCGCCGTACTCTCCAGGCGTCGCCTCTTCTGATTTCTACCTATTCCGATTGATGACGCATCACCTCGCCGACCACCACTCTCGATCTTACGAAGGAGCCAAAAATTAGATCGATTTGTGGATCGCGTCAAAAGACGAGCAATTTTTTCGACGAGGAATTCTGAAGTTGCCACAAAGCTGGGAGAAATTGTGGCTAGCGATGGAAAACATTTCGAATAATGAGTATGTAACGAATTTTTATAATAAAACCTCAAATTATGAAGTGAAACGGCGGTTTTCTATTTGTACGCCTATGTAGATTAGATCTGATGGATACAGAATGTATGAAAAAAAAAAAGACGGGTTGCACTCCGGGAGTGCCGGCAGAAGTGAAAACTTGAATATTAACGTTGTGCATTTTTGATATTTTGGAATGGTTAGAGAATAATTTTGTATGAATTGCTTTCATTATCAGTATAAAAGTGCTATTATTTATGTGGTGGAATACAATATTCATTTATTGCGCTATCGTACACAAAAATGACAATAGGTTTGTTCGGGTGGCAGTTCCCAGTCGTACTGGGGTCACAGAGAACCAGGTTCTGTAACTCTTGGAATCATCGCAAGTTGTTCTATGACACGAACGGGTGAGAACAGGTGGGAACAGATAATTTCAAAACGATTTCGTTAAGTGCATAGATAAGTGAAAGTAAGGTTATGTTGTACATCATGGACATTGAACTCTCAATACCATATAGGTATTCATATAGAGTTCAATGATCATGGATCATATCATGGATAGTGTTAAAAAAATATTGAATAAGTTATTGTGTTATTAATACGGTGGAAATACTTAGAAATTACAAATATTAAAATTGAACAATTTTTTTTGTCATAAATAAATAAACATAAACATATCCATATAAATAACTAAATATAATTTATATGTAAGGAAATATTTAAAGAAATGATTTAATTTAATTATAATTTGAAATTTCAATACATGTAGTAGTGGTCATCAGTGGAGAAATTATTTTTGTTAGTTCATATCTGGATAAACTGTGAATTTTTCTGTTATTTCATTGTAATTTTGGTGGAAACTGTGTACAGAAAATTTTATATTATAGAATTAGGTAATTGTATATGGAACTGGTGGCATTTGGGAAATAAATAAAAATATTTTCTAACAATTTTCATAGCTTTATAATTATTTTTTAGATAAGAATTGTTTTAACAAGTCGTTGTGTTCTTGAAAGAGGTCATTCCTCCGTTTCCTTCCTAAATTTTCAATACATTTTGAGTGGTTAAAAAATAAAGATACTACAATCACGAAATAACAAAAATAAATATATAGTATATAAATACGAAATATCGTATATATAAATAATATAAAATAATTATCTTACATACTTTGATCAGCAATTATGCAATTGTTTTATTCATCTATTGCAAATGATCCTTCCTCTTCATTGAGATAACAAAAATTTTGAGAAGCTATTATAACGAATTGATTAAAAATTTATACTCCCACAACATCAAATATACTCAAAAACAGCTATGCGAATATCCTAGTCACTATATAACTTAATTGCCAATTAGAACTACTGAAAATTTGAATCACCGATGATTTGAATTTACCGCTTCTTCTGTTGTACCTTGTACCATCTCTAGATCAGGAACCGTAAGAACAGTAACGAACAGTTCCGAAATCAAATGTTCCGACCACACGAACGACAAGGAACTCCTGTTCCGCCCCAGACGAACGGATGGGAACCACAAATTACCAAAAATTACAGTTCCGAACTGCCACGCGAACAAACCTAATTTATATTACATTAACATACACAAACATTCGCACAAGCGCCCTGCACCGCCTAAACGAAACAGCACACGCAGGCACGGTAGAAAGAGTTGGGGATATTATTCCCTCTCCTACTCCTCGATCTTACGCTTTTTCAATCAGCATCACGTGACCCTGACGCGAGTTTGGATGTTTTTACCCATACAAGAGAGTGCTCAGCGCCGCTAAAGAAGTTTTCACTTAAAAAATGCTTAGTAGAAGCCGCATTAAAAAATACTTTCTGAGTCTTCTCTAAAGAAACGCCATAGATGTATACAGCTTTCGTTCCATGAACCCTACGACCTGTTCTGTCACGGATGAAGAAAAGCCAACAAAACGTTAGGACACACGAGAAACGATACCTTCCATTCTAAGAAAACACGATATAGCGCATATTATGGAGCCGTCACGCTCGATGAAAGTTGCCGAGAGTTTCTGTGAACGCCGTATTCCATTTCCTCGGTGGAAATCGAGAGAGGTTGCCGGAAAAAAGGGAGAATGCTTTCGGTCGAGCAAGAAAAAATTCCCGTTTTTGTTCCGAGCATCGAACGTTCTAATACCATTACATTATGCTGAAGGTCGCCTATTTACTTGTTCGGTTTCAATCTCGGACATAACAATAAACAATAATTATGTGCGAGAACGATTACGATATCTGGGAGGGACACACCCAGGGCGTTTTAATTTATCTCTGATTATGAGGCGACGGTGTAGCTAATATGATTTGGAAACAAAAAAATCCACTGGAAAGTAATGGACCGTCAAATTTTTTTGGGGCGTTGGTAGGGTCATTTCCTACCATTCAGTCTTGGAACCTGGCACCTTAGTATTACGGTTACGGAGGTATGATTTTTTTATTAGGTTTTTCTAAATTACCCAAAATGTACCCTTCCAAGCCCCATAACTTTTTTGCATGTGCTTTTACATGCATTTAGTTTATTGTATTAAGTCTGCATGAGTGTGTGTTTGAAAAAAAAACGTATTTATTGTTACAGATAACACCACAAAATTAACACGTGGGCCTTTTATTAAAAAAAAAATGAAAGTATGAAAACATCTCCACTCCTATTGAAATTTTAAAAAAAGTTACTAGTCAATAAAAAAATAATACTGCAAATAAGGTTTTAGTCAGAAAAGTGAAGAAAGTCGCACCTAAATAAAAGTACGGATTTCGACACAACACAGCGAGCAAGGAAATTTTACCTGCCCGTTTTAGATGCGTGTGAATTATTATTACTATTTCTGTCCTTAGGTTGGATTGGGTTAGTCGCCGTTGACTTGACCCTACCGTCATTCGAGATTTAACTGTCACTGCTGTTGGAAGTGTCTGTGCCGCGTTGTTCAGTTTTTTAAATTTGTATTTTTTTTTTGTTTTTGTTACTTTTATCGACTTTTTGCTACTGTTGTTTTAATTTTGTTGTTGATATGCTTATTTTCACCAACGCTGAGTATGCTAATATGGTAATGGCATATGGCAAGGCCGATGGTGTTGCTCGTGCAACTCAAAGCTCAAATTTCCTGATCGAAGATTACCCCACCACGAAACATTCTCGACGACTTATCGACGATTAAAAGAGACTGGAAACTTAAATTTTCAAGAGCCTCGGGTCAATGTGAGGCAACACCATGTAGCAGTTGACGATCAAATACTTCAAGCCTTTGAAGAAGATCCAACTACAAGCATTCGTATCGTTGCTCTTTGAGTTTCCAGTCTCTCTTAATCGTCGATAAGTCGTCGAGAATGTTTCGTGGTGGGGTAATCTTCGATCAGGAAATTTGGCTTGATAAATCCTTCGAGCTGCACGAGCAACACCATCGGCCTTGCCATATGCCATCACCATATCAGCATACTCTGCGTTGGTGAAATTAAGCATATCAACAACCAAAATTAAAACAACAGTAGCAAAAAGTCGATAAAAGTAACAAAAACAAAAATACAAATTTAAAAACGGAACAACGCGGAACAGACACTAACCCAATCCAACCTAAGGACAGAAATAGTAATAATAATTCACACGCGTCTAAAACGGGCAGGTAAAATTTCCTTGCTCGCTGTGTTGTGTCGAAATCCGTACTTTTATTTAGGTGCGACTTTCTTCACTCTTCTAACTAAAACCTTATTTGCAGTATTATTTTTTTTATTGACTTACGTAAATAGCATATGGTTAGCAACGTTATAAACCAAAGAACATTTTAAAATAAAACTAAGTTTGTGATAGCTGTAACTTTTTTTTTAATTTCAATAGGAGTGGAGATGTTTTCATACATTCATAAATTTTTTTTTAATAAAAGGCCCACATGTTAATTTTGTGGTGTTATCTGTAACAATAAATACGTTTTTTTTAACACACACTCACGCAAAAAAAGTTATGGGGCTTCGAAGGGTAGGTACATTTTGGGTAATTTAGAAAAACCTAATAAAAAAATCATACCTCCGTAACCGTAATACTAAGGACCCAGGTTCCAAGACTGAAAAGGTAGCAAATGACCCAACCAACGCCCCAAAAAAATTTCACGGTCTATGTGCCGAGCACCCTGTATTTAATTGCACCTGGGTTTACTTGATGGAAATTCATTTTCAAATAAATATTATTATATAATTATTACTATTTTATAATATATAACATATTATTTAATATCAGACATGCGACGGATTCGTAGCCGCCATGGTAGGTTCTTCTGCAAGCAAAAGTCAAAATGGATTCCAGGAAAATCCCACAACATTCTTGACACTTGCGAATACCGTTTACTAATCGTAATTCACCATTCATATCCACATAGCTTCCTCAATAAACCCAGCAGGTGTATTATTTTTCTTCATCCTGTCTGAAGTCGTTCAATGCCCACACCGGCCCTGTTCCATACGTGCGATACCCAGATAAACTGAATGACAAGCAAACAAGACATTCTGTTCAGATAACAAGGAAATAAAATCGGTTATGATCCTTCAGATAAGATCAACATATTGAATAGTTTCAAACATGAATATTGAAAAGGTGGGTCTTATTTGAATTTCAAATTTGAAAATACCGAAATTCGTTCGGATTTTATATTTAATATCCATCGTAACTATTGACTATAATCAAGGTGAATGGCGAATTTTTTTGTTCAATTTGCAAAAACTCAGGGTGTGTGTTTGATTACTGATCACCAATTCATCTCCTCAACTAAAGGATGTTTAACCCATAGCTAACTCTTTTTCGAATGCCGTCGCTTCGAGCAGAATATCCTGTTTTGTTTTATTTTATCTGTAATTGATTTTGACTGAACTGAAATTAGTCTAAATGTCTCCTATAATTCTAACAAACAATCCCCAATTGACCCTGGTACTTTAGCTTTCATTGCCACTTAAAGCCTCGTTGATTGACAACAAAAAATATATATAAGATGAAGACTTTTTTCAATGATCCTATTGAAGTTTAAGGAGAAAAATACCATTATGAAACTAGAAAATCAGGTATACCGGATGGGCCTTTGAATATTTCATAAAGTTCAACCATAGATCTTCGAGACTAAGAGAAACACATTTTTCTTCACTTTTCTTCGGAATTTGGCTCTGTTCATAAGATAAAGGGTGTTCAATTTTCATTTAAAAAAAATGGATGATTCAAATGGATTAAAATTTTTTAGAAGGCTTTAAACGATACAGATAAAACACACTGGCTCTTTCCTACAATATCTTTTTCGACTTTGTGCATCACCAACATTTACTGAAAAATTTTCTGTATGCTTCAACATTTTAGAAGAATTCATTATTCCACATTTATCTACCTGAAATGCACCGTTGCCAAGTATGTTGAATGATTTGAAATTTGGAAAAAATTGAGAAAATAACTTTTTTCCTGGATCCGCCCCATACCAAAGAATATTTTTGGGAAATCTTTTGGAAATTATCTGGCACGTCTATTTCTAGAAATTTTTGCAAGTCTTTTTGATACAACCTCAATCAAACATCTTCCAAGTTACAACACGATCCGATGGATAGTCAAGGATTTGTTGAGAAAACCAAAGTTCAAATGCTTATAACTGCAGAACCATTCGACGGGTTTTCCCCAATACATTGATCAAGTTTTTCAGGCAATTGACCTATTCTGAAAATATGAAAAGTCAAGGTAATCTCTTTTGACGGATATTTGATAAGTTGAATCTAATCGACTGAGACATTTTCGCCACGATAGTTGAAAATTATAGATATTTAAGCCAGAATATGATTATAGTGTAAATTCGATGATCCAAGGAATTGCGAATTTATTAATACCCTGCTGGAAAATCACTTACCGAGGAATTCAGTATGAATCTTCAGCTGAAACAATGTTTTGTATGGAAAATTACTTAATATTCTCTGAAGAACAATAAATATGTATATTAAACATGAATTCACTTTTATACTTTACTTGATATTAAGGGATTCATCAATTGAAATCTATATATACGAGTATATATCAATAGATGCAGTATCACTTTACACAAACATCCCAACCCAACTAGTACCACAAATATTAGAAAAACAATGGAACCTCCTCAGCCAATTCACGAACATACCAAAAATTAATTCATTGAGGCGGTACAAATAACTTCGGGCACATGTTACTTTCAATTTGATAACGATTTTTACCAACCAATTGATGGCGTAGCTATGGGTAGCCCTATTGCAAGCACCATCGCACAATTAATAATGGAACATCTCGAGGAACATGTTTCGTTTAACTCCACATACAATATCACAATATTCAAAAGATATATGGTCGACTGCCTAATAATAAAATTCATAATTTTTTCAAGTTTTCCATTCCTGGTATGATCGAGTATTCAATAGTGAATACATTTCTGTTAAAACTATTGTATTGAATAGAATAGTTTTCAAAATATCTAAAAAAAAACTGGAAAAAAAGTCAAATATGTTCAGTCAGTAATATGTTCATTATTCTTATTTCAAATATCCTGAGCGTAAACCGTTTTTACAACATCGAAGAGGAAGGATGTGATAAGGTCATGCATCTTTTGGATTTCAAAAATATCATCACAGAGTGTTTCAAATTTTGTGTTGAAAATTGTGATCTTAAATTGGCCATAACTTCTGTTTTTCAAATTAGAACCCTATTTTTTTATAATTGGATTCTGGGGTCAAAAATAATGATAGTTTTCTCACATGATTATGCTCCTAGATTTAATAATTTCTGAGTTATTTGTGATTTTCTGGATTTATGGTGCACGTAGAGTCAAATTGATTGCATCTAAAAAAATTCAATGATATTCTTTCGAAACCATGGAAAACTCTGTACCCATAGAAGATAAATTATCTGTTGATAATTCACAAGTGTCAGGTGTTATTGTTATTCGTTATCTTCATTTCTCTATTTAACAAAATGAACCGTTATTCTAATTACGAAATTCTGGATCTATTTTATATACATGGTGAATGTGACAGAATTATTAGTAGAACCTGCCGGGCCTTCAACGAGAAGTACCTTTTACCTTTTACCTTCCATGACTTCAAAGTTTTGAATGTGTAAGAGCCCCTAAAGAATACAAAAGAAGGGTAGTTGATGATGAGGAAAATGAAATTAGTGTTTTGACTTATTTCGAAGAGAATGAAAATGCATCTATTCGAAGTGCAGCTCATGAAATCGATTTAGACAGAAATTCAGTGCACCGAATTTTGAAAAACACAACATAACTACAAATATGAGAAAGTTCATGCATTAGAACCAGGTGACTACATAAAAAGGTTAAATTTTTGTAGAGGAATATTAGAAAAACTTGAAAACGATGAAAATTTTTTGAAAAAGATCATTTGGACAGAGGAAGCAAAATTCAATAATGAAGGACTATTTAATAGAAAGAATTGACACATTTGGAGAAGTGAAAATCCTCATAGAAAAAGACAAAGAAACCCCCAGAACAAATTTAGTTTTAATGTGTTTGCTCTTTTGATGAACAATAAAGTGCGGTAGTACTTTTATGAAGAAAATTTAAATACAGAAAAATTTTTGGAAATCATGAGATATTTTATTTCTGAGTTTTTGGATGAACTGCCGAATTTCGTTGCGATTCTATTTGTATCACATTTTCCCATAGTACGGGAAAAGACGTTCGCATTCAACTATTTATAGTTCTATGCTATCAACATATTTGATTAGGGGATACAGAATAATAAATAGAAACTACAAATAATCTCATTTCTTTTCTTAGGAGATTCAAAACGATGATATAAATTTATGAGCCGTGAAATAATTTCTTTCGGTCAAACTCTCTACTGCGGCTCGAACGGAAACCACACCGACGTGGTTCGACAAGAAATTTGGTCGCTTGTGCCATACGCCTCAGCGCTTTCGCCATTGCTTGACTAATCGGTCGTCGTGACCGTACAGATCATGAAAAAGTCATTTTTCCCCGATTCACATAATGACCAGATTAATTTTGTGTCCTGATTCGTATCTTTCTCTCTATAGCGACCTCGGAATATGGCACGATATCGTCTATTGCTAAACGTTGATAGTTTTTAGAAGGGTGCGCCATATTGTGGTACCTCCTTTTCTGTTTGGGCACGCTATGCGATAACAGAGCGCTTATCAGATTCGCTTTTTGCTGTGAAGGTTATGCCCATGGTCTGACTTGATTTGGTTTTTTGATCAAGTAAACGGTGCGTGAAGAAAAAAAAATCGGTTGTCTGTAAAGTTTTACTAACGATAGTTGAACGCGACAACGCAATAAGAAAATACTGATGGGAAGTTTCATTTTTTCATAAAATTCTTCGTTGTGAATATCATTTTAAATTTACAAAATACTGGAATAAAATTTATTGCTTGAATTTATACTCGACTATTGATTTCATTATTTTATAATAACAAATTTTGTATTGACATTATTTCTTTCAGCAAGTAAACTGAATGAAAGTTGCTGTTCAATTAGTAATCAGTTATAAGAATAAACTATGATTGAGTTATAATTCAGGAATCTTGAATTCAAAATTTGGAGCCATTATTAAAATTTTTGTAACTATAGCTTTTGAAAAGCCAGCCTCAATATGTTTGATATAGGAGAAAATTGTTACGTTTTCGACTGGCTGGTCTAACCTGTCATCTCAGACACGTTCTTATAATATGTTGAAGATATAACATTTACGTTTTGAATTTATTATTTATTTATGTCCTAAATCATAGCTACTACGCTCGATGATCATTTCAATCGAATAGTAAAGCAATTGAGTTTTTACTCATCGGGAAATAGTTCTGTTAACTTATTGTTATAGTTTTGTCAATTATTGTATAGCATAACCTACAATAACTGCACTAGCGGACCGCTGCTATTTATTTTAATGATGGAAGCACGAATATTCGACAGTATCACCACTAGAAAAAATTACGGGATCAAAAAAATCCCAAATTTTTGGGCAATTTTCAACAGGTTGAAACTTCGAGAGAAGTGGTCGTACAAGAAATCAAAAAAAAAGAAAATTGTAGCACCAAGCGAATAGTTTTTGGATTAGAACTTTTTTTGAGTAATCGTAGAAAAACCAGCAACGAACAAATTTTCAAGATTTTTAAGTTTTTTTTTTTGTCTAAGGGCGTGGAAAATTTTTTTTTAGCTTAATCATTCTACGGATCGGATGCTTTATTCATTTAGCATTAATTTCTTTTTTATTCACCTTGATACGGCCACTTCCTACAGAGATATCGATCTTCAAATGGAAAAGCGTCCATTGGTCTTTGATTATTGATATCTCAGCAACCAATAATCGCACAGAAAGTTAAAGGTGGGTTTTAAGAACTTGAATGAATTCTCCTTAACGACTAGTCATGGCTTTTCCGATAATTATCGATAATCAAAGACAAATGGACTCTTTTCCGTTTGAAGACCGACATGTCGGAAGGAAGTGGACGTATCAAGGTGTATAAAAAAAATTAAAGCTAAATGAACAAAGAATGGGATCCGTAAAATAGTTAAGCTAACAAAAATTTTTCCACGCCCGTAGACACAAAAAAACTTGAAAAATTTTGAAAATTTGTTTGTTGCTGGTTATCAACAATTACTCAAAAACTGCAGAGGTTGAAAAATTTTCGAGTTCTAATACAAAAAGTAGACACTTGGAGCTACAATTTTTTTTTCTTTCTCTTGTACGACCATTTCTCTCGAAGTTACGGCCTGTTGAAAATTGCCAAAAAATTTGGGATTTTTTTGATTCTTAATTTTTTCCAATAATGTATCACTGAACACATATTTAATATCGAAAGGATAATTGAGTTTATCGCCCCAATTATCGTTTTTCTCAACAATTGACACCACATTCATTTTTCACTGCACTTCATACTTGACGAAAACATGTAAATGTATTATTGTATAGCAGCTTTCCATGCGAACGCTATACGCTCGTTTAAGTAGGAGAGAGAAAGAGGTCGAACGCTGCCGAACTTGACCAAGAGATTTGGACAGTTAACAGATTCTGAAAATGGGAAAACTCTAGCTTATCTCTTTCGAAAAATATAGAGAGTATTCGGCCGGACGGGCATACTCGAGTTTGAGTGACACCCAATCATTTAAAAACATCTCCGGCCCGATATTTTACGATTACAGTCAATTGGACAAAATAATAGCACGGTGTTCTACTGGAAAAAAGCGCGCAAAAATTATCTCTCGGTGTTTTTCTTCAACTTTGTTCGAAGCTCACTTTCCCTTTTCTCAAAAACAATTATGCGTATGTTTATATTTCCTATAGAAATAATTATCTTCCTTCTCTTGTTTTCAGAAATACCTTAGTCGAAATTATGAAAAGAGAGCCTGATATTTTTTCAAGGAAAATTTAATTAAGAAATTTTAATTCGAAGTTTTATTCGACAAATTTGTTAAAGCATCCTCTGAATGTTTCAATCATTGATCTCTAATAAATACCAACCAAGTAATAATCGAAGCTTCTCTATGTCAAAGTCAAAATATTAAATTATCAAACGTCTTCATATATTGAAGAAACGTAGCTTCTTGAAATGAAATTGTTCAATACTGAAGTTCGAGGATATCCTGATACGAGTATCAATAACCTTTATAAATCAGAACTTCAGGTAAATTTTCTAGAATATCTAACGATTTCCACGAAATTTAGCAAACCTTTTCGTTTCAACTTTATTAAAAAATTATTCAAGTAACAAATTGATCGGATGGATATTCTAGTATTTATTGATGAATCCAAATTTCAAATGCTCATAAATGTTCAACCATTCAACAGATTTGACCGATAAAATTGGACAATTAACCTATTCTGAAAATATGGAAACTCTAGCTCATCTCCTTAGGAAAATAGAGTATACGGCCAGACGGACTGACATTCCCACCTTCGGCTCTGGATTCTGCATTAGGAAGTCAAACATATTTTCGTGTCGATATTCGAATATAACAGACATTTGAGCAAAACAATAGCACGCTATTCTATGAATATTAAAAGAAAACGATAATTTTTGTCTAATTTTCACTTTATTAATACTATTACACGACCGGTTTCGATTGTTAAACCATCTAATGGTTATTATTAGTTATATTATATAACTCAAAATCCAAACTTAAACCCGAGAAAACTTCAGGTGTTGTAAAAATTGCAACGCTGCATATGTAGGTCAAACCGGCAGAAATTTTGAGACCAGATTAAAAGAACATCTGAAATCAGGTAAACAGTCCGCAGTTTATAATCATATCGTGACTGAAGAGCATCATATGGAAACCGTAAATTTTAAAATCATTCACAAATGCGAAAAAGGCCTGAAATTAAATTTGCTGGAAGCGATGGAAATAACAAATCTGTTCAATATTCCCAATGTGTCCCCACTGAACACCCAAATAGAAATAAACCATTCACCACTTTTGAACATCGCATAGATTTAAACCCACGAAATATTTCAGTCTGTACCTAACACCAGAAGATGGTTTAACAACCGAAACCGATCGTGTAATAGTACGAGGGCCATTCAGAAACTAACCTCCGATTGGTCACAGTGCGGGTAGTGCGGGGGAGTAGCGCGCCATCTGTGCATTCACGCGCTCAGCAGGTCAGTCGACATCAAGCCGTAGTCGAGTGAACATCGTACCTGCGCTAGTTTAGTTTTTGTGGGAGTTTGAAATGTGTGCTGCAATAGAAAATCCCGCCAAATGTGAGGTGCGTGCTGTTATAAGGTTTTTTACAGCCAAAGGATACTCTGCAGCAGCTATTCATCGTGAGCTTTGTGCCGTGTACGGACCAAAATTTATGAGTGAAGGAGTTGTCCGTGAATGGGTACGTTTATTTAAAAGTGGACGAGAAAACGTTCATGATGAAGAGAGGAGTGGTAGACTGACGAACTCGTTCAGACAGTTGATGCAAAAGTTCGTGAAAATCGACGTTTCACAATGGCGGAGTTGTCTACTAATTTTCCACAGATTTCTAATAGTCTTTTGTACGAGATAGTGACAGCAAGATTGGGTTACCGTAAGTTCTGTGCACGATGGGTGCCTCAAGGCACAAGCGGGTGATTTTTATGCAGAAGGAATTTCAAAGCTTGTGAAGAGATACGATAAGTGCCTCAATCGTAATGGAGACTATGTCGAAAAATAGTGCAAAGATGTAGTTGTAAGATGTATATATTAAAATATTTTTACTTAACTTGGTGTATTTTTTTCAATTAACCGGAGGTTAGTTTCTGAACGGCCCTCGTATTAATAAAGTGAAAATTAGACAAAAATAATCGTTTTCTTTTAATATTCAAGATGGATTTTCACAAAATAAATGAGTAATCAATTCATTCTACGCTGTCCTATATTTTTCAAGAGCATAAAAATATAACTCGAAAATTAAGAGAAATCGGAAATCATACATGGGATGATTTCGGAAAGCCCTGCGAGAATTCTAAAAAAAATTGTTATTACTAATTGGGCCAGCCTGTATAATCGTTCTGTTTCATCATAATATCATAACATACTCGTTCCTTGGTTGCACATAAACATCGTATCGAGCGTAATACGCTTTAATTAAAGCCATCAGAACTCCATCCTTCACCTTTAGGTATTATCGCCGACGCGGCCAATAAAACGATAACGAAAACGCTTAATTGATTTTGTTTCCCCGTTCCATAATTCACCGTTTTACGATCAACGGAATGTCGACAAACGAGAGTTTTTTGTCGCCCGCCCGGTATCGTGACGCATCAGGAAATCGATTCGCGGGAGGTTCATGTTTTTCTCGCTGGAATTGCAGGTTGCCAGTAGCGATTATTCGCGTGATTCAGGGATATTCACTAGGGAATGCAGCGAGAGAAGCTTCGCGTACTTCCTTATCACGGTTTTGAGTAGATCATGTTTCAACATTGAGCAAAAAAAAGATGGTTCCAGCAACAAAATGTTTTGTTTCAGACGTTTTGAATTCAATTAATGATATTACTCGTTTTCCTCTCACCAACTGAGATGATCCGGGAGAGCCTCTAGCGCGACCGATCTGCTTTAGTCCTTCCCAGTAAACTCGCTTCCCTTCATGGCGAGGGCGAAAGGCACCCGACCTTCATGCCCTATGGTCACACACAACTGACTGGAAAGCAATTTATATTTCTCCAAATAAAGAAGCGATTTCCTTGCTGCGGAACATCGCTACGATTCAACGCTGCGATGCAGGGATTCATCAAATCAAGTAGCTTAATTTTTTTAAGAAAAACTTGACTTGAAAGTCAAGCTTGTAACGAATACATACTTGACTCTTGACTTTATTTGAGATATTTATTACTTAACTTGATATCAAGCTACATACTTGGTATTACTTGATCTTGATACGTACGCGTCGTGCTGCGTATATTTCTGCAAGTTTTAGTATGAAAGAGTACTATGGAATCACAGCTCATTTTATTGATAATAATGAGATTACATCCCATCCTTTTGGATTTTGTTTCAGCGTAGGGACAACATACTGGCAGATGGATAGCAAAGCTATTTGCTGATATATTGGAATTCTACAATTTAACCAATTCTGAGCAAGGAGTTACGACCAACAATACAAACACCGATTTCACATTTATGAATGAGCTGACAGATTTCATTTCCGACATTGACCCTAAAAATAGTCATTTCGTATGTTTTGCTCACATTTTAAATTCGGGAGCAAGAGATTTCATAAAATATTCAATTTGAATTATGAGTTTCAAGCGACAGATGATACCCTCTCGAATATAGACAGTGGTGAAATATCTGATGCTGTAAATTCGCTATCGCCAATTAAAAAAATTCTGAATATCTCCGTAAAGATTTCGAAAAATTTTGCATTACTATGAATTTAACAATGGCTTTGCCAAAATTAGATGTCATAACAAGATGGAATTCAACTTTGGATATGCTGCGGTGGGACCTAAATATGAAAAAGTCTTTGAACATTCTTTATGATAACACAGAAAATATGAAAACTTTGAATCCTACAGACACGGAGTGGTCGATCATAGCTCAAGTTTGTAAATATCTGAACAGTTTCAAGACGCTTTCCAAAACATTAGAAGGTAAAGCATATTGCATACTTCCGATGGTGATAATTGGTATAAATATGCTCTTGGATAAGCTAAAAAAATGGGCTATTGAACTCGACAATAATCCTAGTAGAGATGAGACTGATGAAAAATTCATTTATAGCATTCAAGGCCTAAAGATTAAATTATCAAACATTACCAAAGAATCAACTGAATGTACTGTGTTGTTTTAGTCTTAGATCCCCGGCATTAAGTGGAAACATTCTCCAATACAAGTTGGTGAAAAGACTTGGAGAAGTAAGCAGTTAGACACTTCGAAACAATTTTTGAAACAAAATATTTTCAGCCAGGTCGACAGAGCACAACAGCATCATCTTTACCTTCATCTTCAAATGAAGAGTTCGACATCGATCTCCTAATCTTATTCAAGAAATCTCTAACGAATCGAGCAAATGAATTGGCTTGGCGTTACGAAATAGACAAATATCTTTCGGATCCACGTGCTTTCAGTTCTGAAGATATTTTAGAATGGTGGGAGAGGCACGAAAACGTTTTTCCAAACTTGGCCATAATGGCCAAAGATTTCTTATCAACGCCAGCATCTTCAGGTCCTGTTGAAAGGCTGTTTTCCAGAGCAGCACTGCCAGTTACAAAAACTCGGAATAGTTTAGGCGATAATTCTATAAGATGCCTCATGTGTCTTAGATCCTGGATGGAAAATGAGGTGGTCAAACAGTGCTTAGAGAATTCTTATAATTGAGAAATTATTATTTTTATTTTTTTATGTATTATAGCGATAAAATTTGTGTTTCCATTTTTGAAATAGTTGATATTTTTGATACAGTCATGTTCTTTATTTTCCTCGTTGGACTGACTACAACTTACGTTATGTAAGTAAGTATATATCTAAGTAAGTCTATATGTAACAAAAGTATAGGACAACGAAGTTTTAGATATCTTGCACCAAAAATTTTCAATATAATCCCTGATCATCTGAAAAATATGACAAATATAAAGAAATTTAAAAAACGACTAAAAGCTTGGATGAACAGTGGATGTAGAGAATTAATACACAGAATGATAAATAATGAATGAACTACAAAAAAAAGGAGAATATACTTATATACATACCTTCATAACAGAACAACGACGAAAAAAAAAAAAAAGAGAATAATACTTACATACATACCTTCACAATAGAACAACGACGAAAAAAAAAAAATTTGATGACAGGAGTATACTTGAATGCGAGAATAGAAAAATTATACTCGATAATGATGGAAAATATACCCGTCCTTAGATATCATGGTCTGCCTTTTTCATTTGCGGGAAAAATTTGATTTTTTGGTTTTCTTTCAACGTTCATCCTCATGGAACATTATCAAGAATGATTTTTAATTTGATCACGAACAGGTTGTAATATAATTCACCTCTGTGATGTATTCTGTTTATTGTCGAAATAAACTTTATTATTATTATTTATATTACGCTTGTTTCTGGTCCAGTCATATTAGTGGGGCTGCGATAAACGGTTCGCTCAGTTTTATTTATTATTGTTCAGGCAACGAAGGGAGACGACCCCAGATTCAGAAGTATCTTTGAAATCATCTGATGACCATTAGGAACGCGAGTACTATAACGCCATGGGCACCAACGTGAAAACAGTCCAGTAATTTGGCTCTAGTTCCCAATCTCCTTGTTATTTCCCCTCAGAGGTTCGAATCGTTCGATCGTGTATGTGGCCCTTCGCATGAGCTAAGGCCAGTGCGACTTTGCTAGAAATTTATAGCCGTAAGGCGCCAGCGGCGCCATATGATGATCTTCAGGACGAATGTAAACCCTGCTTTTAACCCCCTTATGTCATCAGATCAGCATTCGTCTTGAACGAAGAGGGTCATGAACCATCGGATTCAGCGACGAGTCAATATGTGAAATATTGACAGATTTCTTGGGCTTCGCTAGGAACCGCTCCGCAAGTAGTGTAAATCCAGCCTAATGCAGAGGTATAGTTGATGTATAAAGTTTTTCAACCGAGCAGAATACATTCGCTCTTTTCATTCAGTGAAACACGTTTTAGAGAATTCCTCACTCGCAGACCGTTTCACTCAGTTATTTTCTTGTTTCCTACCGTATAATTTATCGAATGTGCTTCGTCACAAGTTGTACCTACTTCTGGTTCTCGTTACCGTTACGTCGTACGCTATGGACGAAGGAGCAGATGTATTTCACGATTGGAAAGGTGCAATTTTGAGGTGAGTATGGTCATGTACCAGAAAATATTCTATCAGGTCCTTTTCAATAAATGATCAGGATATAGAATGAATGACTCAATGGCCAATAATAGATTCCCATACATAAAATTAGGAAATTATTCATATTCACTATATTACTAACAATAAAGGAATAATGAAAATTGAGAATATAATACTGGAGTAAAAGTTCGTTTCTTATTCTATTTTTATTGGACAGTTTTCATGAGATCATGAGCATCTTTTGAATGACTTTTAGTAATTTTATCCACTACTGATTGAAGAATCATGATAAACTCATGTTTGTTTCACATAAAAATATTGTGAAAAATACTAATCCAAAATAAGACTGAATTTTTTTATATAATAATTTTATATAATTATTATAACCATACGGATGGCGTTACGAAAATGTTTTACTGAGCAAACCCCAATTATTTTTCAGTTTTCTACCTATCCTAGAGAGGGGGTCACCTTTTTTTGAAACACCCTGTAAATTTGAAATATTTCTCAATTTCTAGCAATGCTATTGCGCTTTTCTGTATCTAAATATGATCGATAGAATTTCCAAGGTTCTGCAGTCAATCAATCGGATTATCACTTGATATTATGTACAAGATATAGGTAAACAGGACTGGCTGTGTTCGATGAAAATATTCCGTCTTAATCGTTCTGACCCCGATTTCGAGCGGGCCTTTTGAATCGAGGTTGATCGTTTATTGTGCCGGGTACTCTCGTTTTTTGGGGCACATCAATTAGAGCGCCTACAAACTGCTCCTCATTTTTGCGCTCTTGTTTTTAGTGTAACACGATTTTTCGAAAAATGCGGATCAACAACATTTTGTCGATTTTGAGAAAAATCTCATAACCTACACAGAATAAAGAAAAATTTTAAACTGTAGAAATCGGCACAAACATAGCATAATTCAGCTCAACAAAAACATTCACGAAAATCCAAAGTGCTGGGTCACCTTCACACACATTAAATTCTGATATGTTTCCGGGAAGATCGAGTAAATTCAGAACAAATATCAAGGGCATTCTAACTGAATCAGGAAGCTTTTAGAAATTAACCAATCACCTAGATTTCTTCTACAATTTGAGAATTATCAATCATTTTTCGGAATTGTGCAGTGTCACAAAAACGATCAAATTTTAATGATGATTTATTCTAGAAGAAAATATGCATATCTAATTGATCTGTATCGAAACCCGATATCACCAAATTTTTATTCTCAATTTCGCAATTAACGACACAATCTTATCAAGGCACTTCGAGTGAAATCATTCAACGAAATTCGATACACATCATAATAGTTCCATCGAATTGAGATTTCTTCATACCCGTATTGGCGGCGTCGATAAAAATAAAACGAGGAAACACATTGATGATAAAAACTGAGATGACCTTCACTTGGAATAGCAAAAAACAACATTCGACGAATAGGTCAGATAACAAAGCTCATCGTGTATGAAAAATTGTTAAATAGAACAATAGATAGCACTAGAGGAGAGAATACGAAGTGAACATTCGATATTCATTTATTTAAAGCGATGCACTCTATTATTTCAGGAGTTTTAGGATAAACGATATCAATTACTGAAGAAGATATCGATACTTATATAGGATGTGTGTGAAGTTCGTCCAGCATGGATATTTTTTGTACATCTACAAATGATGCATGGCACATTATTTTATCTGAAAATAATTAATACACAGTTAATTATAATAATGTCTGAATATCTGATTTGAAGATTCATCAAAACATACAGAAATTCATTGAATCAATAGTCAATTAATAGAAGATATTCAGCAAGATGATATTTTAGAGTTTCAAGTGGAAGAGGATTGTGAATATTAAAAAAATAAGTATTTTGTCTAATTTTCAACTTTATTGATCTAACGACACGACCGGTTTCATTCATCAAACCTTCGTCAGGTGCTAGGTACAGACTGCAATATTTTTCTATTCTTAAATCATCTCATCAATAATTGTCCCATATATGAATTTCAAGATGGTTTTAGGGCTATTCACGATGTTTCCGATTCTTTCTTGGAATGGGTTACAAATTTCAAACAAATTTGATACGAATATCTTGTATTCAGTTATTTTTTCTGCTTTTGCCTTTTTATTTTCAGATTCGATATGTGCAACTTGACGAAGACTTTGTGTTTATTAATAAAATACCACTCTTGAAGATAGAAGTCCGTCAAATATATTTAAGCTTATTTTGTACACACAACAATAACTATGCGGGGAGCCAAGGTTTTTTCCCTAGGCTTTCATTTCATACACCCCGTCACCAATCCCTTCTAACATATGTTATGTAAGCCAAAAGTTCAGAAGAATGCAACGAAGCATGATGGCGCTCAGAATATAATAATAATAATAATTAATAATACTTACTAATAATTAATAATAATAATAATTTTATTCATTTTGTTAGATCATTTCGAAATACAAAGCAAGTCAACAAGTTACATAAATGACTACAGTCTGCTTCCAATTGACAAAAACTCAGAAACAGAGTACGGTTCTAAATCTAATAATACATCAAATAATTGTTTTTTGAAGATTTTTACATCTTTTATACAGTGGATATTACTAGGAAGGTGGTTGTACAGTCTCACAGCCATGTATGAGCAACCCCTCTCCGTGGAAGGTACCTAGTCGATGTTTTGGATACACTAACATATTGTGGCGTGTTGGATACATATCTGGGCGTAAAATCCTCTGAAAATATTGTGGATTTCCGCGAAAAAACAGCAATGACATGTATATGTAAAGCCCAGACAATGTGAGTAATCTATTTTTTTCTGAAGAAGCCTCTACAGGACTGCTTATAAGCCAATCCAAATATTGTCCGAATCGCCATTTTCTGCAATTTAAATACATATTCCGCATGCGTACTACTACCCCAGAAAATTAATCCGCATGACAGGATGGAGTAATATACTGCCATCAGAAAGGACTGCGAAGAGTCAGATCTTTACACCCTCAGAGCATAGATCACCGATCTAAGTCTGGCAATAACATTTTCAGTGTGAGGCTGCCACGTCAGCTGAGAGTTTAGAGTTAAACCCAAAAACTTAGTCTGCTCTGTGAGTTCTCCATTGGAGAAAGCAGTCATATCCACGGATCGTGATTGGCTGTGAGAAAATAAAATGAGGTTGGTCTTTGTTAAGTTAATCCTCAAATTATGGGCTAGACACCACTGATCCATTGAAAAAATGATATCACGAACAAGAATTTTCAACTTGGATTTATCAAAATATTAGTGTCATCTGCGAAATTGGTGAAAAATGCTTGCCAGCAGGGAATGACATTAGGCAGATCATTCACATATATTAAAAATAAAAGGGGTCCTAAAATGCTCCCCTGAGAAACACCCTTATTTTTAATGACGCTAGATGAGCGGTATGTTTTTCCATCAATAGATAATGAGACAATCTGTGACCGATGCCTCAAATAGCTTCTGAGGATATTTAGTTGTTTATCTCTTATACCATAGTTTTCTAACCTACTGAGAAGAGTTTCATCTACAACACAATCAAAAGCTTTCGTGAAATCTATAAATATGCTCAATGGAATAGACCCATCCTCAAATGAGTTAACGATATTCTCAAGAAGCTCAAACATAGCTGTCTCCGTATTTCTACCCTTGACGTAACCGTGCTGTCTTTCATTGATAACATTGAATTTCTTGAAGAAATTCAATAATCTGATGCACAAAATTTTCTCGAAGATCTTACAGAAATTAGTTGGAATGCTTATTGGGCGATAATTATTCAGATCACCAGGATCGTCTTTCTTAAACAGTGGCTTGATAATTGCAGTTTTTAGCAAGTCAGGAAAAATTGCTTCTATGAAATTGTTATTAATTATAAATTTTAGTGGTTCTACCATAAACTGAATCGATTTTTTGATCACGCTAATATCTATATAATCAATTCCACAACTCTTTTTGTTAGGGAAGCTTATTACAACTTTCAGAATTTCACACTCATCTACATCAAAGTAGTAGAAACTACTATTGTTTCTAAGACCAAGGCATTTATTGGAAGTAAAAGAAAAGGGAGAACTTCCAAGAGAATATGGTTTGGTTGTATCCATATCAACATTAACTGAAAATTTCGTTTACTTGTAGTGGGATCCATTTCTCATTTCTCGCCTCCTATTCTGAAAAAAATTATAACTGAAAATATGCATCGGCGCATAATTACACTCGGTATATAGCTTGTCTTTATCGATATCAACATTTACTGTAAATTCTGGTATGTGGATGTAAATAAAACGCACTAATTTATATACTTCGATCGATTTCGGCTCTGTTTAAGCTATCATCAGGCCAGCTGAAATTACATTTTGCAATCACAATAATGTTATCTTTGTAAAAGTTGGTTATAGTAAAAGACTGAGAGCGTGCAATCTTACCGTCGTTGGCTCACATTACCAAAATTTACAGTAAACTTGATTCACTTGCAGAGGGAGCCAGGGGTCATATCTCGCCCCCTATTCTTGAAAAATTTATATCTCTGATAATATATATGCATCGGCGCATAAAAACACTCGGTATTTAGATTGTTTTCATCGATATCAAAATTCACGGTAAATGTGGTTCACTTGCAGAGGGAGCCAGGTGGTCATTGTCAGACCCCTTATCTGCAATGCAAATAAAAAAGTTAGGACCAAATGACCCACAATTGCGGCTCGAATTCTGCCGATGGTATTTAGGAAAATGTGCTCAAAACCAAAAATTTGGAAAGAATACCATATGGACTGATGAAGCATGCATTATCAGCTTTGGTATTTTCAATACATATAGGAAGATTTATCGGTCCTTATATCTATGAGGATGACCTTAAGGCAACGTGATATTTGGAAATATTAAGAGAATTCATTGAGCCAATAATGGATAATTCACCATTACATCAAATTGAAGACGTATATTTCCAACAGGACGGGGCACTGTGTCACAAATTATAACGGCATTTTTAGAGGAAATATTTATAACCGCCATCTAGATTCTCGAGAAGCGTTGGAGGCAGTGGAATAGACCCTTCGTTTAATACCTGCCATAGAATCGATTAATGGTGGCAATAATTTTAGAAAGCGAAGTCAATTATGTTTAGATTTAAAAAGTGCTCAATTCGAACACATGTTGTAAATAGTTCAAAAATTGTGTTGTTTTTATTATTCTATTTTTTGAGTGAATTTATGAGTAATTGCCAAATGGGCACTATATATATTCTTTTGTACTTTTGGCTGACAATATTTAGTTAGCAAACAATAAAGCATATAGATCAGGGGTTAGTGACGGGGTGTCATACAATTCGGCGTATGACATAAAAGCCTAGGGAAAAAACCCCAGTAAAAAAACCCTGGCTCCCCGTCTAAGTGTGAAAATACAAAAATAAGCTGAAATATATTTCAGGGACATCTTTCTTCAAGAGTGATCTTCTATTGATGGAGAGACACAGACTTCTTCAAGGTCACATTGAATCTGGAAATAAAAAGGCAAAAGCAGAAAAAAAGAACTGAATAACAAAAATACGTATCATATTCGTTGAAATTTATAACCCATTGCAAGAAAGAGTTGGAAACATCATGAATAGACCTAAAACCATCTTGAAATTTATATATGGGACAACTATTGATGAGATGAGGTATTGTTTTTTCTGCTTCTCCACATTCACAACTTGCGCCATTTAAATAGCATGCCAATGGTACGACCATGACCTGTTCTCAAACTATTAAGAACTGTCCAAATTTTTCTTGGAAGATCAAAACCAGGAACTTTTTCAAAAGGATCAGAAACGTGATACTTATTGAACATTTCGTAAGAGTTCCACTCAGTCTTCCATAATTCTCTATCACTTATGTTCATATTGAAGAACGTATTATGCCATAATGGTTTACGTGACTTCAATCTGGTAATTCTATTTTGTGGAAAATATGAAATAATTGGGAATAAATTGGGAAAAGAATGATATTTATTCCAAGAATTCAGAGCTGCAGTCTGTCTGTGAATATGGGGAGGGACAATATTAGACAAAACTAGTAACCAATGAATCGGTGTAGATCTTATGGTGCTAGTAATTATTCTCATGGATGTATTCAATTGTGCATCACATTTTTTGTGTATGTGCACTATTAAACCAAACAGAGCAACAATACTCAGCACTAATTATTCTTTTCAACAGCAGTTATGTAGAACCATTTTGTTCCATTTTCAGGCAGATTTTAAAAATACATTTAAAGTAATTGGAAACAGGCACAAAATGAAGGTTTTCAGAGAGAAGTATCAGCTGTTATATATATATTTCGAAACAAAATTTAATTTTCGGTTTTCGGCATTCATTTTCTCACAGAAATCGACATTGTAGCATGTAGGCTAGTTTGCTCTATCTCTTATAGAAATTAGTGTTTCCTATCAAAAGGGCCCAATTTGGACCACTCTGCATATGAGGATATCTTCATTTTTATGGAGATAAATACTAGTAGTCTTAGAGAGAAGGATAAAAATGTAGCTCCACGACCACAACACCCCTCATCAATTTACCATCAATCTTTGACGTAACGAAACAAGCGCGCAGCATAGACGCAAGAGGAATAATTCACCCGAAGACAAAAGACCACCAACAACCTGCCGTAATACCCCTCGGAAGGCCCCACAGCAGAGACACCGACAATTGGCGATTTCCACTCATTGTTTCTTCGACTTACAACTTAAAACAAAGCAGTCCCGTCTAGAAAATCCACTCACAATCACGTATTCTCGGACGTGTGTATACTTGTGTACGTATTTATACGCAACGATAAATCCTAACCTATTTAAGGGCATTGTTCGGATCAAGCGACATATCCGTAGAATGAACCGCGCGACAGATGGCGCCGCAGTACTTCTGTCGTATCTGTTTCAGGGTGATGGAGCGAACAATGAGCAGAAGGATGTATAATTGCAGTGATAAAAATGTAAGGGAACCAATGAACTAGTTAATACAGATGGAACTACCACTGCGAGATCTAACTGATCGGATAATGAAACAGAACAGAAGGATAGAGTTACTCAGGGAAGAAAAGTATACATTACATTCGTTAAACGATTTCATAAACACAGTCTTTATAGAATCATTATTGTATTATTCATCTCTAAGAATTTGCAATATCCTGATATCTCCATAAACAATGAAAACAAAGTTCGTCAAGGAAGATAGAATGGTTCTTTTGTAGGGAAATGGCATTTCAGAAATTACGAGATTTCGAGGCCTATTAAAATCTGTAAAATCGGTGTACCGACTAGTTTAACGTAGCAAACTCATACGAAAACACTGATGGTTTCATTTTTTCATGAAATTCTTCGTTCAGAAAATCATTTTAAATTCACAGAATACTTGAATATTATTTATTGTTTGAATTTCTACTCGACTGTTAAAATTTAGATTTTGATTTCATTATTTTAGAATCATAATTTTGTATTGACGTTATTTCTTTCAGCCAGTAAACTGAATGAAAGTTGTTGTTTAATTAGTTACATATTTATTTTGCAAATTTTATCGTAAATCGTTGTGAAAAAGTAATGATTTTAAATAATTTATTAAAAGAATAAACCGTGATTGAATTATTGTTCATAAATCTCAAATTCAAAATTTGGAAACATCAATAAAATGGTTGTAACTCTAGCTTTTGAAAAGTCAGCCTCAAAGTCTGATATAGGAGGAAATTGTCCCCCTCAGACATCCTATCATTACAGAGACGTTGTTATGCTTTGTGGAAGATTCTTTTAATTTATTGTTATAGTTTGGTCAATTATAGCATAACCACCAATTGCTTACTAGCGGACCGATGCTTTTTAATGAAAGCACGAATATTCGACAATATATTGTTCCGCATATTTATACTCAATATCGAAAGAATCATTACCTTTATCGCCGCCATTATCGTTACTATAAACAATTGACATCTCATTCACTTTTCACTGCACTTCACAAAATCATGTAAATGTATTATCGTAAAGCAGTTGTTTATAGTGTTGGGTACGTCTTACAAGAGGCGGCTGATTTGTTCCGTAGTATAAGAAAACAAGACGATCGAGAAGAACACGCCAAAAGATCCTAAAGAGGAAGAGAGAGGTAAATGAGGGAATGTACTATGTACACAGCATAGATAATAATAATATACATGTATAACCAATGCTGTGGTAGTACATATTTAGTCCCGACTCTCTATCAAGTAATGAACGGGTCTCAAGCATTGACAACCTATAGATAGGAAACTTCAATGTTTGGTTTTGAGACGCACCCATGAGGCTGTTTATGAAGTTATTTTCAATTTAAGAGTTCAGACATATAAATTGTTATAGAATGATACAATCATAATATATTCAAAAGACTGGTTTCATATCAATAACTTTAAGGCATTCAGAAAAACAAAATTATAAGATAAAAGCATTATATCAGCATCTTCAACACTATAAAAAGTGGACAACATAATATACGTACAAAACTGAAAATATTTACATAAAAAATTTCTTAACAATCCCAAGGGGGTTATGACAAAAATGTTGAACTAAAATGTAAAACCACACATTGAACAGACTCAGATATTTTTCTGGATTAGGAAATCTCTGTCGTTTACACCTTCTATCCTCACAATTTGGAACACAGCATTAGGTTTTAAAGTAGGCATTTTTCCATTTTATAATACATATATATGTATTGGTAAATGATTGTGAAAATAAAATTACTGTAAAAATAAACTAGGCACTTGTCACTTTATTTACCTTAGTACTTCATCTAGTTGCAAATGAAAAGCGAATAACGTCATTTGGAGTGGTACACTGAACCTCTTCAGTACAAAAATGAGGCGCCTCTTACAAATTCAATACAAATGTTTTTTCGTGCGTGCAGCAGGCTCCATCGAATTATAAGACGTTGTCACGTCGCAAATGTAGAAAAGCACTGAGGTGATCCTAGGAGCTTTGGCGCACTTGTTCTAGAATAATGTCACGAACCCTTAAACGGTGTGAAACCCATATACAACCACCACGATGAATAAATCTATATCTAAATCAAAAATAACTACTCATAATTTTCCTTGAATTTTGTCGAAGTTCAAATGCCCTTCTCTATAAACCAAACAAAACTAGGCAGTGCTTTTCTACATATACACATTCCATCATGAACCATTTCGATCAATTTCCACCAACTTAACTGCATTGATAAGTCCTGAGTTCTGCTTTAGGATAAAGTGTGGAATGAAATACTTCAGGTGAATCACGAAAAAATTTTGAATGAAAAAACCTATAACTCAAATTAAAAATACTCATAGTTTATGAGTTTTGTTCGAAGCATAAATTCTCTTCTCCTAAAATCTACGTCAGTGCTTTTGTAAAATTTGACAACGTATTTGTTTCACAATGAACCATTTCGATTAATTTTCCCCCCACTGATACTAATTGAAAGTCCGACTCATGCCAATCGAATATACGATATATTATGAGAAAAAAAGTATTGAAAGATATTTCTTTTGGAATTTTCTAGCTTTTCGATTTCGGCAAAATGTTGGAAGCCTCTTTGTTTCAACCTAATTCCGATATCTTCCAAGTTACAACTTGATCCGATGGATATTCTAGGAGCTATAAAAGAATCGAATGGTTAGATGCTCATAACTCCTGAATCAATTGACGGATTTGGCCAAATATCGAATTCGTCCGAGATATTTATTCCTCCGGCCTGCCCTGAAAATTTCAGCCCTCTAGCTCATTCCAATCGGACGTAATCCTGCCTAGGTTCTTCATACGACTGGTTGCACTTTTTTCCAAATATTTCGAAAAATAGAGACATTTGGGTAAGTCTATAAGCACTAGTGTTCGAGTGAACAAGAGCGCCAAACATTTAAGACTATATAAATACTAAGCCTGAAATTTCCACAGATTTTATTGTTCACACAACAATTGGTTCGCCAAGGTTCTTCAGGTGTTACATTCAAAATTCAATAGGTCACCCACCTTGAGACAACCGATAGACATAATGGAATTCAAAATGTTGGAATTTTCTACAGAAATTTCTCGTCAATAAATTGAACTTTTTGAAGACTAAATGAAACTGTTATTAATTCATTGATTATTGAATGAGACATCATTCCTTGCATTAAACTGAAAGAAAACAACATCGCCCAAAGTTTTTTGCTATCGGTTGAAAGAATGCCTTGTATCAACAATATCAACGATCCTCGATCATTCGCAGACCGATACGTCGGATCGTGTATTTTTTTCAACGAATCAAGGTCACCGGTCCACGACAGTCTCTCTACGATCGTCAAATATCGACCTAGGACACGTACGAAACATCTGTACCGGTAAGTGAAAGATCGATTGATTATAGGTAATAGAGAACGAACTACCGTGGTAACGCGTAGTTAAAAATATCGCCAGTTTCCGGCCATACCCGTTCGAAGCTCGCATTCGAGTCCTTTCGTTTCGGTCCCTGGCCCACATTTCTCTACCAGAAGTGACCCGAAGGCGGCAAGAAGAAGAGTCCACGCCGAGGGGTATTCTATGCTGCCAACAACGGTCCAGACGCGGCCGAGTTCCGCAACGGCGGGCAACACACATGGGAGGAACGTGATTCACCGTGTAAACGTTTCAAATGAGATGTTGCTGCTGAGAGTGGAAATCGATTCGCACGGTATTCGACATCCTGGGAAGAATTCATCGATACAAAAAATCAATTCCCATAGTACATAGTATTGCAAAGGATCTGAATCAAAATCGAAGATTTTCAAACGTAGATGACATTTGGTGTAAATGAATCACTCAAACTGAAAATATATTCGAAAAAATTGCACTGGTCAAAATACTCTCAGAAATCAAGATGAACTATATTATTTTCTTCAAAAAAGATAGAATGATTCAAGTTTGAAACCAATGAAAATGTATAAACTTCATTACATCACGTTTCAAAGCGTACGTACCATTTGTCATTTGAAGAAGTTCATGAAAAGGGAATATCCATTCTCAACCTCCTTCTATAAACTTCTGTAACTTCATAACATAAAGAAACTACTATATCTTTTTTTGGTTTCACTCCGCGCAAAATTTAAGAATATAAAAGAATCCAACATCCATATATGCACAAATTTTTGTTGAGATCCGACAAATATTTTAAGTGTAATCAAATATTAAACAAAATATTCTTGGAAGTATTTTATAAAATTTTCTAGCCTAACGGTTCTCACATAATTAAGCAGATTTTTTTCGATACTATTCAAACTATTTTCAGTTTCAAATCGACCGAATAGATATTCATTTAGTAATTCATCCGTTGAAAGAAAAGAGTCAGCCAAATTTTTGTAGAAATCGTCAATCTAGGAAATGTTCTTCAAATTCCAGAATCTTCTGTTGAAAATATTAGATGAATCTTGACAAAAATTTGTGCCTATATAGAGGATACTGATCTCTTGTCCATTCTGAAAATTCATCTCCGTTGAGTGATCACACAAGAAGATATAGGAGTTTCTTAATGTCACGAAATCACAAAAGTTAATAGAATGAAAGTAAAGACTGGATATACCCTTCTCATGAATTTCTAGGATAATGAGTGGTACAAATCGAAAGGTTGTACACTGAATCTTTATTCCTCATCACGATAAGTAATTTATTAATGAGAAGAAACTTTTTGTTCGTTTGTATAGAACTGTAAATTATGATTTGAAAAAACTCAATAAATTGCTTAAACATAATTTATTAACAATAAGAAAGTATTACCAAGAAGAAAAAATTGTATAATCATAAATGACAGTTCTTTAAGAAGTTGAAAAAAAAAGTTCGAAAATATTGAAACGTTAATTTCTTCATAAAAAAATTACGAACAAAATTTTTTTCTTAATATCTTCTGTCAACATAAAAACGGTGAGTAATTAATAAAAAAAATTGTACATTACAGTTATATAACGTCTATTTTGTGTACTCAGAAAAATGATAACAAACAAAATCTTATTACATGGGCATACAAGAAAGGCTCCACGAACCTAAAAAAAAGTCAATAATCAAAACATTTCATGTTGTTATTTAAAAGAGGTTACGAAATAATATTTAGTAAAAAGTTTCAACGGGAATCAGTGCTTTGAAGTATTAAAGTTATTATATATCAGGTGTACAAATAAGTTCCCGCAGTTTTTATAAAAATTAGGAATTTATTGTAAAGGAAAAGTACATTACGTTTTATTCAAAGTATTTTCCATCATTTGCCACTACTTTTTCCCATCTTTCTGGCAACATTCGGATACCCTGTCGAAAAAACTCTTCATCTTTTGACGCTATCCACAAATCTACCCAATTTTTGGTGTCTTCATATGATGTGAAGCGCTGCTCAGACAGACCATGTGCCATCGACCGGAACAGATGATAATCAGAAGGTGCTAAGTCTGGTGAATACGGCGGTTGGGGTAAAACTTCCCAGTTGAGTGTTTCCAAGTTTGTTTTTACCGGCGCCGCAACATGTGGACGAGCATTATCGTGTAAAAGAATAATTTTGTCGTGTCTGGAGTAGTAATGGGCGCGTTTTTCCTTAAGTGCCCGTCTCAATCTCATCAATTGTGTTCGGTAGAGAGCTCCAGTAATGGTTTCGCTTGGTTTCAGCAATTCATAATACACGACACCAAGCTGATCCCACCAAATACACAGCATGAGTTTTTTCCATGAATATTCGGCTTAGCTGTCGATGTTGATGGTTCGCCGGGCTTAACCCACGACTTTCTCTTCTTTGGATTATCGTAGTGAATCCATTTTTCGTCACCTGTGACTATACGATGCAAAAACTCTTTTTTTTATTCCTGGCAAGCAGCATTTCACTCATGCATAATCGGCGTTCAACGTCTCTCGGCGTTAGTTCATATGGAACCCAAATTCCTTGTTTTTTTATCATTCCTAACGATTTTAAACGATGTGAAATTGGTTGTTGAGTCACTTGTAGAGTAAGTGCAAGTTCTTTTTGCGTTTGGGACGAATCTTCCTCCAATAGTGCTTCTAATTCCATGTCTTCGTACACTTTCGGCCTTCCACTGCGTTCTTTGTCTTTAACGTCAAACTCACCGTTCTTAAACTTTTGAAACCATTCCTGACAACTTCTCTCACTTAAAGCAGCTTCACCATATGCTTCTAGAAGCAATCGATGCGCCTCAGCTGCAGATTTTTTCACATTAAAGAAGTAAATCAAAAGTTCCCGCAAATGATGCTTATTCGGAATAAAACTTGACATTTTTGCACGAAAAAATTACGTGATGCTGATACTAGTACTGATACTGATTACTAGTACTTTAAAGTTATGGTGTTGCTAGATGACTAAACTTGGGATATTACGTTTTACATCTGACAATTTCTCCATAACCTTCTGGTGGGGCCATCTTTTGACAAACCGCGGAAACTTATTTGTACACATAATAATATTTTTATATTTTTGAATTTACCACATTTTCCTTAAACAAATTTTTTATTCTAACTCAATCAACCTCAATATGACGACTATTTTCAACGTTAAATCAAGATTATTATTAATAGAGGTACAGTCTCCAGCTTGAAACTTATTCTAGTGAATTTCCTCCTCTTCCAGTGCCAAAATTCAAAAAAATCATTAGTTTACAAATTATAAGTAAAAACCTAAACACTACCATTTAACTATATTTGATAGTTCAACTTATGAAAATTTAAATTTCATAGTGCAATTTTTTCGAACAATGATCTAGACATAATACCAGATCGAATGAGATATATCACATAATTTTAGTGAGTATTATTAACGTAATTTTGAACTCATTAACTAGACTTCTTATAAAGATTGAGGCGTTTAAGTTTACAAATTGAATAATTAATTGTCCAAAACCTTCATTTGCTAAATCTAAAGTTTCGTTTATAACATACCTGCAATGTTCATATTCATAGATAAAAAGGAGCTTATCTCCCATCGTGCTTATTAAGAAGGTTTTATCTGACACAATCAGCCTTGTGGAATTTCCCAATATTTCGTCTCTCAGTTAATCACCGTCGTGAAATGAATTAATAAACTTTTAGAGGCCTTCAATTATCCGGTCTTCTTAATTACTGCTACCATCAAATATCATAGGATAAGAAGCGCAATCAAGCGTGGAAGATGAAAACGAGATAAAATAAGATCCTTATCATCAGAAACTTGGAAACCGTGTCACGAGGAAGTATCGTGATCTCTGTATAAAGGTTATGCTTTATTTTTTTGCGATATTGAGATTCCACAAAGCTTTTCAATGAACGCTTTTTTATGTTGGGTGAGGTTATTTACCCTTGATGAATCTTCAAGTAATGCCTGACAACTTAGGTGTTCGTCAAGGTTCCAGTTCAGGCCTTCTGTGATCTTTATATTTACCCTCAGTTTGAAGGAGTTAAGTTGATTGACACCTAATGCATTGAGTTATCCCTAATGCTGTTAAATGAATTAATAACCGTTAACGATTGGTTATGAAGCATCGTATAAGATGTGTTATGAAATTCTGTGATTCAAGAACAGGCAGACGGTTGAGCTCGATGTTGAGGTTGAAAAATTGACTTTGATTCAAAGTCTAGCCACTGAGTTCAAAATGAAGTTAATATGACATACTATAACTGAAATAATGTGATATACCTCATTCCGGATCATGTTAACATCATTGCGCGTAAAATTTTAATTAGCACATTCAAAGGTTCATGAGTTAGAAACAATTAAAGATGGTAAAAAATGGTATATAGTTTTTTATTTGAAGTTAGAAAACTACAACTGACGGATTTTTGAAGGAAAACCTAAAAGACGAAAAAATTTACTAAATTGTATTCCGATTTCAGAAACCGTAACCCCACTGTTAATTTTAATTTAACGTTGGAAATTGCTGTCGATGCGCCATATTAAGTTTGAGTGTATGACGTCATAAGTTACAAGACAACTTAAAAAAATTTGGGTATACACAGGATGTTCCTAAATTCAAAGTACAAACGAAAAGGAGAGATTGCTTAGATAAGTTTGAGAAATAAAAAGTTCTATGAACATGGAGTCCCAGGGTTTCTCTAGAAATCCTAAGATAAATTCAAATTATTATGAAAAAGTCAGTTTGTGAGTTATGGTGTCTGAATTCAGGGTTAGTTTTGATACATCAAATTATTGAACGTTTGTGTTTTGAAAAGTACAGGTGGTTACATTTGTGGCCTATTTATTTTTTTTTAATGTAAACTATTTTTTTCATTACGATTTTTATGACTGTCCCAATAATAATAATTCGATCAGATAATTTGAAGCACTACACATTCTAATTTCAAAACAAGCCGAAATTCAAGCATCCATATCCCAATATATCGATACCAGATAATCCAATGTTCTCTGATATTCATGAGCGTCTTTCAGAAACTGGATTTTTTTCCACGATAAAAATTAATGCCGTTTGACCACGCAGTGTGAGAATACCACAACTCGGAGAGACACTAATGAACAAAATAGAACGACATTCAAGAACCAGTACAAGAAAAATTAGTGCACTTTTGGATGAAAGTCATCAAGCTATTTGGCGTATCTTACGGGATACTCTTCTATATATCCCTATCACATTCAGAGGGTGCAAGCTCTTCTACCTCGAGATTTTCATCCGAGAATTAATTTTTGTTATTGGTACCTTGATAGACTATTGAATACTCCTCATTTTAACTTGCAGTTGATCAGAACTTTGTGGTTACTTTTGTTTTCTTGTTAGAATTTGTTTTAGTTTCACGTTTCTGTAGAATTAAAAATTTCAAATTCCGTAGCACGAGGAACTGTGCGTTTCTGGAGATTTTTTGATGGAAATGGCATCCTTGTATATCATTGAATACCATCTATATGTTGAAATAATTTGTGAACGATATACAAGGATGCCATTTCCATCAAAAATCGACAGCAACGCACAGTTCCTCGTGCTATGGAATTTGAAATTATTTAATTCTACAGGGGGCAATTCTGATTGAAGCGCGGAGTCACAAATTATTTCATTATATGGGGCTTATTGAATCAGTTAAGATTGACTCATTTTGCAAAAAAAATATCCAGCAACGGCCGTTTCCATCTAGTTTTTGCCATCGTCAGCTTTGGAGGATTTTTTCTGTCGTGCTTTGGGGGATTACGGGGGTCACAAATTATTTCATCCTATAGATTATATTCGACGTTTTACAAATATACTATTTTCATCGAAAAATCGCCAGCAATGCGCAGTTTCACTGTCCGCCGAATTTTTGAATTCGAGGGGGCTATGCGGTGGTAAGCGGGGGCTCACAAATTATTTTATCCCATAGATTATACTCGACGTTATACAAAGATACTATTTTCAACGCAAAATCGTTAGCAATGCGCAGTTTCAGTGTCCGCCGAATTTTTGAATTCGAGGGGGCTATTCCGGGGTAGGCGGGGGGGTCACAAATTATTTCAACATATAGATGGTATTCAACGATATACAAGGATGCCATTTCCATCAAAAAATCGCCAGCAACGCACAGTTCCTCGTGCTACGGAATTTGGAATTTTTTTATTCTACAGGGGGGCAATTCTGATTGAAGCGCGGGGTCACAAATTATTTTATTATATGGGGCTTATTGAGTAAGTTAAGGTAGACCCATTTTGCAGAAAAATATCCAGCAACGGCCGTTTCCATCTAGTTTTTGCGATCGTCAGCTTAAGGGGTTGTTTCTGTCGTGCTCTGGGGGGATTACGGGGGGTCACAAATTATTTCATCCTATAGATTATATTCGACCTTATACAAAGATACTATTTTCATCGAAAAATCGCCAGCAATGCGCAGTTGCACTGTCCGCCGAATTTTTGAATTCGAGGGGGCTATTCGGGGGTAGGCGGAGGGTCACAAATTATTTCAACATATAGATGGTATTCAACGATATACAAGGATGCCATTTCCATCAAAAAATCGCCAGCAACGCACAGTTCCTCGTGCTACGGAATTTGGAATCTTTTAATTCTGCAGGGGGGCAATTCTGATTGAAGCGCGGGGTCACAAATTATTTCATTATATGGGGCTTATTGAGTAAGTTAAGGTAGACCCATTTTGCAGAGAAAATATCCAGCAACGGCCGTTTCCATCTAGTTTTTGCGATCGTCAGCTTTAGGGGGTTGTTTCTGTCGTGCTCTGGGGAGATTACGGGGGGTCACAAATTATTTCATCCTATAGATTATATTCGACCTTATACAAAGATACTATTTTCATCGAAAAATCGCCAGCAATGCGCAGTTGCACTGTCCGCCGAATTTTTGAATTCGAGGGGGCTATTCGGGGGTAGGCGGAGGGTCACAAATTATTTCAACATATAGATGGTATTCAACGATATACAAGGATGCCATTTCCATCAAAAATCGCTAGCAACGCACAGTTCCTCGTGCTACGGAATTTGGAATCTCTTAATTCTACAGGGGGCAATTCTGATTGAAGCGCGGGGTCACAAATTATTTCATTATATGGGGCTTATTGAATAAGTTAAGGTAGACCCATTTTGCAGAAAAATATCCAGCAACGGCCGTTTCCATCTAGTTTTTGCGATCGTCAGCTTAAGGGGTTGTTTCTGTCGTGCTCTGGGGAGATTACGGGGGTCACAAATTATTTCATCCTATAGATTATATTCGACCTTATACAAAGATACTATTTTCATCGAAAAATCGCCAGCAATGCGCAGTTTCACTGTCCGCCGAATTTTTGAATTCGAGGGGGCTATTCGGGGTAGGCGGAGGGTCACAAATTATTTCAACATATAGATGGTATTCAACGATATACAAGGATGCCATTTCCATCAAAAAATCGCTAGCAACGCACAGTTCCTCGTGCTACGGAATTTGGAATCTCTTAATTCTACAGGGGGGCAATTCTGATTGAAGCGCGGGGTCACAAATTATTTCATTATATGGGGCTTATTGAATAAGTTAAGGTAGACCCATTTTGCAGAAAAAATATCCAGCAACGGCCGTTTCCATCTAGTTTTTGCGATCGTCAGCTTAAGGGGTTGTTTCTGTCGTGCTCTGGGAGATTACGGGGGTCACAAATTATTTCATCCTATAGATTATATTCGACCTTATACAAAGATACTATTTTCATCGAAAAATCGCCAGCAATGCGCAGTTTCACTGTCCGCCGAATTTTTGAATTCGAGGGGCTATGCGGTGGTAAGCGGGGGGTCACAAATTATTTCAGTATATGTGCTGGATTGAGTAGATTATATTTAATAAACCGACATTATTATAATGCAAAATAAATTGTTTTTTGATGTTGGAGGTTTCGTGGGGGTTGTTGGGGGTTTTTTCATGTAGGTGGTTCCCCACTAATGAAGTACAAAAATATAATACTTCCCGAAAAAATCAGGTCATTTCATTCAACCGATTACAAATGACACGCAATCGTAAATATAATTCAGCTTTAGAAATCCGTTGCTGAAACGCGTTGCTGCAATGACACCCGTGTCGTAGAGACACTGATAATGCAGAACGCAGTGGGTGTCAAAATGAGGCGGTTAAACCAGAAAACATCCACCAAATCTTTTTGAATAATTGAAAAGTCAAGCTGCGTGAGATAACTGACATCGTAAAGATATCGAAAGAACGTGTTGGCTTTATATTGTATGAGCATCTGACTATGAGAAAGACCTATTAAAAGTGGGTGCCACGTTTGCTCAATGTTGGCCAAAAATGAGAACGTGTAGATGATTCTAAGCAGTGTTTGGCCAGATTTAAACGCAACAAGCCGGAATGCTTGTGTCGATATGTGACAATGGATGGAACATGGATCACTTCACTCCGCAATCAAAACGATCGTCATTTGAATGGACGTCAACTGGTGAACCACGTCCAAAGCGCCCGAAAGCACAACAATCAGTTGGAAATCTTATGGCCTCCGTATTTTGGGATATCCATCGACTATTTTTAGAAAGGAAATACCATTAACAGTTAATATTATAAAGTGTTTGAAAGACGAAATTGCAAAGAAAAGATCCACTGTATTCGCCAGATTTGGCTCCCAGCGACTTGAAAACATGCTCACCGGTAAGAACTGAGACCAATTTTGAGAGAAAAGATAAATCGTTCTACATAAGTGGTATTGAAATGTTAGAGCGGCGCTGGAATAATTGCGTTGCTCTTGATGGAGATTGCGTTGATGAAAAAAGCTAATTTTGAACAGAAAAAACTGTGTTTTCTTTGTTAGGCCCGGGACTTTTCAGCCCATGTGTTAGTTTGAGGTAACATGGAATAAAACTCGACATTCTTCCGAACCTTCAATTGAATATTTTCTGCACCAAACAAAAATAAACTAATATTGAACACAACATTTAATGAACTGGTTAATTGAGATGTTATCGGTGTTGCCGAACGCGAATTGAACCAGTTCTCGTCTCATTCATCGTGTCTCATTGTTCGAAACCTCCTCTCCGTGAATCAATTAATTAGCGGCACATCATTAGCCTTCGTCCATTACCATAATAACCCATCGGATTCAAATCGCGACCGGTGCCAGATCCTGACCGGATGCTTCAAGTGTGATCTCCATAGAAGAATACATTCTGGATTTTTCAAAAAGGTGAAATTAAATCAGCAACCTTCCATTTGAAAACAATCTAGAGAAACACTGACGGGAGTTTTGAGGCGCTTGTACAATAATCTTTTCCCGGGCACTGGAACAGTGTTATACTGAAACAACTGCTACAATGAACGAACAAATACAATTCTTGCATCAAAAATAACTATTCACAATTTTCCTTCAGTTTTGTTAGAAGTTCTTAACACTCCGTCGGGCGCACCTGATCTGTCAGGCACACCTCAAGCCCTGTGGCTTGTCCCGCTTCCGACAAACATCATTCCCGCTCCGCCATTTTAGTAGCTTCCGCTCTAGTAGCACCACACACGGTGGCAAGTTCAGTTGAGGTATACCTTTCATCGTTTTCGAATGACAAGCAGAAAGATCTAACAGGCTCATTGCGCCCGATTACGTTGCAGTTTGACAAGTAAGTTTTCTGATTTGTTTTTGATACTATATGATATTTTTTCATTACTTATTTTATATTATGTAATATTTCATGATTATCTATATATTGGATTCTGTTTTTGGGCTCTGGCAATTGTCAGTTGGTATGCCAGCACACCTCCAACAAAAATTGAAGAGAATCGCTTCCACCCATGAACAACAAAATGTAGTGGATAATGAGCACCAGTTACCTCAAAAAGACGCAGATGTGAAACTTGCAGCTCCGACACCGGTCACAGAAGACTGAGTCATTATGAATGTAATACGTGCTACACTGCTACCTGCCTAGGACATGCCGTTTTCATGTCCTCCATGCTACGAGAGAGAAGTAGAAGGACAGACCGATCATGACTCAGATAACTGAGCAACTCTTCACGCGAAATCTTCTCATAATTTAATTTAATTTTTAGTAATAATACAATCAACAATTTTTTTTTTTTAATAAACATACGTTTCTTTCCGCAACCATATAACACTGTTTTATTGCTCTTCAGATGTTTTTATAATGCATGGGGTTGGTTATAGTATTTACCAACATTTTCCGTTAGAAAAAGTTCATATATACATAGGAAACATTAGTAAATTAAGCAGTGTCTCTCAGGCTCAATGCGCCCGACCGTGTTACACATCATATTGCGCCCGACGGAGTGTTAAAGTAAATGAAAAGAAGACATCTTTTTCATCGGAAATCGTATAGATAGATATTGATATTATCCTTCCAGCAATCTCTTGTCCTTTGAAATACGTAACTTATTTGAATCGAAAGATACTAAATTTCTCCACGAAAGAAGAAGTTTTTAGACATCTAAAAATTTGACAAATACTAAAACAGAGAGATTCCTCTATCGCAGATCCCAAATGAGGCTACAAATCAGAACATTTTTTTATGTTGCGAGATCTTGAAAATTGTGGTAATTTCATAGCTTCTTTCAATAATGTTCTCTTCAACATAATAAATTTTCAGCGTAAACATCTTTTTCTTCAATCCTTTCGGCAACTTTGAACTTGAGCACTATCCATCCCGATATATATGGGTAATTTGACAAAGTACGAACTTTCCGATATACCGACGGCTTGTAAGTGATTTTCGGTTTATTTTTCGAAAAGAACATTTCATTTCCTTCAACATACTAAATTTTCAGGGTGCAACATCTTTTTCTTCAACCCTTTCGGCAACTTTGAACTCGAGCACTAGCCACTCCGACGTATGATGCTAATTTAACAAAGTACGAATTTTCCGATATACCGACGGCTTGTAAGTGATTTTCGGCTTATTTTTCGGAAAGAACATTTCATTCCCTTCAACATAGTAAATTTTCAGGGTGCAACATCTTTTTCTTGAATCCTTATGGCAGCTTTGAACTCGAGCACTATCCATTTCGACGTATAAGGGTAATTGGTAAAAGTACGAATTGTCCGAAATATTATTGATTAAGTAGTTCGGAAGAGAGTGAATATACATTCGTAGATGTATCCTATAATTATGTTCAATTACAAGTCATGATTCTGATTATTTATTTTCTTCCTATGGATTTACAACATTTTTTTCATATTCGCTTCGAATCTGTTGTATTATAAATCTGACTCGCCAATATTCAAAATAGAAATATTTTAAATTGTTGAAAAGACTTCAGAGGATCATATTCCGCATGAAACTATAGGATCTAAACCCCTCTAGTTCTTTTTTCTTAAAAATTAAGTGGAGATTTCCAAAGGTGTTCGCATAAACGAAGTTTCGGCTGCTACGACCCGGCAGCCAGAATTTCAATATCGGCTGCTAACTTCACACGGGAAGAGAATTCCATTTCCTTGAATATACTAAATTTTCAGAGGGAACAATTGTTGACATTTTGGCACATAGATAGCACGCTGTTCTACGAGACCACGCACGCAAAAAGTAGTTTATAATCCAATTAAAACAGAAATTTTACATTTCATTAACATTAAATGTATAATTGAAAAAACTTTTCTTCGAAGACTATATAATCAACTTTTCAATACAAAACACAAGTTGAAAATAATATATTTTTTTAACTAAAAAAAAAATAGTCCTCATGATCTGAAATTTTTTGTAATGAGAATATATTAAACTTTCAGTTCTTATTGAAAATTAAAAAAAAAGACAGGTCAGGATATATTTATATATTTTAACTTTTGATCAGGGTGAAACATTGACACTGATACACTTGTTTACAGCTGGCAACCGTAACGTTGCGGCTGACTAAGAGCTGGCGACCATTTTTTTTCTTCAATTTGTCACATTTATATCTTTCAAATGTCGTGAAATTCGTTAAAAAAAATCATAATTGCAAGTTATATTAGCGAATTGATTTTACCGAAATTAATTACAGGTAATTATGGCTTCTTTTTCCTGAACATTCACTTCAAAGTAGTTTTATAAAAAAACCTGCAGAACGAAGCGGAGAGATCTTAGACTATAAGTAACCCCTTGAAAAACTTTAGAAAAAAAAAAGGTTAAAATGACTTGTCAACAAGATGCAAAGAATATAAACTATAAAGAGCTTTTCGATGTTCTTTAAATGATCTGTGGACGCGGATAACAACAGATAGTCGGGGTGATTAGAAGAGGTCACTTGTAGAAGACCTTGAGATCGACGCCCATGCGAGTGTTCCAGGTACTCTCAGATACGAACATAAACATAGCGAAAACGACAAGTAATTTCATTCGGACGAATTTATCGACACCGTTCCTACGCCGGCATTCGATCCGAAACGCGAGCGCGTTAATTCGTCGTAAATTTCTTCGAGTTCACCGGTTCCAAGGTTACGAGAGGCATACCTCGGCTGTTGTCGTTTGCATAACGACGAAAATTCAGCAGAAGCATTCTACAACGTATACGTGAATTAATAATATTCTCGGAATCCTATTGTGTTGTGGAGACGGCGAAAAGAACGAACTGCCAGTTTATGCAAACGCCGGTTACGGCATGGGATTTCGTCATTGTTTTTCGGCGGTCTGCAGGCATTCATCTTCTGTTCTTGAATTCGTAATAAGATTTGATTTGTAAACGACACAAGCAACGAAAAACAACGTCGAGATAATGTAGTTGGATTGTTAGCGAAATGTATGTGAATGAAGTTGGTAGAACCCATTTTTTTTATTATTTCACTGTACACGTACCGGGACGCTAGTATTTCATAAAAGACAATCAAGTTGATGAAAATTAATTAATACATCTTGCACAACCGAGAGACAAAATCAATACTCTTCGGTGATAGATGATCTTCTATTACTCAGTCATACACGTTGAATCGAACATATTCATTTCATCATACTTTATTTGGGATCTATTTGAACTTCCACCTACGTAACGCATAAAACGCATCTATATAAGTGCACGCAGTCGTGGGAAAGTATGAAGAAACTGTCGTTTTCGAGTGTTTTATTCTGTGCACACACAAAGTGCCAGTAGACACCTCTTGTTTCAGCCTTCACTGCCGTGTGATCTGTAAATATTGCCCATTTAGTCTCGACGACTATTTTGTCGTAAGATCTGGTGATTGTTGTTTGCGTGGGAGTCATTTTCGTGTCGTGTAGGCGATTACATATGCGGTCTTCGATTTCCGAAATGTTTCGAGGCAAGATCGATGTCTTATTCGCCTATAAGACAACTCACAAACTTATTGCGCATAAGTTGGATTTATTCCGATTTGGTGAATATGGCGATTAACACCTACTCGTGTTCGATAAATGCGTATGTTATGTGTCTGCAAACGAATTATGGAGGCCGCTTGTTATTGGATATTTCGACAAATTCATTCAATGTTGGCATCGATGGTACTTCATAATACGAGAGGTTGACTTTTACATTTCGTGAATTGGGGGGAGCCGTGATTGCTAAAAGTCGAAAGTGACATAACAATCGTATGAGGGCAGGTTTGTCCTTAATTCGTTGTCTAGAGAGGGGATCTCAGAAACCCGATGAGCCAGAACAAAATGAGTGGCATATTTTCGGGTTCCATTTCTGCTTTGCGTTGCATGTCAAACCGTTTTCGTATTGTGAGAGAAAATTGGAAAATTAAATCAAATGAAAAGTTCTCATAACTTTTTCCTGGCGTTATTAATTGAAATAAAAACAATATATAGGTCCTTTTATTTCAGTAGATTTGATTGAAGTAATCAATTTTTTTATTACAATTGAAGCCCTAACAATGAACAGGGTGTAAGTCCAAAAAAAAAAATAGAAACAAATTTTTTCAATGAAAATGATCTAAGTTTTTGGGCAAATAGCGCTGAAAAGGCTGTAAGTATTTTAGTACTTATGTGTGTCAAGAGATCGCGCGGGATGTAATGGAAAAAAGGAAAAGGGTATCCAAATGTATGGTGTGCCACAGGAAGTGTATATGTTGATGACGAGATATTGTTGATGATGGAGCTTGTGTTGAATGATTGTTTGGGCTATTACCATCATCTATTGTGGATGTAATGTTTTCCGACGTTTCGATAGACATCTTCTATCTTTATCAAGGAGGAAAAGTAAAAAACCATTTGTAAATCATCAATTTTCAAACAGTCAATATTGACAGAAGTCATGAAAGCAAATAAACGATGTTATATACTCATCTGTGATATGATGATCTTTTTTTTTCTAAGTTGGATCGAACTATCGGCGTCCAAACTTCTGGCAGATCTATAGATGGAGCACTTACGGAATCAGGTGTTATTTTCATAAATGCTGCTTCTTTGATTTTTCTTCTTGCAAGTTTTTCTTCTTTGGATATTATTGATGCTTCATCTCACTTTATACGGTGATTCTCATCTACAGCATGTTGGACCAAGCTGGATTTGTCGCTGTCTAGTACTCGTAGAAGCTTCTGATGTTCTTTTATTCGTACATTCAGAGGGCGTTTAGTTTCTCCTATGTAAGATCTTCCGCACTCGCAAGGTAATTCATATATGCAGTTCTTTTTTCTTTGTGTCTCATTATTAGGCTTAACTTTTGTAAGTTTAGCTCTGATAGTGTCTTGAGTTTTGAATGCAGCCGTTATGTTGTATCTATTTCCAATTCTTCTCATTTTCTCCGACAAACCTTTTGCATAAGGAATTACGGTTTTAATGATCTGATTTATATCTGTTGATTCAGGTTGACTTTCTCTTGTTCGTCTAGCTTTTTCTAATATCTTTCTGGGGTAACCATTGCTTCTAAGAGTTTTCGAGATATTATTCATTTCTTCATTTAGGTCTTCTTCAGTGCAACAAATATTTATTTTGCTACTCCCAATTTAGTGTTTAGTTGGTGGTTTGAATCAAAATGTAGATATTGTCCTGTGTTCGTTGGCTTTTTATACACAGTGGTTCTTGGGATTCCATTTTGTTTATGTACGAGTACATCTAAGAATGGAAGTTGTCTGTTTTTCTCGATTTCAATTGTGAATTTAATTGATTCCTCTTGATTGTTTAGATATTGAAGGAATCCATCTATAGTGTCTCTTCCATGTCGCCAAATAATGAAAGTATCATCTACATATCTTGTCCACAGAAGTTTGGAGGCCGATAGTTCGATCCAACTTAGAAAAAAAAAAAGATCATCATATCACAGATGAGTATACAACATCGTTCATTTTCTTTCATGACTTCTGTCAATATTGACTTTTTGAAAATTGATAATTGAGATGTCTATCGAAACGTCGGAAAACATTACATCCACAATAGATGATGGTGGGAGAATCCATTAGACGTGATTTTAATGGAGAAGTCTGATTTTGTTGACGTTGCTCGTATTTGTTACCAATACTTGAACAGCAGCGCTTCGAAAATATCTACAAAAACCTGGATTAAAATATTTTCACAGATCTTTCCTACATCACCACAAGATCATTATTAAATCCAATGGTAGCATGGGAAATCCATACCAATTAAAGAAAAAATAGTTGAATTCAAACAGTGGGGAAGTTTTCCGTCCGATACTAAAACCATCAACGAGGGTAATAAGACTTATTATCCATGTTGGAATAAATGGAATTTTCATCGTATTAACTTTTCCAATTGAATAATTTGAATTTTGGTTAAAATATACAGGGTGAGTCTATGACCACTGCATTAATTTTAACCATAGATTCTTGACGTCAAAAGAAACATTTTCTTCCTCTCGTTCTTCCTATAACATTTTTCCAAATTTGGCCCCGTTCAAAAGATATAGGGTGTTGAAATTTCATAAAAAAAATTGCATTTTCACCTGTAATATTCAAACGAAAGGTATTTTATCACAGTCATGCATATTTTGATTTTTGACATTAAGAGTTTTCTTCCATTTTTTGTGGGTTTCTCACTGCTACTTACTGTACAGATTGGTTAAGATGAAAAACTAAAGGTCCGTATCTTGTACTTCCTAGAATCATTTGTCTTTTTTGCAGATAAAGTCATTCATCCTATTTTTTCCTAAATTGCACCATTTTTGAGATATTTGAAGTTGAAAGGAATTAAATCGATGTAATCATCTGTGAAACGTGAGTGAGTGAATCATTTCTTAGAGGGAAAATAATGTTTTTAAACAATTCAGATTCAATAGTGGATGCTGTGGAAGGTAATTTTCATTCAAACTAAACGGGACTCCAAAGAGTATTTGCCCAAAGTGAAAACTTAAAATGCTTATAACTTTTTAACGCAGCTAAATATAGAAAAACGGTATGGAAAAAATGATTATTTTGATCTCAAGTACATATGGTTAAAATTAACGCAGTGGTCAAAGACTCACCCTGTATATTAAAACCTTTTTTGCTTTTTTGGAAAATCTGATTTTCCGGACACCGTTTTCATTGTCAGTGCCTCAATTATTTTCGGAGTTACAATAAAAAATGGTGTTTTTTTAATGTGTACCACACAAATTTTTGTAATGAATAAAATTCCCTTTTTTGCTTTTCAAAAATATATGACATGATACATATAACTATATCAATCTGTGAAAACCATAAACAGTTTCATTTTTACACGTATCATACAGGTGCCTATCTGATGACTCAGGAAATCAAGGAAATCAATTTTCTCATGCATTCATATTCACATCTACGTATAAGAAAGGTTGTTCAGTAAATCATTTCAATTAGGAATCTTTAGAAAATGACATTTTGAAATTTGAGTTAATTAACCTTCATTTGAATCATTCAATGAAATCAAGTAAGCAAAAGTATCGAATAAACAAGATCCCTCGTTGATTAAAATTAATGCCTACCCCTAAGTGAATTTCGGCAATTTTCATTCTCTTTTCAGAGATTGCTTTTCTCTACTTTTCGTGAAACCGTTCAGAATAGCTTAGTTGAATAGTTTCAAAACAGATCCGTTTGCATTGAGAAAAATAGAAATAAAAATTTGTCATTTTTTAAAATTTAACAATTGTTTTCAAAAAGATGCGGAAAAAGCTAAGAATTTTTTTCTCATTATTATATTTTTATAAGCTTTTAGAATCAAAAAACGTGATTTTCAATTTTTTTCAAAAATTCGATCGAAAGAAACAAAAGAATATGGCTGGATGAATGAATTTGGATCTTCGTAGGGTTTTCGTGGATATATCGAACTATTTGTGTGAGGCCCATGTTCAGGAGACTGAAAAAATGTCAAAATAGCACGAATTTCTTATGCTTTCAGTTTTTTAATGAAATTCCTCCTTCCCTCAGGGATGCACCTGTTAAGGCTTTCGAACACTATCAAATCTTACCTTGTGCGGAAGGCTTTCTACAGTGTGGGCGAGTTCCTGTCTACCAATTTGAGTAGTGATTTCTTAAATTTATGATTTTAAATCTTTTGATTGATGTGATATGTGTATTACTGTTGACTTGTGCAATACAAAGTGAATTTGTAAATAGCATCAAATAAATACTTACTTACTTACTTATTTAAAACGCACACTTAAAATTAGTAATTTCCTTAATATTTTCGATCTAGTGCTCGATTTTTTAAAAAACCAACAATAGCTCTTTTCTGTTGATTTAAAATTCATGTGACGAAAAGAAATTTTTTTTTTCGAATTTTTCCGAAGCTCACCTTCAACTTTCTGTGTAATCATCATTGCTTGCTGAGATATCGAGAATCAAAGACAAAAGGACAGTTTTCTATTTAAATACCGATATTTCGGAATGAATTTGACGTATCAAGGTCTATAAAAAATCAATTGAAGCTGAATAAACAAGGTATCCAATCCTAGTTGTCATTAAGCAAAAAAAATTTTCACGGTCACAGAGAAAATAATTAAACATTTTGAAAATCTTTTTATCTCTGGTATTCCTGAGATTACATGAAAACCACGGAGACTAGGAAGTTTTGAAGTTCTAGTTAAAAACCTGGTCACTTGAAGCTATTATTTCGTTTTTTCAATTTTTTTTACGACTATTTCTATCGAAGTTATAGACAGTTGAAAATTTCCAAAATTATTCATTTTATTCTTTTATTTACTCTAGTAATTTATTTAAATTATTTATCACTGGAGATTTCGAAGGGGGAATGTCTTTCATAAAACATGAACATCAGGTTTAGTTTATGCTTATAAGTTTCAGAGAAATGAGGCTAACAGCTAATAAAATTGCCCTAAGCAACAACCACTTGATGTTATAAGCCTCTAGAGATCAAACTTGCGATCTACTCTGAATTTCAAACAACCTTGACAAACTGATTCCATATTCCATCATATTTTCTGAGTCTTCTAGGATCCATTATTGAACGGAGTCATAATTCAACCCAAAATTGTTTGGGATAATGAATTATGATGAGCAATTCTTTTTGTTCTGGGACTTATCATCAGCAATCAAAAATTAATCTTTTGATTATCTCAATGTACATCAAGTTGAAGCAGTTAAAATCTGTATTCCGAATAAAAATATCTATTTCAAATGCATGATATCAACAATCTAAAAGCAATCAAACATTAATCTTTTGATAAAGATGAATTTTTGAATACTGATGATACGTCCCAGATAAACAAAGAAACAAGATCTTGTACTTGAAAGAATACTTAAAAAAAAAATAGGAGTGATTAGGGTGGGCATAGCACTACAACTTTTAAACCAGAGGGGAGAGACAAAATCTGATACCCGTTTTGTTTTCCTGAGAAACTAACAAGAGGGGTAATTCATTTTGGGCTAGCTTTTTTTTGAGTTATAAGCAATATCGAAAAAATTTTACATCTCCGCGAATACAGATGATTTAGCTCTGAAATTAAAACCTTCTATGTACATCTTACCGATGACATATACACTGTGTCCGCAAAGTTTGGAACAAATTAATTTTTAGCTAAACAGGCCGTTTTGAGAAATAATCCTGAAACACGTCAATTTTTTACTTTAATTTACCGTATTTTAAAATAATAATCTAATATACAGGGTGAATTACTTCACCATCATATTTGTCTCCTTTTTTGGATTACTCTAGCTTGGCTGATTCCAAAAATGTATCACATGTTGATTTCACTTGGTAAAGGGTGGACAAAAATACTATAGTTTTGTGTGTTGTCATAAAGTAACGCGTGACGTTCTTTATTGGTGAAATTAACAATATTATCAAAAATACTTATTGTCTAGCGGCAATTGGTTTAAATGTAACATCCTATAGTTTGTTGCATTTTAAGATCAATAAAAATAAGCTATTTCCAAAGATAACTATTATTATTATTATTATATTGTATTTTTGTCCACCTGTACCAATTGGAATCAACATGTAATAAATTTCTGGAATCAGCTCAGAGAGAGTAATCCGAAAATGGCGACAAACATTCCATAAAAAAAATGACGGTGACGTCATTACTCGAAAGTCATTCACCCTGTATATTAGTTTATTATTTTAAAATAGGGTGTATAAATTGAAATACCAGGGAAACACATCGAGAATAAATTAAATCAATTGATGAATCTACCTCGATTCGATATCTCACGAACGCAATTATATGAAGAGTACCATTAAATGAAAATGTAAAAAAAAAAACAGAATTAATTGATTCTGGCTTATACTTCTTTTGACAAAAATATGTCTCATTACAGCAAAGCTAAGAGGTATGGGAAATCCTATAGGTCTGTCGATACAAAGAAACTGACTTGAATTGAAAGTTGAAAAATAATGACAGAAATCTTGAATATATTAAAAAAATGATTAGCAAGATCCAGCACAGTTTTGACATAAATAAGGTAGGTACACCTATACCTACATACTGTGAACACTAATATAATAAATAGGTAAAAAAATCATTTTTCAAATCATATCAGTTAAACAATTAACGGAAGAATTGAATAATTAATCCAGAATCAACTCGAATATCTCGATATGAGAGCCTGAACAACAAAGCACCGAGTTATAAATGATAAGATAAAGAGATATCAACAAATCAATCAACTATTTTTGTTTACGTTGTATGATTGATCATCTGATTCTTTGCACTATAGGTGGAAACAGTTAATTTCCAATGGAGAATTTTGAACACCTATAAACGCAAAGCACAAAATGAAAACATGAATTATAACAACAAGAAATCATAATGACAACAAATCAGTCACAAACTGTGGAAGACAAAGTATTAAGGAAAACTTTTAATAATATTTTTTTGAATACGATCGTGATATTTCATAGGAAAAAAAATCTAAAAATACTCACCTTCCAAGGGGAATCTTCTCAACATCATAAACATCCACTATGGGCTTCCTATGGACCAATTGAACCATATCACATTCTTCGATTTTAAGAAGACCATCACTGGTTCTCGTGAACCTCGACATTTTAAATAATCACTACTTCACTGAAGTTTCTCTCAAATTAATATCAACTGATAAAAAATTCCAAAGTTTGAGAGATTTTTAGGCACTTTTGACAATGGATAACTTCACAATATCCAGCAACTTTGAGGGAGGTTAGGTTTCGATAAATAACGAACATAAAAATTTCTCGCAGCCAACTACACCCCGCTCATTTTTTCCGAAATAATGATACACAGGAATTAATACACGAATCACAGAACAAAAATACATTGAATCGATTGAACAAAATCAAGCTACTCAAACGCGAAGCGCCCGCTTGCTATGCTCTCTGGCGACTGACTCTGTATTTCTTACGACATACTGACAAGACTAGAAATGGAAGGAATGGGAATGCAGCTGGACAGGTAAAAAGAATACGATGAAACATTATTGAATGAGTTCATACGCCTGGTGCTGCTCTCTACTGGATCCGATCATTAGTTACCATATGAATAGCGAAAACTTTCTGTGGTTAGGCCATGACGAAGGAAACTGTATTTCAAGGAGCCTTATTGAATTAAATTTCTATTAACCTCGCTGTATAAAACAATCTTGATTGTTACTACAGACAATAAACAGGATGGCCAATCGAAAAAGAAACAGACGAGATTACAGACGAAATAAGTTTTTTCGATAGAAATGCTCGGACAGGTCGATTTCTGTTTCGAGGGGAATGTAGGTTATGGACGCATAGCGCTTCAACCCTTGCTGCTTGAACCCCCACTGCCAATTTTTGAATAGGGAAGATGGGGTGAGTGATACCTCAATTCAAAAGTATTTTTATACTGATTTCAGCACAGAAATTGTTTTTGGCGCTCTTGTTCACCCGAACAGAGTGCCTATCATTTTGCCCGAATGTCTGTAATTTTGGAATATCGAGCCGAAAATGGTCTCAATCGATTGGGTTCGACTCCCCGATGAAGAATCCGTGGCGAAAGTTGAGTCTGTCCGGCCGGCCGTATCCTCTCTAGCATCCAAAAGGAATCAGCTAGAGTTTTCATATTTTCAGAATAGGTAAATTGTCCAAATATCTCGGTCAAGTTCGTTATTGGGCCAAATCCGTCGGACGGTTCAGTAGTTATGAGCATCTGAAATTTTGTTTCCTCAATAACTACTAGAATATCCATCCGATCAAGTTGATACTTGAAATATTGTTGAGGAAGGCTGCAACAAAACAGCCCGCAAAATTTCGCAGAAACAAAAAAACAATTTTTAATCTTCACTATCTCATAAGATATCTTTCAGATTTGAATAAAAATTCGTGAACATATTGAGGTGATCGATATCTTACTCATCCTCAAATTTCATTGTCGTAGCTCTTTTCTAAAGATATGATCATTTTTTCTCTTTTACTCAAGAGAAAGGAGAAATGACATACGTCCCGATGATTTTCTTTAAACGATGGCCATTACAGATCGATATTCTAATGACAAATGCCAGGATCATTAATCAGTGTCAGTTGGCGTAATATTAATCAAAATTTTTCATAACGGGAAACCATAGAGATAAAATTCAATATCGGTGGCTGAAATAATATACGTTGTCAAAATTCAGAAAAGCACTGACGTAAGTTTTTAGGAAAAGGAAATTATAGCTTCGAACAAAACTTGGGGAAAATTATGAGTAGTTATTTTCAATTTGAGATATAGGTTTGTTCATTCATTAGGCGTTCATATTTGCATCACATTGTCCAATAGTACGGGAAAAGACTATTGTTCACGTGATCAGAGTGCTTATAGATTTGTTATGGTTTGAATATTTACTCTCGAGTAGCTCAACAAGAGCGCCATAGCAATCTGACCTCATGTCAGTGCTTTCTAGATTTTTAATTTTATGCATTAGTTCTCGAAATATTCTTAACTAAGTATTTGAAAATGAAGTGGGGTTTCATGGCACTTGTAGTGTTTTTTTTTGTGAAAAAACGACATTTTGAGCTTCAAAACATGTTTATCTAAATGTCGTTGATTGAAGAATTCTGCGGTTCTATTCGCACATTGATTGTTTGCAAAAATAAGTGAAACTACTTCCACCCGCTCTGCAATTGAATAAACCATGTCGAACAATGAATTAGAACACATACAAGTCTCGATTCAAGCCAACTTAATGATCTGTTCGTAATAAATAAAAAATATCGATTCTCATTAGTTTGTTTGTATATACTTCACTCAATAAACTGAACAAATCTTATATGAGAAATCAAAACTGATATTATCAAATTTTTAAGACAAATTCTCATCTGTCTCCTCTGATGGCAATTTGTATATTGAGTGTGCGCTAACAACACCATAATATGTAATGTGAACTCTGAAAAGAAATATTTCCATACGATTAAAAGTTTTGATCTTTGATACTTAGATATAATACTGAATAAATGGAAACAATTTAAATGTACATATATTATGATAGTGTTAGCAGGGGTTAGTGACGGGATGCCATACAATTCGGCGTATAACGCAAGAGCCTAGGGAAATACACTGACTTCCCGCATAAATGGTGACTTTTAAAGAATAAGCTCAATCAATGAAGAAAGCCATTGACCAACAAATATATACTGATGCCTCTGGAGATGACAATAGTGTAGCCTGTACAGTTGTAGATAACTTTGGAGCACCAAAAACATTCAATATATCACCCATGTGCAGTATACACACAGGCGAGCTATATGCAATCTAGAGATCACTTTTCACACCTATAACACCTGGCAGCAAAGTAGGAATCCTCACCGATTCACTGTCGTCAATACAGTCCATCTCCAATATATTCTCTAGTAACCCGTTAGTACAGAAAATTCAAGAGTATCATAATATCATGGAAGACAGAAAAGTCTCAATCACTATTGTGTGGATCCCGTCCCATGTGGGCATACATGAAAATGAAGAAGCGGACTCAGCAGCCAATTCAGCAAGAACTTCTGATACCACAGTTATAGATCTACAGCTTTATACAGACCTGAGAAACAGAATCAAGTTGGAAGCTCTTCATGCCTGGCAAAATCAATGGGATGCAACTGATCAAAAACTGCACGCTTTCCAACCAACAGTACATAAGCCAATAAACCTAAATATGGAAAGACAAGACAAAATTGTGGCGAGGAAACTCCGAATGGGACACACAAAGAGTACACACGGATATCTTATGTCTTCAGGAGACCCTCCTATTTGTGAACACTGCCCCGATGTGCGCTTGACTGTAAAGCACCTAATATCTATATGCGCATACTATGAGGATGCCCGCAGACGATATCGTATCAAGGAACACCTTCAAGATGTTTTAACTTCACAAACTCAGATCGAAGCAACCATACAATTTCTCAAACATTATCAACTGTACGATATCATTCAAGTCTATACTGTTGTAATAATGTCAGCTCTTAATGTAACCTCGTGTCAATGGCCATAGCAGCTGAGACACGTTAATTTAAATAAATAAAACAATAAGCTGGGTGCTGAAGAGCCTCTATTTCCGAGAGTGATATTCCATTAGGTGAAAGACTTCTTTCTCTGAGAGTGATATTCCGATAGTGAACACAAAGGCTTCTCCAAGTTGCCTAAATCGAATAAGAAAATAAAAAGCCAAATGCGGGAAAGTAAATTAAACACTTACAGAAGATATAACCGAAATATAATTAATGAGAAGCGTCACTCAGCCATTTTCATTTTGAAGAAAACAAGACAAGAAAGATTAGTTGTTTTGTATAGGAGAAATTTAAATCTGGCGATTTAAGGATATCTTTGTCGATGGAGTGTACATTTTGGATAGAATCAAATCTTTGTGTGGATAACATAAACTACCGACAAATACTCACTAACATCTGTAATGAGATAAACCCTCAAAAGCAGTCCTATGCTAACCTATTGGCAAATTGAGTAAGTTGGTTTTTAGAATAAGAAATGTTCACTAAGACCGAATTTCACAACATAAAATCGAGCTGCTATCCCCGAGGATCCTCATTCATCTCAGACTGCATGGAAGAAAGTGTCCCTATCCAAGTCTCAAAAATACCAGAGCAGCGAATGTCTACAGCCGGAAGATTAGAAAGAACGATATTGAAGAACTACTTACTCTATGCCGAAATACCATCTGAAAATAGACCGAGAATGTCGAGAATTAAAGGGTCCAAGAACATGTCTAAGAGGGTACAGGAGACAAAAGAAATATTAAAAAGAAAATTGCCGATCACCTGTAAACTAGAGGATATTGTAGATTTCGATTACGCAGTTGCCATCATAGTATACACAGAACAGTGAATGGAAATTAAGGAAGTGCCACCTGGAGAAGAAGGTACACGAAATGAGAAAGAATATTGGTATAATACAAACTTACTTGAACACTGCATCACCAACCAGTGAGTCGAAAAGCTGACAAGCAAGATAGCTTCGGGGTTCGATATCAAAGCCCGGAGCAGTAATTTCGAAAAACGTATAACAGCGATTAACGACAGGCCGAAACAAGTGAGCAGGGTCCAGCGTTACATCATACGAACTTTTGGGACAGGAGGTCGATTTGGGTCGATGCCGGGATTTAATCAGGCCTCAATCTGCCTACTCCTGATTAAACCGTGATAACCACAAGAAGAAGATGCGCTAACTATAGGCCTCAATCTGCCTACTCCTAGTTAGATGGTTAAAAATAAACAGTAAAAAAACATAGAATAAATATAAAATTATACTTAACAACACAACACATAACGAAACACAGTACTAAATCATGTCGGTTACTCTTTGCTTTCGGTCGAGCTTCATCGACTATAAATATACATAAGGAAAAACATTTACGAGCAGTGCCTATTCCGTGGAGCCATCTATCTGCCTTGGTAGAGTAAGGTACTTGCCCACATGCGTCGGCAAGTACCTTCCATCCATTTCCCATATTTTCTGCATTCCTGCGGTTTCACCTATTATCTTTCTCTTATAACTAATTTTACCGCAATATATCCTTTTTGGCGCTCTTGTTCACCCGAACAGAGTGCCTATCATTTTGTCCGAATGTCTGTAATTTTGGAATATCGAGCCGAAAATAGTCTCAATCGATTGGGTTCGACTCCTGATGAAGAATTCGTGGCGAAAGTTGAGTCTGTCCGGCCGGCCGGCCGGCCGTATCCTCTCTAGCATCCAAAAGGAATCAGCTAGAGTTTTCATATTTTCAGAATAGGTTAATTGTCCAAATATCTCGGTCAAGTTCGTTATTGGGCCAAATCCGTCAGATGGTTCAGTAGTTATGAGCATCTGAAATTGTTTCCTCAATAACTACTAGAATATCCATCCGATCAAGTTGATACTTGGATTGTTATTGAGGACGCTGAAACGAAACGGCTTGCAAAATTTCGCAGAAATCGTCACGCTAGAAAATTTTTAAAAATTCCCAAAAAAAAAATTTTCAATACTCAATATCTCCTAAGACTTCATTTAGATTCAAATAAAAATCCGTATATTAATTGAGGTTACCGATATCTTACTCATCCTCAAATTTCACTGTCGTAGCTTTCCTCCTTCTGAAGATATGATCATTTTTTCATTTACTCAAGAGAAAAATAGAAATGTCAAGTCCGAGCTTTGTCATTGAAAGATTTGCCATCACAGATCGATATTCGTTTGACAACTAGCGGACCTAGATATCAGTGTCAGTTATATATATATATATTCTTTTGAACTTTTGGCTGACAATATTTAGTTAGCAAACAATAAAGCATATAGATCAGGGGTTAGTGACGGGGTGTCATACAGTTCGGCGTATGACATAAAAGCCTAGGAAAAAACCCCAGTAAAAAAAAAAAAAACCTGGCTCCCCGTCTAAGTGTGAAAATACAAAAATGAGCTGTCAGTTGGCGTAATATCAATCAAAATTTTCATAGAATTCATAGAGGTAGAATTCGATGTCGATGACGTTGTGTAAATTCAGAAAAGCACAGACGTAATATTAATCAAAAATTTTTTATCATAGAGAAAGAATTTGATGGCGTTGTCAAAACTCAGAAAAGCAATGACGTAAGTTTTTAGGAGAAGCATAGAACAAAATTTGGTGAAAATTATGAGTAGTTATTTTCAAATTGAGATAAAGGTTTGTTTATTCATTAGGCTTTCATATTTACATCACATTGTCCCATAGTACGGAAAAAGACTATTGTTCACTCGATCAGAGAGCTTATAGATTTGTTAAGGTTTGAATATTTACACGCAAGTTGGTCAACAAGAGCGTCAAAGCAATCTGACCTCACGTCAGTGCTTTCTAAATTTTTTCAAATTTAATTGCATCCTTGGGTTTTTGGTCGCATCAAACAGGTTGCTTATGCTTCCATCGTGGCGATGCTCGGTTTAGCCTCCAAAACCGGAGGCATCTAGGGTTGAAGCCATAAATTGGATGCTCACTCCTGTTGTAGTCACCTGTCGTCATTTCTTCCATATTCATTATTTTCCATCCCTATCCTGGTTTCTTGATCGCCTTGACCTGAAGAATCCAACAAGCAGAAACTCGTGTTGGCAAGTACCTTCCATCCATTTCCCATATTTTCTGCACTCCTGCGGTTTCACCCATTATAATTCTCTTATAACTAATTTTACCGCAATATATCCTTTTTCAAATTTAATTGCATCCTTGGGTTTTTGGCCGCATCAAACAGGTTGCTTATGCTTCCATCGTGGCGATGCTCGTTTTAGCCTCCAAAACCGGAGGTATCTAGGGTTGAAGCCACAAATTGGATGTTCACTCTTATTGTGGTCACCTGTTGTCATTTCTTCCATATTCATTCTTTTCCATCCCTATCCTGGTTTCTTGATTGCCTTGCCCTGAAGAAGCCAACAAGCAGAAACACGTGTCGGCAAGTACCTTCTATCCATTTCCCATATTTTCTGCATTCCTGCGGTTTCACCTATTATCTTTCTCTTATAACTAATTTTACCGCAATATATCCTTTTTTCAAATTTAATTATATATATATTTTTTTTTTTCATATCACCGTTTACGGAGTCGGCTCCTTGAGAACACCGGTCCGCTCCGCGGGCAAGGTGCACTCATGAGGTAGTCAGGAATCTTCGCACTATTCTTGTTGTACCAAGAATAACTTGTTTCTGTGCGGTACTTATCAATGTTTTTTGTAGACCCAGTCTTATCGTATTTTCTTCCAGTTGCTCCTCGACCAAACCATTGGTGGAAATTATAAGTGGCAGAATCATCGTCGATCTTAGGGCATGCATGGTTTTCAGCTAGAAGGCGAGGTCTTGGTATTTATTGAGCTTCTCGGTGAACCCCTTGGAGATGTATGTTGTCATCTGCCGGTATTGTGACATCCATGATTATGGCGGTTTTGTCCCTCTTGTTGAACAGCACCAGGTCAGGTCTATTATGCAGTATTGGCCTCTCTGTTGAAAACACCATATCCCAATAAAGTTTGTACATATCATTTTCCAGGACTGGGCTGGGTCTCTGCTGTTTTCTCTGCTAGGGCCTGATGGTATATTCTCGCCTTGGCATTGTGCCTCTCCATGTAATCTAGAGGTGCCAGAATGGAACACGATGATGTGATGTGCTGTATTGACACCGTTGCCTGTAAGCATCTCCGGTACTTATCAGTTGGTATGTTCCTCATTGTAATATTTTTTATATATCATCTCGTTGGTACGACCTGATCCTGATTGGCAATGTTTCTTGGTAGAGGTATCCGGCCCGGAGGTTGGTAATTGACTCCTTCTTATTAATGTTATTTTTTTGTAGACTGCCAGGATACCTTCCATGGAGTGCTTTACTGTGCCACTCCTCCAAGAGTAACTCCGCCGTCAGCCCGCGAATTGTCGCATCTGTGTTGTTGAGATTGAGTGGACTGAGATTCTCATCACATCGACATATCGTCTGTATCATAGGTAATTTATTCTCGTGAAAGTACTTTCGCATGTTTCGCTTTTGTCCTCTATCTTGCCTCCTGATCTATAAGCGGATTGATGATGCATTTGGGTGATGAATTCCATACTTTGTAAGTAGTGCGCGAGTTCTAATATCTAGTTCTTTCAACTCGGCGTTTGTCCATTTTATGATTCCGAATGAATATGCCAGGCATGGAAGGACCGCCGTGTTTATTGAAGTAAACATGGCTTTTGAGTTGAGCTTGGACTGTAATATTTTTCTTAACCTTGAAAAGTACCTCTCACGAAAGATTTTTTTCATTTATATATATGTATAGGTATGTAAATATAAGTATTTCAGATATTCATTCGTTGACTTAGTGGTTAGTTGACTCAAGAAGAGAATTCGATCTGCGAATAAAACCGAGGGAAAGCTGTGAGTGATTTTTTTCATTTGAGGTTTGTTTACTCTTTGCGGCGCTTATAAGTATCACACTGCTCCAGAGTAGAACAAGCGCGCAAAAGCTGCTTACTTGACGTCAGTGCTTTTGTGAATTTTTCATTCGTTTTTTAGCTATTTTCGAGGTGAGTAGTCTAGTCAAAATTCTTTCAAAACTACTCAGAATCATGAAATCACCTGCAGTGGCGGCTTGTACTATGAGCCAGGTGAGGCAGTGCCTCATCAAAAATTTCTGAACTGTATATTTCTTCATTCCCTTTCATCATCACTTTTTTCCTCAATATTTTTCCCAATCTCACGTTCCTTGTATATTCATAACAAATCAAATCCTCTTTGAATAAACGGTTGGAGGCATGCCTAACGCAGGCTTCTTTGACTGAATTAGCGTGTCATACTTCGATGACCTACGAGAACGTAATGGAAATGGAAAGCCGTTCTAGGATTAATCCGAGGCTGGCCTCTGCGCGATCTTAGCCGATCTGAGATCGTTTCGTTTCTGCGATGTCCAGCGGGTTATCTGCGTCGAAGCGGTGAGAACATATCTACGGCTTTGAAGGCGACTTCTCGAGGAATTAGAGGCTGGCCTCAGGTTTTTATTCGAGTTAATCGGGAAGCGGGAAATAGAGAAATAGGGTTAGTTCACTTTGTCGTTATTTAGAGGTATCGCGTTTGCTGTGTATGGCGTATGATTATAATCTTTTTCAGGTGAATTTTTTCTGAAATATAAATCTTTTTATCGAAAGTGACTACCACATCGCGAAATGGATTCAGCGGGACCTAGTAATAGTAAATCTATTGAAATTCATAAGGAACATGTTCAGTGTACTTGTGATATTGTTAATTTTTAATGAATAAGCAACATTTTTCGACTCATTTGTATGATGATAAATTATATTTAATTAAGGAAGTTAAGCGACCTGTTCCAGATTTGAGAAAATCTCTAGTATCTAGTTGTGGGGTCGGTAAATCAAATCGGGGATTCCAAAATACGTGGTACGACAAGTACGACTGCCTTACTGGAAGTATTACTTTGAAAATAATATTTTGTTGGTCGTGCATTTTATTCTCAGCAACCAATGGAAATTCCGACAGAGTTTGGTCGAAAAGTGGTTTTAGTGATTTGAAAAAATTTATCTCGGGGTCTATCGCTACACAATAAAAGTGCTCAGCATAATACATATAATTGCAAGCTTACCGTTATGAAAAAGCAAAATCAAAATATCGCCACAGCAATAGACAATGCGCGTCAAATAGAAATTGAAAATTTCAATGCTAAAGTCAAAGAAAATCGACAAATTCAAAGAAGTTAAATAGATATTACGATGCACCTCTATATGCAAGGGGGCTTTTAGGGGATTTTAGGGGCACGATGAATCGAATGAGTCTTTAAATCGCGGAAATTTCAAAGAATTGGTAGTTCTTGTTAGTAAATTTGACACGAATTTAAAAACATTTTTAGAAAATGACACCAACAGTAAATCGGTATTTTCTGGTACATTTAAAACCATTCAAAATGAATTAATTGATTCGGTTGCTTTTGTTGTGAATAAACCAATCGAGGACGAAATTTCACAATCATTGTTTTTTTCTTGGGAAGTTGATGAAACAACTGACATAAGCTGTCATTCCCAGTTATCAGTCATTTTTCGTTATGTAATAGATGACCAACTTGTTGAGCGCTTCATGGGATTTTATGATGTTAGTTCTGGGCGTTCTGCTGATGATCTATTTCAATTTTTATCTTCAAAATTCGGAAAATTTTACAACTGCTTCCACAGAAAGAAGTTTCTCTGCGTTGAAAAGGATTAAAAATTATATAAGGAATACAACTGGACAGGCGCGGCTGAGTAATATGGCTAAAATTTCGATCGAAAAAGGATTCATAAAATCACAGGACGAAAATATTTTTATAGATCATTTCGCTGATCAGAGAAATCGTAGAATTCCATTGATTTACAAAAATTTTAATATTGAGAACTCAATTTAGAATAATTTTCATTTATAACTTTCAGAATAAATCCTATTTTACACTGCCTTTTCAATTTTTTTATTCAGTGTGAATTTTTTCAGAGTTTATTTTATTTATTTAGAGTTTATTTCGTTATTTAGAAAATTTCCAACTTGATCGGATCCGATTTCCTTCATTCCCATCCCACACGTGGCAGGAATGCTCTACACCTCCACGTTGGTTTTTGCTGTACAGCTGCTTAATAATGGTTTTCATATTTTTGAGCAATTTAGTATATCGAAAAATAAGCTCATAATATATTGGGACAATTAAATTAATGGCTTTTTTTGCTGAATAAAATAAAGTAATATGTATATAAATAATTCGAGGATTCATCAAAAATTCCAAGCATTAGTGAAGAAAATTTTTCATAATATTTATTATGCAACTGACGAAGTAGAGTTCACTATATAAACTTTGTTCGCCACGTAAACCCTATATATATAAATATATTACATTATTGAATTTTTTTCATATGTGCCTCACCATACTATATTGTCAAGAGCCGCCACTGATCACCTGATATTTAATAAAATCAAACGAATATAGAGTACAAAAACAAACACATACAAAAAAATAAATTAATCATATGAACATTACATTTATATCACATAATTTTTTCAGATCGTGTGTCACAAGAGGAAAAAATTATATGATTTGTTTTTTACAAACATAGGAAATTATTCTGCTGAATACACTTGTTTTAGTGCTGAATCATCACGTTTTTGTAATAATCTCAGGAAATTACGAGAATTTAGTAGCTGAATGATAGATGGGCAAGGTTTAAGATCTAATGGTCGCTACTGTATAAAGGGGAGGCGACAAGATGATCAGATTTCTGATAGGATTTTTTAAAATCTCCAAATCAGTTGACAGTATGTTTTCCAGAGAGTATTAAATCCGAATGCTGGTAAGCAATAGCAATGTCATCAGCATAAACAAATTTCTGAGATGATGTCGTGGGTAAATCACTGAGATATAAATTGAAAGGTAAAGGAGCTAGTAGAACTGATCCTTGTGGAAGACCGTTTTTCAATGTTTTGAAATTGCCACTCTTATTGTCAACAAACACAGTAAACCTTCTCTCGTAACACATTTTTTCTAATAATCTTACCATTTTCCCTCACTTCAGAAGGGTATAGAGTTTGAAAAATAATCCATCGTATCATATGCCGAAGATATATCAATGAAAGCAGCTCCTGTTTTCAACCTATCATTGAAGCCTGATTCTATGAAAGTTGTAAGGCTGAGAACCTGATCTGAACAATTTCTATTTTTCCTAAAGCCTTCGTGGAAATGTTGTAGAGCATTTTCTATAGAAGATTCGATTCTGAAAAGAATTAACGTTTCTAATATCTTGAAAGGAACACTCAATCAACTGATTGGTCGATAACTACTAGGATCACAAGTATTTTTTTCTCGTTTCAAAATACCTATTACTTTAGCCTTACGGAAGTCGGAAGAAAAGTTTCCTGAATTAAGAATATTATTAAAAGACAATAACCAACACAAGGCCTTTTTCCTAAATGTTTGTTGAATTCATGATAAATTCCGTCAAAACCTGCTGCTTTCCGAGATTGGGTAGACTTAATTGCAGCCCTCAATTCATTTATATTGAATAGATGTGACACATGTTCTAAAGTAGGAGCTGGTCTCCTGAATATGTGTTATGTTTTCTTTATATTCTTCATCTTTGATTGGGATATATTTACTGATTCAGATACATCAACTAAGCGGTGAGCGATTAATCTTTTGATGACGATGAGGCAAGGAGAGTAGCTTCACCTAGTTTTCTCAATATATCCCATGAACTCCTACTCGAATGTGTGAAATTCATTTTTGATACAACACTATCCCATTTCTCTTTTGGGCTATATTGATAGAATTCATAAGCCTTTCACATTCATCAACGGATTGTAATTTTTGATAGTCCCTATACAAATTATTGATTTCTTTGTACCAACCTGGAATGTAATCGTTCCAGAAACCCCTTGGAACGAACATTTTTATGCAGCTTTCACAACACCTATGAATCTGTGATAGTAATCGTGAGTGGCTTTAATCCACCTAATATCAATGTTTACTTACTTCATTCTTACTTCTTACTTCTTGAAATTCCGACGAGGTCTTTTTAAACATTCAGCATATTGAATTAAACTACTTAAAGTCGACAGAATAGGGCTATGTTGGCTATGAGGAAAAAGTCCTAGAATTTTACGTTTTTTAGGAAGCGTTTTGCAAGTATTATCACAAGAAACTAGGCAGAGATTAGTAATATAGCCTTTATTCCATCTAGAGGAATGAAAAGAAGGTATATCTATTCCATCAAAAATCAAATAGAAATTATTGTCTTCCAAGCAGTCAGTTAAAGCTATTTCACTTCTATCATTATTACTATAACCCCACATTACGTGGTGAGAATTAAAATCACTTCAAAAGAATACAACTAATGTAAAAAATTCATTGAGATATAGTGCTTCAGATAGAGGCCCATTTCGTAGTATTATTGAATCCATTAACTCGAATATCAGCAATCTCAATCCAATAAATATTGTAAAAATAATATATAATTTAAAATACTCTTTCAATCTTGGTGCCACAAATATATGCCGAAAAGGTCTCAAGCAGATTGGGGTTTGCGGATCAAGCTAATTGGTTTGTAGAAAATCATACTTTTTCTGAGGATAGTTATGATGTAGGTATATATTCCAGCTAGAATGGTAACATCTATGAGAATAGTACGAGATATTGGCTCGGATATAACCTAGGAGCATATTATTCAGCATGGCATGGATATTTCCCTTCAAGTCCCAGTTGTCAAGGTTCGTAGATTTAAACGTACCACAAAAGTTAATGGTGTCTCATCTGTCACCTCTGAAACCTGCTAACTTTCAAGGGACCTCCTTACCTACATATTTAGAAATCTTTGCAAAGCTCAATCGTGCTGAGACCGAAGTCTTCCGTGGCGTGGGCTGTTGCGCGGCAGGCACTGGATTAGCCCGGTCTTTGAGGGTGCGGGATTCGTCACGGGTGTCGGCTGGGTCCTTTAGCCGGTATTGCGTATCCGACATCTGGGTGCCGAGATGAGCTAAGCTCAATCGTCCCTAGATTGTGGGCCGTTTCACCTTGGCGGACTCCTGCTGTCCATCTCGCGGAGCTGACGTTGATGTGCGAGGTGAGCAAAGCTCAATCGTGCTGAGACCGAAGTTTTCCGTGGCGTGGGCTGCTGTGCGGCAGGCACTTGGTTCGACCTCGGTCCTGTCGTCATCGCGGGTGGACGCGCGGTTGTTTGCGCATGCGCATACCACACCGCCGGTCACTCCGATTTGGGCAGGGCCTTGGCAGTTCTCTTCGAGGGGTTCTGTTGCGCACGGACACTAGTTGCGCCGTGCGGAATCGTGCCCCAGGGACCCCCCCCTCCCCCCGGTTGGATGGTCCATGTTGGCCTGAGTGAAGCTTTGGTTTCCGCCCCACCCCTTCTCGCTTTAACCCCGTGATATTATTATTTCTTTCACACGGCCTTAGTCACTTTCATGCATGAGCAATTTTCTGATGAGCGAATGCCTTATCTATTCTCTGCCTGATTCATTGGTATGCCTAACCCATTTTTATGCCTACGTCATTTTGCTTGCCTAATTCTTTCTGATGCCTAATACGTCGAGTAACTCGCCACTGTAATCGCTTTATGTGCACTCTAAGCCCTTCACGGAATGTTACTGGACTTCGAGCAGGTGATTGACAAGTGGATTTGGGACTTGGGATTTTAGAGGTTAAGGACTGTGAAGATTTTGTGATATAGATTAAGGACTGTTGTACCTGATACGAACTGTTGATTTGTTTTAAGGACTGTGAGACCCATTATTTTGGAATGTTTGTTTATTTGGTGTGAATAGAGAGTAATTTTTTAGTTAATCGCGTGTTTTATTGGTGACACCTCTACCTCCAACAGCTACCCACTTCATTCTCCACTGGAGTCTACCTAGGCTCGAGCTTCTGGACATTCCGGAGGAGCTCGATAGGTGAGGGTGACGCCCTCAGAAGCAAATAGTCTGGCGCCCGAGTTTACTGATAAAGGAACTGCACGTAAGGGCGTTACAATTCTGGCGCCCGAGCAGGGACAGCAGGTTGTTGGAGGCTGGTGTTGGAATATAATAGAGATTTTTCTCTATTTTGGACCTAGGTTGTTGGAGTTTGAGGTTGTAGGAGTTTGGACGTTGTTGGATATCCCGAGGAAGTAAGGATGGATGTGGATATGCTTCGGAGTGACGAACTCGTATGGGAGTTGCGTGCCCGGAGGTTGGAAGTTGGATCCACTGCGGATGAGGATAGGCTGTTGCTGCGAAGAGCGCTGTCGAGAGGGATTGACATTCCCGAGGATGTGGAGCTGGATGCCCCAGTGGAGCTGGCGATCTGTGGTTCGAAACTGAGCGAATTGTTGGAAGATGTTCCGGAGTTTGGCACTGGAAATGCACGAAATGTATATAGGAGGATGTTCAGCCGTCTGGAGCATGTTGAGCATAGATTGAGGTTGGTGAAGCCAGGCACCATGGAGGAAGGACTGACGAGAGATAGAATGATAGAAGTTTTGGAGGACGCTCGAATAGCGTTAGAGGACGCACGTAGCATCGCTGGATTGGCCACGGAGGCGACTGAGACGCCGTCTTTAATTGATGCGCCGATACCTGTAGATAATATGCCAGTTTTGATACCGATGACCGATAGAACTTACCGAGCATGAGAAGTTAGAGACCAGAGGCTGTCATTTGACACCGATGGCAGAGACGAGGAATTTCGAACGATTGGGACAAGCACGCGACCTTGTGGGATACGAACGACGACCGGTTCCATCAATCGCCGGATTTTTGAGTCATTGCGAAGCCGGGTGCTCAGAGAGACTGTGCCAACAACGACAGAAATACCAAGACGTGGAGTTACTGAATCAACGAGGAGAGCATCAGTACAGAATGCAAACATCGTAGGGGAGACAATAGAGTCAGTGGAGTCTGTGGTTACCCCACTACCGGTGCAGACAAGGAGACAAGAGATAGAAACACCAATTCCCCCACCACGGGAGGACGAGAGGAGTATGTACCACATCTACTCCACTCGTGCCCCCACAGTCCCATTGTACATGTGGAACGTACATTATGACGGCTCGGGAAGTATCACAGCGTTTCTGGACGAGATCGAACAACTAGCCGAGTCGAGAAACCTGACACACGGAGACTTATTTAAGTCAATTTATGAGATATTGAGGGGTGATGCACGAGATTGGTATATACCACGAAAAGCAAACTTAGAGAGCTGGGAAGATTTTAAGACCAAAATCAAAGAAGCCTTCTTGCCACCGAATTACGAAGAGTTGCTTCTCGAAGATATTAAAAAGAGAACGCAAGGCAAAGATGAAAAACTTGTACTGTACGTGACTCGAATGCAAAACCTATTTCGAAAGCTGGTACATAAGTGTGTAACTGAGACCGAGCAAGTCACAATTATCAGACGAGGCTTGTTGCCACATCTTCAGAGAGCACTCGTATTCCAGCATACCGATACAATTGAGGAACTACTGAAAAAGGGCAAGGTGTTTGAGTTGGTACATTGGCAGGCACAACAGTATAAACCACCTCCAGTACAGAATGCCATAGTAACACCAGAGCCTCATCTCGTGTACCAGAGCCTGCAAACCAGACCGAATGTGTCGGACACGAATAGATCTGAGGTACCGACTAGAACGTCGATGGAGTTACCACACGGGAATAGTGACACGGTCGTTAGATCGAACGTTGTCGCCCAGGAACCACGGCCTAGTCCCAACCGAAGAACTGTGAGATTCAAAGAGGGCACAATGGTATGTTTTAGATGTGGAGAGACAGGACATATGCGAATAAACTGCCGAAACCCCCCCAAGATTTCCTGTCCACGGTGTGGAGGAGATGGCGTTTCTGCAGGAGAATGTGGTTGTTCGGAAAACTAAGTGAGGATTGCGTGAGGACGAGGCATCCGCAATCCTCTGAAAGACTAGCCTCAAAGTTAAATACCATTCAGAGACAACCCGAGATGCCAGGACCTGGGCCATCTCATAAATATGTGGTCCTGACAGTGAGTGTTAGTGTACAGCGCTATCTGGAAGGGCATAGACCCCAAGAGTGGTCGGCGGAATTCGCCAGGCGCATCCAAGAGTATCGACCTCGAAATTGGCTGCCGGACCAGAAATGCCGAGTGCGCGTTAGGATGCCCCTGGGCGGCGCATTGAAGCAGATCTTCATATCGGCGCGAGACCAACAATGATCGGTACGCTCACCGCGCGCATCACAGCCCTCCCAAATGAACGCATGGTGCGCGTCCATTTTCCCTCGCATGACAGTAGTGTGCGTCACCGCCCTCCCAAATGAACGCATAGTGCGCGTCTTTTTCCGACGGGACAGTAGTGCGCGTCACCGCCCTCCCAAAGGAACACAGCGTGCGCGTCACAAACGCCGACAAACAGTAGAGAGAATTGCTGATTTAGGCTAAGATTTCCTCTTGTATGTTATCGCTAATTTAGGCTAAGATTTTCTTTTATATTGTTGATTTAGGCTAAGATTTTCTCTTATATTGTTGATTTAGGATAGGATTTTCTCTTATATTGTTGCTTTAGGATAAGATTTTCTCTTATATGGTTGATTTGGACTAAGATTTTCTCTTGGGTTTTATTGGGCCAAGGTCCTTTCTTCTTCTTTTTTTTTTTGGTCAGGAAGGAAAGAGAAAAAAAAATTCTTTTTTTTTATTGAAGTAAGGGGAGAGTGTAACGAAGTAGTTTTGTTTACGTGGCGTAAACCTGTTGACCTCGATCGAGTCCAGCGAGATCACGCCGACCGATCATTCCCACCTCCATCTGCAGTGCGCACGACGTATGTGGTGGAGGGGACCGAGAATGGTACTTATAGGCGAGTCGAGCACTGGAACGGCAGTTCCTCGTACGGCGCGGAACTCAAAATAAGAGGAAAGCCTCTACCGTTTAGTGGGGAGGTTCCAGCCAGTGTTGTTAGTGCTGGTAGTGAGTTCAGTGGTAGGCAGACATACCAAGGTAGGAAAGGGGTATAGAGAGGGGACCGGAGGACCACTTGTGGAGGACGAGATTCCAGGAGGTGAGTGTGAGGTTCGATCGTTGAGACCGAACGACGGCTGCAGGAGGGCGTTTAGGGCATCACGTCCTTTACGAGTCCTTTAGCCAGTATTGCGGAACCGACCGAGATGAGCTAAGCTCAATCGTCCCTAGATTGTGGGCCGTTTTACCCTGGCGGACTCCTGCTGTCCATCTCTCGGAGCTGACGTTGAGGTACGAGATGAGCAAAGCGCAATCGTGCTGAGACCGAAGTTTTCCGTGACGTGGGCTGCTGCGCGGTGAGGGTCGTGTTGTGGCCGCCCCCCCCTGTTGTCGTTTGTCGACCCGACCCTTAGAGGCGCGGGTTTAGCATAGCATCAATCGTACCGAAGTATCGTTATTCATATCATCAATATGTATCTCATATTGCTTTGCCATGGCGGCTCAATAGGCATTAATAGAAATCCTTCTTTTTCTCAGTGTCGTAAGTGTTTACGATTGTGACACATTCAATCCCAATGCAAGGGTTATTTCAGATGCAAAACATGGTGGTGAATCTTATGAAAGTTCGACTGACTGTACTATTCCCCCTAAATGTATTTTTTGTAAGGGTCCTCATTCTGCCGATAATAAAACATGTTCGGAATACTTTCGACAAGTTAAGATCATAGAGTTGAGATGGCCTGGCACAATCTTTCGTTTTATGAAGCAAACCTGGCTACTAAAAAGAAATTGGCCCTTCTACCTTCGGAATTTCCTTCTAACTTAAATCTCTCTCCTCTCAACTCAACACATGTTCTGAACCCGCAAACGCGCAAAACCTATCCCCTCGTACCCTCAATATGGCCCCACTAAAGAGGAAAGGAAGAACCTTGGGAAATGAAAAGGTCGCCCATTTCCTGGCTTTTTTCACTTACATTCCAAGTCACATAAATTGTCTAATTTCAAATCCTTCAACCTCTAGCTGTTCTCTCCCGCCTGAGAAACTTATCATCACGGAATCGGCACAACATGTGCCTCTTTCCTTCTCCTCAAGCGAAGAAGAAATCTCTAACAGGAAAATTAATATTGATGATACTGGTATCATTCAACCTGCTTCTACAGAGCTTGACTGGAGCGTGGAAGTCTTCCTTCCAGGCTTCACTTAACTTTTTCTTACATTAATATATTTACAATAGAAAATGAAAATAAATAAAAAATAATAAGTAACATTATAATGAATAAATATGTGTAATTAATGGATTAACTCAATGAAACTCTATCGGCTGTGTTATAGACCTAAATTTGACTACACTTGTCTTTTGTCTTGAAAACTAAAAATGGCTCCTCTCAGAGTATTGCACTGGAATATCCGTTCGGTCCTGCAAAACATGGTCGAGTTCTCATTAAGGAGTACAACCCTGACATTGTCTTTTTGAACGAGACTTTTCTCAATCCTTATGTTAATATGTGTTTACACGGTTATACATTGATCAGAGAAGATAGAGATGATGGTTATGGCGGAATAGCGGCAGCAATCAGAATTCACCTTTTAGTCAGGTCCCACTGGATAACCTAGGGTTCCCAAGAAGAGTGTAAAAGCTTGCACTTGAGGTGCAATATCTTCGAATAGTCTGCATGTATTCTCCTCTAGACATCAAGTTAACTGTGTCCTGTTTTAAAAAACACAATACTTTACCCCTCAGTTCTTGTTAGTGGGAGATCTCAATACAAGAAAGCCATTGTGGAGATCAGGTGTAACAAATCAAAATGATGCTGCTCCAGAGTCGTTTTTGCTAACAGAGGATTTGGTTGTCTTGAATGATGTCACCCCCACTAGGTAGTCGTGGCGCTATGTACATCCATGATTGCCTTAAATATGCAGTGGACTGTTATTCCTTCTTGCAGTATAAGTGATAATTTTCCCGTCTTGATTGAGTACGAGAGACCTACTGGCGGACAAGTGATTACTAAAATGTATTCCACTCGAAAGAATAAACTTAAGAGAGCAAATTGGAAGGAATACACATCTTGGCTCAACGGCGTGATGCTCAGAAAAGATTCAGCCAGTTCTGAATTGGAGGAGATCCTGAGTCTCGTCTCTCAGACGGTCGACAGGTCCATTCCAAAATGTAAACCTCCTGTGACAGGTAATTTTAAGGTGCACTGGTGGTCCAATGAGGTGTCTGCGGCGGTGGAAGAGAAAACAGTGATGTTCAGAAAGTATCGAATCGAACCAACAAATGAAAACGTCAAGCAGAAGGGAGCTTATTGTAGGAAAATCATGAGAGGTAAATAGTGATCATCCTTCAGAACTTTTTGCAAAGGTATTGACTTTGTAACGCTTCAGAAAATGTGAAGAGTTCAGAAAATTTCAGATATCATAACGCTTTTGAATGAATGAAGACATGGATTTCCGATTCTTTCCAACCAAACATTTCTAACACCCTCAACTTGTGTAATAAAAAACCTAGAAAGATAACAGTGTTAGAGACTGTCCCAAATTTTTTCTAATCAGAAATTACTACACGAATATGAAATTGCTACAGAAAATAGTAATTCACAGTACATTTTTAATGAGTTATAAGTTAATCCAAAACCACTACTCATATGAATGCAACACATACCTTTTGACATTACTATCACTGTAGCAATTGGGAACACAGCAAGAATAAACCATTTCAATTTAATTAAATTGAATAAGTTGAAAGTGAATATCTCTCTTGCTGAATAACACTACTTTTTGAATAAAAAATAAGTAGTCTAGGTATGGAATAAACCTAAAACACGACATGGGAGAAAAAATGGCGTTGGCATTGATAACATGAAAGTTCATGCTCGTCAAAGAATAGTCCATCAAGACCGAGATACGATAAAATCCGTTTTTACCGATCACTACTGAGAAGTCCTAATTTACCGATCCGTTTAGGGAATGACTAAAGTTATCTCTGCCGCTCGTCGAAGAAAAACGTGACCACCTTTGTAGTAGGCGAGTTCCCACCCCCTGCTTTGTTGCACCACCCATATTCAGATAGTGGTTGTATGAACAAATGAACATGAATATTATTAATAGTATAAACTGAAATATAAACTACTTCAGAATTGGGAGCAATCCCTTACCCATATAGATAAATTGTATTGTTACGTTTTTCCTCAGCGAATTAAAAAAACAATACAAGTCTTCTTTAAACTAATTTATATTCACACTTAACTAACAATAATCAATAATTTATATACACAATTTATCTACAGAATTTCACTAGGAACACCTGTTTATTCGTCGGCAAGTTCTATCCATGAATGAATCCATGAATCGGCTTCAGTCATTTATATCCGGCGCTGTTTTTCTAGAAGTTACCAGAAAGATGCTTCACATTCCAGAGTGTTCGTAGCTATGTCATAAATATGCCACCATTAATCGTTTTTATGTGACAGCTTTATGGTGAGCGGTCCCTTTCATGTTTTTGATCCCTTTGTCGGCGCATGAAGTGGAACTCCTCTGTTGACGCAGTAGTAATTAGACGGTTCATATTCGGTTTTGTTACAGTATGGTTAACTGATTTACCCATTTTACTTTGCGTTCAATAATGTTTTGGAAATATTTTCAGGTTCACCTCTCTGTATAACTAGTATATACATATCACATAATTGAATAAATTTACATTTCAGGTATAAATTCATTTGATATAGTGGGTATGAAATAAGATTTCCTGCAAAGATAAAGAGGTTTTTTTAATTATGGGTAATACAACTAATTTAAATGTCACGAGAATCATCTTGAAATACATTTAATCCAATGAATTGATTTCATGAGGCTGAATACAATACAAAATTATTTATTGATTCGATAGGTCGGCTCAGCAATTAAGGAAAAATTATGAAAACAATAAAACAGAGCACAATTATGTATAGACTAATATTCACAATAAAAAATTTATTCTACGAAATATAGATTCAGTTCGATTGAATTTTTGACAACACATTTCTGAGTTTTAAAGAAAACCAACTCTGTGATGACAGATCACTAATGTACCCATGCCAAAACAGAACAGATATTAGTTCTATAAACAATTTGTTTTATATAAGGCACCAAGAAACTATTAGAATAATCAACAAGAAAGATCATATATACAAGAATTTTCCTTCCGATACAAAAACTATAGAGCAATGCTTGATTTCAAGCACTAATGCCAAACTATACAGGGTCCTTCACGAGGAACCTCACCCATATTTATACGGGGAACTACTGAACGTATTGTTACGTTTTTCCTCAGCGAAATAGAAAAACAATACAAGTCCTCTTTAAACTAATTTATATTCACACTTAACTAATAATTATCAATAATTTATGTACACAATTTATCTACAGAATTTCACTAGTTTATTCGTCGGCAAGTTCTATCCATGAATCGGCTTCAGTCATTTATATCCGGCGCTGTTTTTCTAGAAGTTACCAGAAAGATGCTTCACATTCCAGAGTGATCGTAGCGGTCTCTTTTATGTCACATAAATATGCCACCATCAATCGTTTTTTATGTGACAGCTTTATGGCGAGCGGTCCCTTTCATCATGTTCTTAATCCCTTTGTCGGCGCATGAAGCGGAACTCCTCCGCCGTCGCAGCAGTCCCCAAAATGTTCATATTCGGTTTTGTTACTGTATTTTCATGAAATTCAGCACTTTTAAGTATTTCACGATGCTGATGAAATCTAAAATGTTTTCAAGGCATGAGCACCTCCGGTTTTTTCGGAAATGACGTCAACTTCCGTTTTTCAAATTAGAACAACTTTTTTTTATTCTTTAGAAAATTTCAAGTTATTTTGATGTAACATTTTTCAGATTTGGTTGGAAAATTCTCTCTGAGCGGGAAAATTCGAAAAAAAAAATCGAAAATAGAGCTCCGCTGAAACAAGAATAACTTCGAGGTTTTTGGATGGAAAATTTTCATTTTTGGGATTTTTCAAGATGTAAGATTGATGTATCCACTTTAATAATCGAAACCGCGATTCATGATACAAGGGGTGAAAAAATCGCTTTCAAAGTTAGGGATGACACAATCGTGAAAAATCAATTTTTGCTCTTTATACTCAAGAATCTTGCTAAGACCGACCCTAATGTCATGCCCTCGTTATCCCCTAATGAATCCTGTCTCCCGTTTTCTCTTAATGACTCCTGCTGGCCTTGACGAATAAAAGAGATTCAGCCACAGGCTTGGATGGTATATCGTATCAGCTTTTTGTAAACGCGCCGATGTCCATCAAACTTCATCTTTTGGCTGCCTATAATCATATTCTATTCTCAGGAAGAATATCTGAAAAGTGTAAGGAAACTATAATAATCCCTGGGCTGAAGAACAGTACCTAAGCCTCCTGAGCTCCCTAGTAGCTATAGACCGATTGCACTGACGCCGTGTGTCACAAAAATACTCGAATCGCTTGTGAAGAATCGAATTGAGGAGCTCATCGAATCACGAATTTGCCCTAACCGTCCTCTTTCTGGGTTCCGTAGGGGTCGTTCAGTCAATGAGTGCCAGGCATTTCTCGCAGGTTATGTGTAAAGGGCATTTTCTAGCGGTGAGAAGGAGATAACTGTGTTTCTTGAAATTAAGGGTACTTGTGATCATGTTCTCCCTTCGGTGCTTCTGGGTGACCTTGAGACGGCATCTGGTCCCTCAACTCTCATTCGGATGATAATTCAGTTGCTTACGAACAGAACTTTGTTCATCACACACCCAGCAGTTGGGATCATACTTGGTCCTGTGATATCCTCATGTGGTCTATTGCAGGGTTCAGTGCTGGTCCCTTCCTTTCACAATTTGTATTCTATCCTACCGTTTGATACTCTATCCCCTGGTATAGTTAGCCTGCAGTTTGCAGATGAATTCACTCTTTTGCAAGTGGCACCGATTTAAAGTTGATGTCAGATCAGCTTACGGCTGACCTGGGGAGAATATACACTTGCATGTCCCAAAGAAATCTACCACTTTCTCCCGACAAATCTTCAGCTGTGATCTTTTCTGAATCGATTCCTTGAGTGTGTTGGAGGCACTTAAATCATATAATTTCAAATCTAATACGGATTGTATCACGGTGACGACATTCAAACCGTTGCATCAGGCCAAGACAGCTAGAGTAGCGATCAAGTGCCTTAGGGTTCCCAGCCATTCCCCTATACAACGTAATGATATTGCTGATATGCTAGCCAATCAAGGCAGATACCAAGTTGGCCCCCTACCATCACTAGTGTACCTAGAGAATTGTGGCCAGACTTTCGTGGGGTATTAAAGAACACCCAGAAGAACACAGATTTGTACCTAAAAGGGCGCATCTACGCGCTATATACCTCAGGTTCACAATTCACGAGCTTTGTCTTCTACGTGGAGTATTTCAACTGAGTAATTCACATACACAATGAACTAGGGTAGCTAACTGACTTTAAGACTATTTTAAGAGATATCAAGAGGAACTTGTAGTTCTGAGTGCCGTTATAGACTGGTGAAAGTAAATTGGTAAAAAAGAACTTACTGGTAGAACTGTACACCTTGGTAGTTAAACGAGAAGTGTACAGAGAGAGTGAATTTGAATAATTGAGAGAGGTCGTACAGGTAACTAAGTTTACGGATTCCCATAATTCCGTCCGATAGAAAGGGTTCTTGGAAGTAACGGCCGCTGCCCTGAATTCCAAGAATTGTCCTTTTTTGAGAGAATATCGCAACACCTCACGTAGTATTTTCCTGGATGATCTCTGGTTCACGAAAATTAATCGCGTAGATTCTTCACGGTCGTCTTACGGCCTCTCGCTATCCCACCTTCACAGAATAGGACTCAGAGATACGAACTTTTGCGAATGCGGTGAGGTAGGAGATATCATACATTTGTCTCTCGGTTGCGCTAATAATTTGAGCAGAAGTAGTGACCTGTATTCTGCACTTTTCTTGCATGAGCATCCTCCACCAATTAACATATGCGACTGTATTTTCTCTGAAAAACTAGAAGTGCTGGATTTGCTATTAGCAATACATGTAATGGCTTGAGGATTTAGTTCCTATGAATGCTTGTGCCTTTGTTGCTGGTTACCTTCCTCAATCCGTCAACCATCCACCTATAACTTATATAATAACACAGAGATTGGTTGCATAGTCTTTCAGGCTGAGCCCATATTAAGACCTCTCCAGTCAGGGGCATCATTGGCTGCTGAGAAGTCTGCTTGACACTCAAGAAGACGAAAAAGAATGTAAGGTTAAGAAGTAGAAGTTGAAAGAGTGGACGCCAAAAGTGAATATATGATAAAAAATTGTCTTCTAGTGGTTACTGAAAGATTCGAATTGAATCTTATTTTCTCCATAAAGATTCATAACCTAATAACAAGATCAGGTTTCTGATTGGCCAGCAACTTATCTAGCTAAATACCCTCGTTTTGGTAGTGAATCATCATGAATTTAATAAACTCAGGAAATGATCAAAATTTTGTAGTTGAATGACAGATGGGAGGGGCTAAATATTTAATTGTCCGCACTATACAAATGGAAAGGCGATAATAAACGTTCAGGTTTTTGATTGGTCAGTAGCTCATCTTGCTAAATGTCCTTGTTTTAATACTGAATCATCAAATTTTGTAATGATCTCAGGCAATAATCAGTATTTAGTAGTAAAACGACAAATGGGCACTGCTTAAAATTTAATTGTCGGCACTGTGAAATGATCGGTTATTGTCGCCTAACCCTTTAACAGTACCGAAAACTAGATCTGTAGTCCCGCCCATCTGTCGTTCGACTACTAAATTCTTATTCTTTCCTGAGATTATTACAAAAACATGATAATTTTGTTCTAAAACAATCATTGATCAATGAGAATCCTGATCGTCTTGTCGCCTCCCCTTTATACAGTAGAGACAATTAGATCTTGAGCTCCGCTCATTTGTCGTTCAACTTTTAAATTCTGATCATTTATGACATCATTACAAAAACAGGTTAATTTGCAGTTCAAGAACTACACTTATATTTTACACGATTTCTGTTCTCAATAGGTGAGTTGAAGTTAAGTATCAAGAAAACAATGCCAACATTTAGGAACAAAAAATTGAAATCAATATAAAAACAAATTTGGATTTGCAATTTTTTTATTATGATAGGCATACAGAGTTTGGTTAAGTTCCGCAATAACAAGAAACAATGTCAAAATTTTGCCATTTCGAAGAGTGGACAATGGAAAAAAAAACAATTTTTTTTTCGATCAAAATCATTTATTATTGCTTTACTAAAGCCCTCTGAATCTTCAAAAATATCAAAAATGCTTAAACTGCCAAATTACCTAAATACCTGATGATTCAGTTCCAAAACAAGGGCATTTAGCGAAATAAGTCACCGGTCAATCAGAATAGTATATTATATACCGCGGGACTAAAGTAGTACATTTAATCCTGAAGGTAAAGTTTATGGCCCGACCGCAGGGAGGGCCATAATTTACCTGAAGGAAATTAAATATTTAATGCTTAAGGTAAATTTGGAAATGTGTTTATATTCAGAAATTTTAAGAAATCAATTTTTTTGTAGGTTGCACTTATTATGGGCGTTGCGGGACCTTGTCGTGGAAAAGAGTTGGTTGATTTAGAAATCGACGATGTGAGAGATTTGGGCGATTCCTTCCTAATTGCGATTAGAAACACCAAAAATAAATTGACCAAAATTTTGTGATCAAAAATTCAGAAAACAGTGCCATCAGTTTTGTGGCGATATTTCGAAAATATGTGGCATTGCGAAAGACAGGGACACCTCATTCAAAATTTTTTGTTCAGTACATCAACAAAGAATGTACCTCGCGAGTAGTAGGAAAAAACATGTTTGGTACATTTCCACGGCAAATAGCAGCTTTCTTGAAATTAGAAAATGCGACGTTTTATACGGGACATTGTTTTAGACGCACATCTGCGTCTTTGTTAGCTGATTCGGGAGAGACAATAGACGTGCTGAAGAGACATGGAGGATGGAAATCCTCCAACGTGGCCGAGGGATATATTGAATCGTCTATTAAAAATAAACAAAAAATTTCAGATAAAATATTTGGTCAAGTCGCCGATTCGTCCACTATAGTTATGCCACAGTCCTCATTCTCGCTTCCTGTTTCCGCAGGATCTTCGAAACAAACACCAGTTCAATATGATAAGGACCTATCTGTTACACGTCAGTTACCTGCTGCATTAACCCAGGAAAGACTGTTCAATATGACGAACTGTCACAATATTAATTTGAATATTAACGTTGATTACCATTCTAATTAATTGTATTTTTCAATAAAATATCCCTTAAATTCGTTTGTTTGGGATTTAATCGTTCCAGGAGTTTCGTCAATATTTAATCCCGGAGGGATTAAATGTGACACTTTAGTACCTGTCACAAGGAAGTGAAGTTGTCACTTTAGGCCCGGAAGTACGAAAAACATCTATTGCCGCCTCCCTCTTTCAACAGTGTCGATAATTAAATCTTCAGACCCGCCCATCTGTTGTTTAACTACTAAATTCTGATAAATTCCTAAAATTATTACAAAAATATGATTATTCAGTTCTAAAACAAGGGCACTTGAGAGAGATGATAGATACGATGGTTATGGAGCTATTGCCGAGGCGATTAGAAATGGCTTGCAATATGATGTGATTGACCTACAAAGGTTTACCATTCTTGACTATGTTCAGTTTCTTGGTGTAAGATGTGCGAAAGTGAGAATATTTAATATGTATGTGCCACCGAAGATCCCATTGCGTCATACTTTTCGTGGGCAGGTGGAAGCATTGACCGGAAGGAAGTCTATTATACCGAGTGATTTCAGTGAACTGAATCCTTTGTAGGGATCAGATGCTTTGAACCATAATGGTAGAGTGATGCAAGCCGTTTTGATGGACAGCGATCTTATTCTCCTTAATGATGGTATACCAACTAGACGTACCTCACCTCATGAGGGTCCTAACGATCCAAATCTTTTCCTATGTACCGGTGATTTGGCAGCGAAATGTTCATGATTGGTTTTACCAGATACTTGCCCAAGTGATCACACTTTTCTGCATACAGATGCAGAATTGTCTGCATCTGTTCCCCCTACATCCCAGTTGGATGGATTGTGGTTTTATGATTTGATACCGGGATTTATTCAAGCATTTAGGGTGTTGAGGGGCAACAGAAGATCTAATTTGGTAGGATACTTCACTCCCATATTTCCTAACTAACGTGATATCAGAACCAAGAGGATTGAGATGTATCAGTCCGAATTTTAGAAGGGTAAAATCCAAAATTTCGTAATAATGAGGGGATTGCTAAGTGAACGATTTGTAGGATATGTAGTGATGTTGGTATACGGATACATCTAGATCGTTGGAGCCGATTTAGTTGGATATAGGGTGTGGATACCGGCATAGTCGAAGCTGTATGACAGACCCCCAGATCACTGGTCGATTTTTTCTCCGAAGATGTTTGCCATCAAAGGGACGGTCCTGGATATCTTGAAGAGGGACATAACCAGGGCTGTTGTTATATGGTTCGCTTGGGGTCTTGAATAAGCTGAAGAGTGGTAGACTGGATGAAAGTGCTGTCATGATTACGGTTGGTATCTTAGCAATGTTGTATAGGGCCAAAACCAGGGGTATAAGAATAGTATTCATATGGATACCAAGCCATTCGTTAATCCCCCACAGTAGATTGAATCTGGCTAGAGCCTTCCTGGGGAATCACAACTTAGACGTGATTCTTGTGAGCTTTTGCCAAACTACAGAAACAAGGTTTGGGCTGAGTGGGAGAAGGAATATAGCAGCATTGGATAAGGCAACACTAAATTATATAGTACAAATCACCGAATCATAAAATTTTGTTTAGGAACCTTAATGTTCTTAGAAAAATGGTAACAACTATGATAAGAATCAGGGTCACGACACTGCAGTTGTCCCTCTCATTTATCAAAAACTGAGAATAAAGATTTCCCCTTATGTATTTGTGGGGTCTGGGTGACTGAATATATCTGTTGCTTGTTTGTAGGGAGAATCACAATAGAATTAATGAATTTTTTTGGGATTGATGGCCTGAAGGCTTGCGTTCCCGTCAAATATAAATGAAGTGTTCTTTACTACTAAAACTAAGATAAGTAGTTTATAAATTCACTGCTTGAAAATTTTTATGATATGGGTGTCTGACTTTGATCAATATTGATTGTGATTTGCATAGTGTTGTGATGTTCAGCATCCAATTATTTCCGAAGCTTTCAGAATACTCTCCTTTTCATTTCATAGTTTGGCTCCTATTCTCCAAATATGACCTTATAAGATCTATCACTACACCTCTAATTCCGTAGAACGACAATTTTTCCAGAAGGTTACGATGATCCACCGTGTCAAAGGCCTTTGACAGATCACAGCAGATCAGCATCAATTGCTCCAGCTCATCCTGACCCTTGATTATGCTTTGAAGCACACTATTCACAGCAGTTAGAACAGATCGTCCCTTTAGATAGCCATGTTGTCCTACAAAAAAATTTAGTTTTTCAAAATACTCTACCAGACGTCTCTTAATAAGTCTCCAAAATCTTTGGCAACGTCGGAATGAGTGAGATGGGAAGATAGCTGCTACAAGTCTCATAAACTCCATTCTTATACACATGAATGCTTCAGCTTCTCAGGAAATACACCCTCAACAAGACATTTGTTCACTATCATCACCATGGGTTCAAGCAATACTCCAGACACATCATTACACCTGATGCAATCATTGGACAAATCGAGAATATCCTCAGAGTTTGATTTTTTCGAATTCTCTATAATACTTTTGATCTGAGCATGATCTGTAGGCCTGAAAAACATGGGTTCTTAGTTTTATCATGAAGATTGAAATTTTTCATATATACATCAGGCCTAGGAGCATCACTAGCAGTACTGCAAAGAACCTGTTCAGGGACGTTCAGGAAAAAATCATAGAAACTGTCCGCAAGGCATTTTCACAAGTTATGTTTTTCTTTGCCTTTTTATCAACCATCGTTAAAAACTGCTCTCTAAAACTAACATAGGCTCGATATGATACGTCATAATTCATTACCTGAGTTATGGTACTCAAACCAACCAGTTTATTCTTCATTTGTTCGAGGTTTTCACTGTACTTGAAATTTTTACATGCTGACTTACCAGTCTCAAATGATCTAACAGTTTTCTTTATTACAGGAAAGTGCTCATTGAGAGCCTGGAAAAATCTTAAATGAAACTCATTACAGGCAAGCTCCGCAGAGAGGTCCGACAAGACATCGCCCCACCGCACTCCTCCAAAATTCCCCCAGAATGTCAGATCCATATTCCCTCATAGAGACTATTTCAGTATTCGCTCCACATGAAGTCAACACCTGTAAGCTCATTCTCTGGGCCAAATGGTCACCCATGGGCACATTCAATGTCTCCATTCCAAGACCATGCTTCCCAAAATCGATCACAATGTTGTCTATACATCTTTTTCTATTCACTAATTTCAGTTGTTGTAATTTTCATATTGAATGCATCAAATAACACCAATAAATCATTATTGAATGATTGTTTGGGCTATTACCATCATCTATTGTGGATGTAATGATTTCCGACGTTTCGATAGACATCTTCTATCTTTATCAAGGAGAAAAGTAAGAAACCTTTTGAAAATTATCAATTTTCAAAAAGCCAATTGACAGAAAGAAGCAGCATTTATGAAAATAACACCTGATTCCATAAGTGCTCCATCTATAGATCTGCCAGAAGTTTGGACGCCGATAGTTCGATCCAACTTAAAAAGATCATCATATCACAGATGAGTATATAACATCGTTCATTTTCTTTCATGACTTCTGTCAATTGACTTTTTGAAAATTGATAATTTTCAAATGGTTTCTTACTTTTCTCCTTGATAAAGATAGAAGATGTCTATCGAAACGTCGGAAATCATTACATCCACAATAGATGATGGTAATAGCCCAAACAATCATTCAACACGAGCTCCATCATCAACAATATCTCCACATCAAATAAATCATTACTTTCTTTTTTATTTCGAAAATCTATGTTAAAATCTCCGGCCAATACTATTTTCCTTCCTTAGTCTAGCACGGAAAGAGCTTCATTCAAATTACGAGTACATATTAAGAAATTTAGTTAGCATTAGTATTTTTTTAACCATTACGAGCTGATAGTACGAGATCCGGCTGCAGAATCAGTGTACTCATCGAGTGTTTGCTGAAAACCAAATTTTTACACATATTTATGATTAGGAGAATTAATATCTACCAGGTTGCCTATCAAAATGTGGCCGCTAGTATTTTTAATTAAATTATTAATAATTCATAATCCGTAAGAGATTTCACTGACATGTTTTTTCAATGAAATGTCGTCTATTTTACGGCAACATCTGTGAAGACTCTGAAAAATCATGGTTGCCGTTGCGCATTTGGCCGCACTTTTTTCGCAGCCAGGTGTAGACAGGTATGATTTTGTTACATTTATACACCCACAACGTACATTCATATTTTATAAATCAAATTAAAGCTAATTTTTTTCTGTTCATTATTATATACGGTTGCCTAATTAAATCTGGCCGCAAATAAGGGTTGCTGGCTGTTAAATATAGTAAATATTAAAAGTAGAGTGAAAGAGAGCTAGCGCGCTACACCACTATTCAGACGAGGATAGCGATTGCCAGCTGTCGGACAGTTTAAAGCCATTGCGCATGCGTCAGATGCTATTGTTCTCAACCTCCGATTCAAACAATAGTAGGTACGCCTCAAAATAATAAATACTCCAAAAGAAACGTCTTTCTTTTCAAAATAAAAAATTAAAAAATAAATGACAAATTTAAAAATTACAAAACAAATGGATATTGATGATGAATAAAACCAAGGTTATTTATGTAAAAAAATAGTGTTGTGCAAGTACTGTATGAAAAAGATTTGATTTTATTTAAGTATTACATATATTTTACATATTCATAAATTTAAGTAAATTATAAATTTTTAAACGAAACAATAACATTAGAGAACTCTTTGAATGAAGCATTATCAAAGTCTAGTACATTGTTTTTTTTTTCGCACAGAAAACACGCCTTCATCTTTATAAGTTTTATTTCACCCCGATGAGATTGATAATTTTTCGATGCACAAATGAAACAGCAATATATTATGTTGTGTATTACGTACTCCAAAATAGCGTGGTTTTTAACTTAAAATAAAAGTCGCAACTGATCCGTTGAGAACACTAGCATCTGACGCATGCGCAATGGCTTTAAACTGTCCGACAGCTGGCAATCGCTATCCTCGTCTGAATAGTGGTGTAGCGCGCTAGCTCTCTTTCACTCTACTTTTAATATTTACTATATTTAACAGCCAGCAACCCTTATTTGCGGCCAGATTTAATTAGGCAACCGTATATAATAATGAACAGAAAAAAATTAGCTTTAATTTGATTTATAAAATATGAATGTACGTTGTGGGTGTATAAATGTAACAAAATCATACCTGTCTACACCTGGCTGCGAAGAGGTGCGGCCAGATGCGCAACGGCAACCATGATTTTTCAGAGTCTTCACAGATGTTGCCGTAAAATAGACGACATTTCATTGAAAAAACATGTCAGTGAAATCTCTTACGGATTATGAATTATTAATAATTTAATTAAAAATACTAGCGGCCACATTTTGATAGGCAACCTGGTAGATATAAATTCTCCTAATCATAAATATGTGTAAAAATTTGGTTTTCAGCAAACACTCGATGAGTACACTGATTCTGCAGCCGGATCTTAGACTATGAGCATGGCAGTTCTTTTTAGATACTAGATATATTTACGTTGTCACCAATTTAAAAAATACATATCTTTTCTTCGCTTTTTATTTAAAGAATGATTTGTTTTTCTTCTTCTATTTTTAATTAATTACCACTTTTTAAAACTGGTGTTGAACAAGATACCATCTACATTCAATGACGGTGAAGAACTGATGTTTACTATGCTATTTCAACACGAGTTAAAAACTCAACTAACATAAAATGTTCGACACTGAAAGGCAATACTTTGTGCCATTATGGAGATACCCTTAGAAAGCGTTCAGAATATTGAAGAGTTCTGTAGCAGCGGAGTCTGTTGAATTGTTCCATAACAAGCATCTAAAAGCCAATGAGGAGAAAACACACACTCAAACCACAATTTCAATACCAGGAATCATACCATACCACAAGAAGGAAAGAACCCAACATAATGTGGACTTCTGGAGATCAAGTCTGCAATCACTTACCAGATTACTTAAAGACCACAAATGGAACAATATTTGAAAATAAGGCCAAGGAATTGCTGTTCTCGAAAACATTCTACCGTATTTAAGAATTCTTGGGGAAAAAAAATATAATTACAATAGTATTTGTGATGTGACATGTGAACTTATTGATGTTCTAATACATTTATCATCATTATTCAATGTCACAAAACAGAGACAGTTTTAGCTTCCTGTTTCATCAGTCAAATATTGAATTTAACCACAGATATGTGTTTTTATTCCGATACCTATGAAGTGCTGTCTACCTTTACACAACCATATTGATGTGAGCCAAAAAACTGAAACATTGTCTGCAGTTAAATACAATCATAAATCAACATGTTCACTAAATGAAGTCGTTCCTGTCTATAAATGACCTCTATATCAAAAGGACATTTCACCACTTGCAGTGGTATTGAGTAGAGCAGGTCAGGATGTTTGTTGGATCCCACAGAATTCAAGGAGAACAGCAATATACCTCATTGGTCTATTTCTAGCTAAAATATTTATCTTAATCATGATTCAAACATGAGCAGAGTCTTTGGTGTGAAAACTATGATTGATACCAAGGTCAACAAGAATATTAACTATTAGTATTTTACAGCTCAAGATAAGAATAATAAATGAATCTGTATCAATCAAACAAACTTGCAGTTATCATACTTTTTATACGAAGTCTAATAAATTAATATATTTTCTCTTTCAGTATCGTAAAAAGTTCATTACAGTACTAAAACAGTGCTGTAATGATCTAATTACAGCATTTTTTCTAGTAATATTTTTATGGTTGCAAGCACTTCCTATCAAATTCAAACACATGTCAAAATAAGATGATAATTCAAGGGGTTCGATTCAAATTCGGTAATTTGTTAACTTTCCTCAGTCATGTCAACTGCCAAGATTCAATACAAAAGTCACTAGGATGTACAATATGGATTTCCTTTTGAATTTGAGCATTTTTTCACAAAATTTTCGTGATGCAGAGAAAATATCATATAAAACATGTTGCAGAAGGCAACTCACATGCCTTCAGAAACTCGCTCATTCGTTGGATGTATACAAATTTGGCATTTGTGTTGGAATAGGAGTCCATTCTGCAACTTGTTTCAGAGTATACTATTATGAAATGGATTCAACTAATTATTCAATCGATAATCTTTGAATTTATAGTATTCTGATATTATAACTTCAAAATTGAATCTCAATAAAGAAACCCCTTTAGGAATTGAAGAAATATCAGAATTTAGAAGTATCATCAATTAAAATATGCACTATGGAGTTGACATAAAATATGTTTTGAATCAGTCTTCAAATTAAATAAGGTAGCTGATAAGTTGGTAAAATTCAAGGAGCAATGTAAATTTTAATAGGTTACCCATTGAATTGATATGAAGGAAACACTAATATTCTATAACAAGATCTTCAAAACTATAAACATTAATTTTCATTATTATGCAGGCCCATACCAATGCCTAAAACAAGAGCAAAAACAGTGAAACCCTGAGCTGCAACTCTAGACCTCATCATAAGTTGGGACATTCTAGCTTGTCCTTTTCTGTAGCTGTATAAACCATATGACAAACAAACTGTAGTTAAGATTGCACCTTAAAAATTACGAAAATTATGAGAAATTCCTTATGGTGTATTGCAGTAAACAAACCTATAGGTACAAATGGATTTTGTTTGAATTTCGTAATTAATTTATCCTTCTGAGTAATAGGTTTGGTTTCATATTTTTCCTTAACTTTAATCCAATCGAATTCATTTTCGTCAAATTCTTCCTTATTTCCAGGCATTCCCAACGAACCAAGATTATAATTATTACTAGATCCTAAGATATTGAATATTATTCAAAATCTTTGACAGGATCAAAAGATACTTAACCTTACTAATTTTTAACCTCGAATTGACCTTAGTGACCAGTGCAAAGACGGCAGGCCGGGCCAGCAGGCTGGTTAGCAATCGACCAGTGGCGTCGGTGGTGAAAGACACGCTGCGCTCTGACGCTGAATTAGGGATGGGACATCATCATCGATGTTTTTCAAACATCGATGTTTGAGTATCGATGTCGATGTTTTTACCATCGATGTTAACTGATTTTCAACATCGATGCTGACATCGAGGTTGCGGATAGAATATTAAACAACGGTTTCTCGATGTTTTATATATATTCATGGAAATTCAGCTATTGAATCATTTTTCAGTCAACTAGGTTTGTTTTTATACGGTTGATTTATATATTATTCAAAATCATGGATATGACTTGTCAAAAATTGTAGAAGAAAACAGCGTCGTACTCAGAATGAAGTGTACAATGAAAGTATGAGAAAATATACCGATTTTGCCATCAAATATTCAAAAAATAGTCCATTTTCTGTCTAACTGGAAATATTTGTGACCCTTCTTTGGTACAACCAAAAATATTCCACACTGCAAAAAATCGAATTTCATATCCTCATTGATATACAAACATGAGCATGATTCCATATTTTGTTGTCACCCTGTATAGACAGATGGGTGAAATTAGTCGTCACAGTTCTGGTTGACGTCAGTTATATTCTGGTTTTACCCCAATTTTGTGTTATGATAATTTTGGAATCGGTCGTTTACTATACATACTGTCAATTAATTACTTGTGCAAACTTTAAGGGGTTAAACTTTGCGTAATTTTAAAATAAAAAAGTTCATATGAATGACTTGATTTCTGAGATAGGGGGCTTCAAAAAATTAATTTTACTTGATTTTGTGCTTTCCAGTTTACACTAATTTGATGAAAGGGATATGTAATAAGGAGTATTTGGGACCTTTAATTTATTTCAGTGTCAAGAGTTCTATCCATTTATTGAATCAAATTTTATTTTATACTTTTCCAAATTTATGTTATAGTTACCTGTATCTTTTTTCTAATATAAGAATTCTCAGTAGACATTGAAATTTTTTTTTTGATATATTGGGAATTTATCGTTAAATCATTATGCATGATTGATATACCCAAGTATAAATAAAGTGTAAAAACACCGATGTTCAATTAGCGATGTTCAGTTAACATCGATGGTACAGTTCGATGTTATCATCGATGTTAAACATCGACGAAAATCTAACGATGTCCCATCCCTACGCTGAATAATATTAATTGACTGCGTTTACGTTCAATAAGAAGAAATCAAGTCTTATTTATTTTAAAATACTTTAGATAAACAAATCAGGTTAAAGAGATATTCAGAATCTTTTTTATGACTTCCAAATCTTCACTTTTTTTTTCAGCCTGCCGAAAAATGGTTTAAGATTATTTATATCAAATCGTATTTGACAAGATCCATGTAAAGAAAATACCATATCGTTTTCATATGGAAACAATCTGCTCAACATGAGAATAGTTCAATATTTATTTGGTGTGGCCCTTCTGGAAAAATGAAAAATACTTTCTGACAATCTCTATCTATACGTCCCATATGAAATAATCACTACGCTTCGATAGGGAAAAATTCTAAACTGCCAAACATGAAAAAAAATCAAGATTTTTTTTCGATATTTTCACAAGATGCGGCCGTTCTGAAAAAATGAAGAATACTTTCTGACAGTCACTAACTATACGTTAGCACTTTGCGAAAATATCGAAAAAAGTTCTAGAACTTTTTTCATGTAGGGCAGTGTAGAATTTTTCCCTATCAAAGCGTAGTGATTATTTCATGTGAAACGTAGAAAGGTATAGCTAAAGACTATCAGAAAGTATTTGTCATTTTTTCAGAACGGCCGCACTTTGCGAAAATATCGAAAAAAATCTTGAAGTTTTTTCATGTTGGGCAGTGTAGAACTTTTCCCTATCAAAGCGTAGTAATTATTTCATGTGGAACGTATAGCTAGAGACTGTCTGAATGTATTTAACACATTTTCAGAACGGCCGCAACTTGCAAAAATATCGAAAAAAAATCTTGAACTTTTTCCATGTTGAGCAGATTGTTTCCCTATGAAAGCGAAACAATATTTTCTTGCCATAGATCTTGTCAAATAATATTAGATATAAATAATCTGAAACCATTTTCGGTAGGCTGCGAATAAAAATAAAGATTTTGAAGTCTTCAAAAAGGTTTTGAATATTCCTTATACCCGATTTGTTTATCTTAAGTAATTTGAAATGAAAATAAATAAAACTTGGTTTCTTCTTATTGAACGTAAACGACAAGTCAATTGATATTCAGCGTCAGAGCGCAGCATGACATTCACCACCGACGCCACTGGTCGATATGGTAACTCTGGGATCAGCTTGCTGTCCCGGCCTGCTGTCGTCACACTGGTTAGAATAGAAATCTCTAAATACATATATGTGTCCTCTAGCGGAAAAAGCTTTAAGTAGTAATAAAGAGAGTGTAGTTTGCTTCATTCACAATTATAACTTTAATCGAGTTTGACAGCGGATCAGCTGATTCCTACGGATGATAGGGAGAGGTTGAAGTTTGTTGTGTAGTGTAAATAAAAGTCACGGAATAAAGTTTTGTGTTGATAGTGGACTAATGTGCTTGTAATTTAGACTTACTTGATCATAGCGGATGAAAAGATGACAGCAAGGATATTTATTCTCGAAACTTCAATTATTTGTGAAAATCATCTTAATATAAGGGTCTGAGTCTGTGCTTAAAACGAGATTGCAAAAAGCTTTTTTGAATTTTTTATTTAATAGATTCTATAAAATTGAGAAAATGACTATCGTTGAAAAATTTGTTCTACAAGTTTTGTTTTTGCGGAGGAAAGCGTAGACATTCAGTCTCGATATGGTGTCGTCAGGATGTCTGTCACCATAGCAACAGCCTCTCAATGCCCTATGTATTCAGTTGAAAGCGTACTAGACTTTCTGTATTTTTCAATATCTTGACATGGATGAATCAGAAACTGAGAGTGATAATCCTCATGAATCTCCGGAAAATAAAGTTTCCGGAGAATCAGCGGAAGACAATGCAGTTGCACTTGTAACAGAAGGAAAAGAAAATGATGAAACAGCAGGTGCTTCATCTATTGGTTCCGAATCATTTGAATCTCGATCGGAAAAAGTGGGCGAAACTGAAAATAAGCACGAGATTTTGAAAAGAAGCTTAGCCCAAAACTGCCGCGAATATGTTTCAAATTACGTTCACGAAGATTCTTTCGGTCAAGGCTGTGAAAACAGGATGCTGGCCAGGGTTACTGAAGATGGGAACTGGTTGATTCGCTGGAATGTGCAGAGCCAAAAAGAAGATGATTTTATTGCTCTATGCTACCAAGGTTAGTATCTTATACTTACGCGCATTTTCGATTCTATCGGAAAGGCATTGCCCTTCTTATTGTTGATTTAAATTGGTACCTCAAAGTCTAATGGCAGTTTGTATTCGTTGTAAACAAAATGTTTCAAGTGGCACGGTTTACAATGACATACTTATTCAGACATTTAACACGAAGACAGTTGAATATTATTGTGAGGTGGTTGCAAACTTTTTTCTCGCATGTGTGAATATAGCCGTTTAAATTTTCTGGAACAACCGAACACCCACAATCACAGAACACAATATACAAGCAATGGAAACGTCTAACTAATTTTTGGTAACACAAATCCGTCATCATGTTTGGTAGTACAGGAATGCACCGGCGGAAAATTTGAAATACCAAAGCACCGGAATATAAATTTTCTCATGTATGCATGGTAAATATCCACTGATTTAGTGATGTGAAAACAGCCGAGTACTGTATTTAGCAGACGGTTTTTCGGAAGCGTTTAATACCTCTTCGCTTGAAGAAGATGTGAGTTTCTCTGGTTGTAATATTTCGAACATACTACTCAGGTCGCAAAGGCTCTGAAATCTTTCTTTAGTTTGAGAAATTAATATATCTAAACAGCAATAGTATACATTGGCTTTGAAATAGAATTCCGGGTCGGAAATTCTCTCATCTTGTGATAACTCATCAAAAAAATGCTTCCTTATCTTTCGCCTACTATTTTTAAAAACAGTTGTTACCCCCACTCTTTTGCTAAATATTTGGATTCATTTAGCAAACTATTAAATGAATTCTGATTTCTTAATTGGCACAGTCTATTTGAAAGATTACTCAATAAAATACTATATTTCTGTAAGTCATTAGTTTCATGCTGTAGAGCTTTAGAAACAAGATTAATAATTTCAAATAGTGAAGAAAAAAATGTAACGAGCACTAACAAATCATAACTCTCTAAAATATTGATTACACTTCTACATTCTTCACGTTCATCTTTTTTATTTGAAATTAAATTTAGTTGGTACAACGTTCTCATGATAAGTAAAAAATTTTCCTTTACTGCTAATAAAGCGTCGTTCCTAGAAGACCATCTGGTAGGACATACTTTTTTAAGGGCAATCAAATATTTTTCTGATGAATCGTCACTCAGCATAGCCCAGCGTTTTATACTATTGCCAAAAAAGTATATATTTTCTCTAAATTATCGAAAAAAGTCGATACTTCACGAATATGTCTCGCAGCATCTTAACACTAAGTTTAAAGCGTGCACAGCACAATGAACATAATCGGCATTTGGAGCATGCTCTTTTATAAAGGTTTGTAATCCTCCATACACACCCGACATAACATTCGCTCCATCTTAACCCTGTCCTCTACATTTAGTCAAATCAATTCCATATTCTCTAGTCAAATTTAAAAAGTCAGTTTTCAGACCTGCAGCACTGCCATCGGTTACTGCTATAAATCCTAAAAAGGACTCACAGATTTTTATTTCTTTAGACACATTATCATCATTTTCTGTAACTGAGATATATCGAAAAACTACAGATAGTTGGTTAATTTTTGACAAGTCTTGTGTTGTATCCAGAATTATTGTCAGAAATGGAACGGGTGTCATTGCAGCAACGCTTTTCAGCAACGGATTTCGAAAGCTGGTTTATATTTACGATTGCGTGTCATTTGCAATCGGTTGAATGAAATGACCTGATTTTTTCGGGAAGTATTATATCTTTTGTACTTCATTAGTGGGGGGAACCACCTACATAAAAAAGACCCCCCAACAACCCCCCACAAAACCTCCAACATCAAAAAATAATTTATTTTGCGTTATAATTATATGTCAGTTTATTCAATATAATCTACTAAATCCAGCACATATACTGAAATAATTTGTGACCCCCCGCTTACCACCGCATAGCCCCCTCGAATTCAAAAATTCGGCGGACAGTGAAACTGCGATTTGCTGGCGATTTTTCGATGAAAATAGTATATTTGTAAAACGTCGAATATAATCTATAGGATGAAATAATTTGTGACCCCCCGTAATTCCCCTAAAGTACGACAGAAAAAATCCCCCAAAGCTGACGATGGCAAAAACTAGATGGAAACGGCCGTTGCTGGATATTTTTTTTGCAAAATGAGTCTACCTTAACTTATTCAATAAGCCCCATATAATGAAATAATTTGTGACCCCGCGCTTCAATCAGAATTGCCCCCCGGTAGAATAAAAAAATTCCAAATTCCGTAGCACGAGGAACTGTGAGTTGCTGGTAATTTTTTGATGGAAATGGCATCCTTGTATATAGTTGAATACCATCTATATGTTGAAATAATTTGTGACCCCCCGCCTACCCCAAATAGCCCCCTCGAATTCAAAAATTCGGCAGACACTGAAACTGCGCATTGCTGGCAATTTTGCGTTGAAAATAGTATCTTTATATAACGTCGAATATAATCTATGGGATGAAATAATTTCTGACCCCCGTAATCCCCAAAGCACGACAGAAACAACCCCCAAAGCTGACGATCGCAAAAACTAGATGGAAACGGCCGTTGCTAGATATTTTTTTTGCAAAATGGGTCTACCTTAACTTATTCAATAAGCCCCATATAATGAAATAATTTGTGACCCCGCGCTTGAATCAGAATTGCCCCCCTGTAGAATTGAATAATTTCAAATTCCGTAGCACGAGGAACTGTGCGTTGCTGGCGATTTTTTGATGGAAATGGCATCTTTGTATATCGTTGAATACCATCTATATGTTTAAATATTTTGCGACCCCCCGCCTACCCCGGAATAGCACCCTCGAATTCAAAAATTCGCAAAATTGCCAGCAATGCGCAGTTTCAGTGTCTGCCGAATTTTTGAATTCGAGAGGGGCTATTCGGGGGTAGGCGGGGGTCACAAATTATTTCAACATATAGATGGTATTCAACGATATACAAGGATGTCATTTCCATCAAAAATCGCCAGCAACGCACAGTTCCTTGTGCTACGGAATTTGGAATTTTTTTATTCTACAGTGGGGCAATTCTGATTGAAGCGCGGGGTCACAAATTATTTCATTATATGGGGCTTATTGAATAAGTTAAGGTAGACTCATTTTGCAAAAAAATATCCAGCAACGGCGGTTTCCATCTAGTTTTTGCCATCGTCGCTTTGGGGATTTTTTTTCTGTCGTGCTTTAGGGAATTACGGGGGTCACAAATTATTTCATCCTATAGATTATATTCGACGTTTTAAATATACTATTTTCATCGAAAAATCGCCAGCAATGCGCAGTATCACTGTCCGCCGAATTTTTGAATTCGAGGGGGCTATGCGGTGGTAAGCGGGGGTCACAAATTATTTCAGTATATGTGCTGGATTCAGTAGATTATATTGAATAAACTGACATAATTATAACGCAAAATAAATTATTTTTTGATGTTGGAGGTTTTGAGGGGGGTTGTTGGGGGGTCTTTTTTATGTAGGTGGTTCCCCCCATTAATGAAGTATAAAAGATATAATATTTCCCGAAAAAAACAGGTCATTTCATTCAACCGATTACAAATGACACGCAATCGTAAATATAAACCAACTTTCGAAATCCGTTGCTGAAAAGCGTTGCTGCAATGACACCCGTAGAAATGGAGCTCTTTTAATTTCTGAGATAATAGTGTTCCTTACGGTGGTACCAAGCAAACTAATGATTTCGTTTTGAATCGTAGGGCTCAAATAATTTATTTCACCTTTCGGTTTTAGCAAAAGTTCTCTTAAAGTTGCATCATGGTTAGATAGCAGACGTGAAATTGCCATAAAATTGCCAGAAATCAGAATCATGCCCCTCAAAGGTAGATTACAAGATACTGAAGTAATTATAGCATTAATAATACGATGCAGTACATCTCTCCAGAATGTAATTTTACTATTGATTTTAGTTTTCAATAGAGTATCGATGGTATTTTCTTGCAACCAATTATTATAAGAGAATGAGGTATTAATATGCTGCTGTAACTTTTCATGGTCAAGTATAGTTTGCTTAAAATTGCTTCTGACCGAAACACCGTTAACCCAAGCAGAGGAGTACGATTTGTTTTGACGATCTGCTAATAACCAACAGAAGTAGGATAACAGATGGTTTTTTATGACATGCAATAATTGGCATAAACGATACGGCGACACTGAAAATATTCAACTACTACTACCTGGTTGTAATATTGGGAAAAAGAACATCTGCAAATTTTTCTCGTAGAATATTATATAGAATTTGGTCATTTGTGAAATAAAATGAATTAGAAAGTTTTTATTTAATTTTCCTTACAAACTTAGGGGGCCCCCGTGGCCCGGGGGCCCCGTATAATTGATACGGCTGATACGACGGTAGCTACGCCCCTTATAATAATAATTCCTTCTCAAACCACCTTTCAGTATTCCGAAGTGAACCAAGTAGGTACTTTCTTCCTCTCAACATAGGCACACAATGAATTAATTAATATACCTAGGATTCTGTGGCTACGCACCGGTATGTTTTCAACTTGACATACACAAACAATCCCATATTAACTTAGGAAGCCCTTTCAATTTTTCCATTCAATAAAATTTAGGAATATGGCCCTTTTCTGTTTGCTGAAACGTGCTTCTTCGCCTGTATTCCTGTCATGGAAGTTTTTGTGAAAGGTAGAATAATAGATTTCGAAATATAAACGAAGAGAAGGTCGGAAGTCCCCAATTTTCACTTCCGCTTTTATAATAGGATTGTCTGTTCCTGTGAACCAAGATATTTGGCGTTTCTATTAGAAACACCCAGCATATTTAACACCTAGTCCATACATTCATTCTTCAGAGCCCTGATGTTGCCTAATCTGATATTGATATTCTTAATAACAAAGTTTCACCCTTGTTAACCTGAACACGGTGCTCATAGATTTGCCCAAATATCTGTATTTTTCGAAGATATAGAATAACATTCTTTTTATCATTTCTTTAGTTATTTCAGAAAATTATAATTACATGCAAAAAGGGTGTTTCATAAAACATTATTTAATACAGTTTGTTGAATTTAGTTCATAAGGGCGTTAAAATATACAAATAGACAGGATGTCCCATTCAGATAAAAGGACACTCACTATGACAGATTTGCGCTATTCACCTTGTATTTATGTTTAAATGACACACAAGCCAATTAAAAAATCTCAACATTTTTCGTAATGTCATGATCAGAAACCTCTTTCCTATCTGACAAATATTTTTTGCGCGTTTGTTCTTTTAGAACAGCGTGCTATCTTTTTGCCCAAATGTCTGTTATTTTAGAATTATTGAGATGAAAATGGTCTCAATCGATTGGGTTTGATCTCCTGATGAAGAATTCAAGGTCAAAATAGAGTATGTCCGTCGGGCCGATTGGTTATTGGAAAAATATTTGAATGAGGCTGATATGAATATGCTTGCAAAAATCCGTAGGAACAGACAAGCTAGAAAATAAAAAAATTTGTATAAAACCAAAAGGTAACCGTCGTATTAATCAACTAGTAAGCGGGTAGATCCATAAGCCCATAGATCAATAGGCCAGTAGATCCATAAGCCAGTAGTTCAATAGGCCCATAGATCAATATAGGCCAGTAGATCCATACGCCAGTAGTTCAATTAGCCCATAGATCAATATAGACCATAGATCAGTGAAGCTCATAGATCTATGAAGCGCACAGAAACACGAAACACGGCAAAGAAACCCGTTGAAAGCAAAGAAACTTGAAAGAACGCGGAGAAACACGGAAGAAAGCGAACGAACACGAAAAAACGCAAAAAAAAACACAAAAGAAAGCGAGAAATCATGAAAAGACCCGAAGAAACACGAAAGAACGCAAAAAAACGAAGGAACCCAAAAAATCCCAAAGGAACGCAAATAAACCCGTTGAAAGCGAAAAGACATGAAAGAACTGGAAGAAACACGAAGAAACGCGAAAAAACACGAAAGGGCCCGATGAAACACGAAAGAACCCGAAGCAACACGAAAGAACGCGGAGAACCACGAAAGATTGCAAAAAGCTCAGAGGAACCCGAAAAAACCCGAAGGAATGCAAAAAACCCCGTCGAAACACGAAAGAACCCGACCAAACACGAAAAAACGCGAAAAATCATGAAAGAACCCGAAGTAACACGAAAGAACGAAAAAATCCAATGGAACCGAAAAAACCGCAAAGGAGCACAAAATCACCGAAAGCGCGCAAAAAAACTCGAAGGAAAGCTAAACACCCCGAGGTAGCACAAAAAACCGAAAGCGTGCAAAAAATATCGAAAGAACTTGTGAATTGCATACCCTGTATATCAATCGATCGCGAATTCATTGTTAATGGCACACCCTGTATGACATTTCATTGAATTTAGCTCACTTACGCGGAAAAGGACGAAAACTCGAGAAAGACTCTGGTGAATGTCAGCGCTACTCAGATCTGACACCCTGTATATGAATCGAAAATATTTTATCGAATTAAGAACCAAAACAACCCGAAGGAACACAAAAAACTCAAACTCGAATTTGAGCAAAAAAAACCAAAATAACTTGTAAATTGCACACCCCGTATATCACATGATAGCAAATTCATTGTAATTCGCACACCCTGTATGACATTTCATCGAAATTAGATCTCATAGGCGAAAAAACATGAACACTTGCATATGGGACAACCACTATATAATCGATTCGCAGTGGGTGCTTTTTCCATAAAAATATGCAGAAGGAAAAACTCTCGAAGAAAGACTCTGGTGGTGCACAGCCCGTATATCAATCGATCGCAATCGGTGCATTCCACAAAGTTAGTATAAGCATTATTCGATAAAGCTCCTATGTAACACCCTGTATATGAATCGAAAATAATTTTTCTATAAAAAATAAACCCAAAAAATATCGTTTCAACTCCATCAATTTTACAAAGGTAAAATAAAAATTATTCGAAATAGGTCTGAACGTGTATTCATGAACAGAGTGCTTAGCCGTTTTCTCCTGAATAAACTAAGTGTGTCGGATTCTAACATAGAGTATCATAAGTTGGATCGGACCTCGGAGAGGGCAATGAATTCGCGCGAAAATCGAGTAAAAAATGCCGATTTTGAAACGCATATTTCAGTTACTTTCTTTCGATTCAAAAACCGTGAGTGGTCTCTAGAGATTCGGAATCTCCTGTAGATTCTTATTCGAGCGCTAGGAAGGCGTGAAGAATCTTCCACCGCCGATATCGAGCGAAAAATCGATGCCGGATTTTCAAATTTGGAGCTCGCGTTCGGCTATCATCGGAATCGTATCAGAAATTGAGACATTTCACAGCGTATTTCGTGAAAATTGCCGAATTTGGAATGAAGAATTCGCGGCCTTATCTCGCTACTTGGATATGAAAATTGGTACCCGGAGATTGGAAATTTCCTAAAGTTTCTATTTCTACCACCGAAAGGGCGTTTAGGGGCTCGTAGCGCCCGCACGGATCGAAAGCATCATAGGTGATTTTGACGTTTCGCGGGGCTGGCGAAACTAAAAATTGCCGTTATAGTTAAGGGATTTTAGCCAAGAATTAGGGGAGCTCCGGAATTCTAATGGGTTCTAAAGAATCCCCTAGTCCTTGCTCTCGGAATATGTAGTGACTCCCGGACCCGGGGCGTTCCGGCTTCGGAGTTTATTCCCTTATCCCTGGGCACCTTTGGCGAAAAACGTCATTTTCGCGATTTTCGTTTGATAATTTCGGGTACTTTAAGAGCGCCCGGGGGGTGTTTCGGGGTCGTTTCTCCTAGAAGAGGATACGCCTTTTCGTTTTTTTTTTAAGATTGCCTCTCGAGCGGCCCCGCGGGCCGCTCGGAAAGCTTCGCCCTCACGGGACCCCCCTCTCATAATTTTCTCTGGTTCACGATCTTATTACTATAAAATTCGATCATGTTTGGACGTTATTAATATCAAAACATACTTTATTCATCGTGGTGATTAAATATATGTATAAAAGGTATATTGGGTGAATCGGCAAGAAGCAGAAGGAAATGAACGAAGATGGTATTTGCCGACACGTGTTCCTGTTTTTACTACTGAGATTACCTTGCTCTGACGAAGACAATCAACAAAAACACGCGACAGCAAGTACCCTCTTCTTTTATTTTCTTCTGCTACTTGTGGATTCACCCGATTTACCTTTTGTAGAGTTATTGATATCTTACATATACTCAAATTTGCTTGTCGTAGCTTCCTTTCACCAGAAGATATAGTTTTTTCTTCATTTACTTGTAGTAAGCAATCACAAAAGTTTAACCGTAACCACAAACTAGGAGTGAAATTGACCCCTTCCGATGCAAATATTACGTTTTTCACTAACACTGACTGATATAGTCTATTTACCTGTCAGTATGAATACATCTGCGAATGAAACGAGCTGTGGTGGGATTCTGTAAGAGCAAAGCCAAGAGAAAACTAGGAGTAACGATGATTTTATTCGATATGGTATTTCGTGAGAGGATTCGGGAATAGTTGCATTTGCCGAAGCACAATACGAACTCATGACGACAACGTTTAGGGTTTCGTCTTCATGACGAATATCATAGCGAAGATTCCGATTGGTTGAATTTTACCACGTGACCACCTCAAATGTCAAATCTTGAACTATTCTAGCTTAATTTAATTATTTTGAATTCTTGGTTAGTTCCTCGAAATAAATGCATTTACTGAATGATGAAATTATTGCTTGCAAATTTTTCTTAGAAAAGAAAAAGAGAGGGAGAGAATATGCCCAAAGGAATCTTCTACTATCAAAGTGTGTATGGTTATTTAATCGATTTTGGTTGTATCTTGATTGATTCTACATCCAGCTCTAAGGTAAGTTTGAAAAAAAATTTTATGAAAGCTTCAACAGTAAAAATCTTCTAACAATCATAATTATAAATTATTTATTTTAGTTTTCAGAATGGAATCGGACAGAAAGATTAAAACAATTACCCAGCAGTAGACTAGCTACAAGCAAATATTCTTGTCCACATTGATAATTGCTAATGGTAAAAAACCTCAGCGCTATTAATATTCGCAATTGGAATGGTATTCTAGTGCTCCTAGATGTTATACAAATTTTATATACCTCCTTTGAGGGGCTGTATCTTAACATGGGATGCGTCAATGAAGTTTCTTTATATGAAAGAACCTATCTTTATTTCGATGAGGAATCACTTCCTTAAATATTTTACACTTATTTAGTTACACCCTGTATAAGGTATTTCAAAGGTTCAAATGTTTGCCCGAGAGACCCGTGTGAAGTTGGCAGCCTAAAGTTAGCAGCTACGACCCAGCAACCGGAACTTCGTTTATGCGCACACTTTTAGAAAGTATTGATATCATCAACTGAAAAAAGAACCAGGGGGTTTAGATCTTATAGTTCAAGCGGATTATGATCCTCTGAAATCTCTTCTACTATGCAATGTATTTATCTATTGAATATTAGTGAATCAGAATTATTGAATTACAGATTCGAAACAAATATGAAAGGGTTGGTGTTATCACATAAGAAGAAAATAAATAAATTGAATCAAGACTTGGAATCGAATATAATTCTGTAATACACCAACGAAGGTATATTCGCCATCTTCCAAACTACTAATATTATTTCGGAAAATTCGTACTTTTCGTATGGTAGAAGAGATACTGCTACAGATCAAAGTTGCCAGAAGGGTTTAAGAAAAAGATATTTCATGCTGAAAATTTAGTATGTTGAAAGAATGCTCTTCCTGAGAAATGAGCCCGAAATTACTTAAAAGCCGTCGGGATATAGGAAAATTTGTACTTTGTCCAATTACCCTTATACGACTGCGTGGATAGGGCGCAAGTTCAAAGTAACCGAAAGGGTTGAAGAAGAAGATGTTTCACCCTGAAAATTTAGTATTTTCAGGGAAGTGAAATGCTCTTTCCGAGAAATAAGCCAAAAATCACTTACAAGCCATCGGTATATCGGAAAATTCGTACTTTGCCCAATTATCCTTTTACGTAGGAATGGATGTGCTAGAATTCAAAGTTCCCGAAAGGGTTGAAGAAAAAGATGTTTCACACTGAAAATTTAGTGTGTTGAAGGGATGAACTGTTTTTCCTGAGAAATGTGCCGGAAATCACTTACAAGGCGTCGGTAAGTATATTGGAAAATTCTTACTTTGTCCAATTACCCTTATACTTAGTACTGGATAGTGCTTAAATTCAAAGTTTCCGAAAGGGTTGAAGAAAAGGATGTTTCACGCTGAAAATTTAGTATTTTAGAGGGAATGAAATGCTCACTTACAAGCTGTTGATATATCCGAAAATTCGTACTTTGTCCAATTACGCTTTTACGTCCGGATGGATAGTGCTCTAGGTCAAAGTTGCCGAGAGGGTTGAAGAAAAAGATATTTCTCGTTGAAGATTCAGTATGTAGAAGGAAATGAAAGTAGTTTGGAAAAAAGGTGAATATGCCTTTGTTGGTGTATCCTAGCATTATATTATACTCCAAGTCTTTTAATATTTGCTTCGAATCTATAATATTCAGGGTGAGTCTTTGACTTCTGCGTTAATTTTAACCATAGATTCTTGACATCAAAAGAAACATTTTCTTCCTATAACATTTTTCCAGATTTGGCCCCGTTCAAAAGATTTCAGAATTTCAGAATTTCATAAAAAAATTGCATTTTCACCTGTAATATTCAAACGACAATATCAATTGAAATGATCTCTTGTAGAAGGTTTTTGATAACACTCGTGCATATTTTGGCATCAATAGATTTATTCCACTTCTTGTGGGTTTCTCACAACTACTCTACAGATTGGTTAAATTGCATGAAAATCAAATATCGTTGAACTAAAGGTCCGTATCTTGTACTTCCTGGAATCATTAGTCTTTTTTGCATATAAAATCATTCCTCAACTTTTCTCCTAAATTGCACCATTCTTGAGATATTTGAAGTTGAAAAGAATTGAATCGATATAATTTTGTCCAAATTTTCTGATTTTCCCAAATCCAACTCTGTGCTGAAATGATTCAATAATCAGATTTGTTCAATGTTGCCATATTTTATGTCTTTATTAAATATTTCTACAAAAAGTTGGGAAATCTCTCCAGTCTATGGTTCCACCACTAAACATTATAGATGAAATTAACCACTGAAGAATTTTTGTCTTACATTCACCACAAAATCTAAATTGCCATTTGCTGTATTCATTGTTAATGATGTCTAGCACCTTGTTCAATATTTAAGCTAGAATAATATTCCATAATAAATAGAGAAAAAGTTTTCCATCACTCTTCGGTACTTCGGTATATTTTGACCGTTGAAATAGGTAAAGTATTTTCTGTCAGGACCTGTTAAATTGAAGACTTCTCTTTATGAAGAGCTGGTTTTTTATAGCTTCAGACTTTCAGGGTTCATCAAATTATATCTATTCTAACATACGAATGCTGCAAATTGAGCTCATATGAGTTTTAAAAACTTCGAACCCAGTCTCCTAGATTTGTTTTATACCTTTATTATCTTTATTTCATACACCAATTCAACCTTGTTCACAAACTTAGGAGATAATAGAATTTGACTTAGTTTTAATATTTCTGAATGTTTGTTATGATGCATGGTTAATTAAAATTCAATCAATATTGAAACTGGAAGCTATAAGCTCATAAACAAGAAAGATTAGAATAGAATGCATTTCTGACCATAATCATTTCATACTGAATTGAATAATTTAAAACTATCGATATTATCCTTCCAATATTTTCCACATTTTTTTGAAAGAAAGCTACAAATAACTGTTGACAGTTTCAAACAGAATCAAAACAACAAGGAACCACAGAACACTTTTTTTATTGGGAACTACCCACCACGAGACGTTATAATATTTTAATGTGATAAAAATTCACTCTAATTATTCTGAGTAAAATTATAACTAAAGATCAATAATAGTTACAGATATTATATTTCATTTAAAAAAACATTGCAAATATTAATTTTTCTCTCCTTAAATATTTTACACCTATTTAGTTACACCCTGTATAAAAGGCAACAGTGATAGTACGTCAACTTCTAGTTTACATTTAGGATCGAGACATAAGGTACCATCAATAATCGCATGGTGTGGCTAAGGTGTAGCGTGTTGTCGAATGAATTCTGAATAATTTCAATATAACTTTGTTATTCAATTTGAATGATTTTCTCGAAAATCCTAATTTGATACAAGAAGTCCTTCATAACTAAATTGGAGAAAAACAGGTTCAAGGGTGAATTTAACCCCCTCATGCTTTCGCTAAGAAGTTCGGGGTAGTATCGAATGAGAGCTTGTAAGAAGCAGAAATTTTCCCAGGACTTCGAATTTGATACAATTTATCCACATCATCTCCTTGCTAATGAGTTCGGGGTAGAATCAAATGAAAGATTATATGAAAGCAGAGATTTTCCCAGAAGTCCGTATTCTATACAAGAAGTGCTCCATAGCTAAATTGACGAAAAACAGGTTTATGGTGTATTTAACCATCGCCAAGGAGTTCGGAGTAGTATCAAATGAAAGCTTATAAGAAGTTGAAATTTTTCCAGAATTAAAAATTTGATACAGAAAGTCCTTCATAGCTAAATTGACGTTAAACAGGTATAAGAGTAAATTCAACCCCTTCATCCTCTTGCTAACGAGTTCGGGGTAGTATTGAATGAAAGCTTATAACAAAGCAGAGATGTTTGCGAAAATCCGAATTTGATAAAAGAAGTCCTTCATAGCCTAATTGACTAAAAACAGGTTTAGGAGTGAAATTGACAACCGAGCCCCACGCTTAGCGGGCTCGAGGTAGAATCAAATAAAACTTCCTGTGATATTATTTTTTCTTTGCACCGAAGGTTTTTGAATCGCATGGGATATCAATTTGTAAATATTAATCAATACCTTCATTCTAGAACAATCTAAATTCTACTTCTGTATCACCTGAAATAGTAACTTTGTTTGCTTACTTGAAAAACTGATGAAACTTGTCGGTTTTAATATAATCAACATCTCTCAGTAATGAACATTTTTGATGTGGTGAAAGCGGACAAAGGATCATGCATCGTGATATTGGAAACACAACTGTATGTTAACAAAGTTCATGAATTCATTCATAACATTGGTTTTGAGTAATTAAATAATAACCCACTAAATTCTCTCGTAAACAAGTTGAAAAAATGTAAAATTGAGCAATGAATTCAAAGAGTCATATGGCAGTTTCAAAAAACTAACAAATCCCAACCCAAAAACACCAAAACTATATGGATTTCCGAAACTACACAAAGTGGACATACCAATAAGACCGGTTTGTTAGCTCAATAGACACACCAACTTATAAAATAAGCAAATTTCTTTCTACTACTTTAAAGACTCAAATGGAATTCCAGCCAACACATACAGTGAAGAATTCTTTCGAACTTGGCAGAATATTGAACGATCTAGAAATTCCCAAAGAAGCAAAACTAATTTCTTTAGACGTCAAAAACTTGTACACATCGATACCACCTAAAGAAACAATCAAGTTGGTGGAGGATGAACTCACAACAATGAACATAGAAAACAACCCGAAGGAAGATATTCTGAGGTTACTTAGTTTATCACTTGAGCAGAATTTTTGTCAGTTCCATGGAAGGTTCTACAAACATGAAAAAGGGCTACCAACGGGATCATCCCTATACCGCTTCTATCAGAAATCTTCATGGACTCCTTGGAAAGAAAAATATTCAAGATAGACAGATCCATAATAAAATATATTTTCAGATATTTCAGATCCGTGGATGACATTTTAATCATATTCATGGGACCTATAGATCTTATGCACGTACTCTTACAGATATTCAATTCAATACACAGTGAAATTGTGTTCACGATGGAGATAGGAAACAAAGCAATAAATTTCTTGAACATGTCCCTCAAGATAGAGGAGAAGAGGATCTCAGTGGACATTTATAGAAAGGATACACAAACGGTTAACACCATCAATAATCTTTCAAATCACCCAGAGGCTCACAAAAATGTGGCCTTCAAATCATATATCAACAGATTATTACAGTTTCCACTTAGCCAAGAGAATTTTGAAAAAGAGAAGATAATCATTAAATACATTGCACAGGAGAATGGCTATGATCCGAACATAGTGGATAAATTAATCTACAGAGCACTAACTAGAGAACGTATACATAACAATAATCAAAAGAAAGAGAACACAACACATCTTAGATTTTCTTTGCCTTTCTACAATGAAATCAGCTATAAAATTGCAAGAGCCTTCAATAGGGAATGTGCGGGTACAAAATTAGAAATAACAATAATCACCCGCTTAATGAAGGGCAGCGCACTTACTGAGTCGCTGGTTATACTATAACAGTAGATCCAAAAATTATCTTTGGTAGAAAGGATGTTTTCAAGGTGAATAAAAACAAGCTCTTAGTTATAATAGAATTATGTATTCACAGATAAGAATAGTTACACAATGTTCGGCACTTTAGATTACACTCACAGAAAGAGTTTTTAGGTGTCTATAATAACCAAGGATTTGAACCTCTTTGCTCAATCTTGGGCACTTCTGGTAATATTAAATGATAAAGAGATCTGGCCTTATTTGTTGTTTGGAGTACACCACAGCTCTGCTTCAGGGTAGATTTCTCAGAATAAGGTGCAGGCACTTTGGATAAAGCTTCTCAAACTTCCTCTGATCAATTGTGCCTTGGCGATATGTAATTGCGTCACAGGTTCACAATTCACAACCTTTTTATTTTACGTAGAGAATTTCAACTGAGTAATTCACATACACAATGAACTAGGGTAGCTAATTGACCCGAAAACAGATTATTTTGAGAAATGTTTAGAGGAACTTGTAGTTCTGAGTGCCGTTATAGACTGGTGGAAGTAAATTGGTGAAAGAGAACTTTCTTGTAGTACTGTACACGAGAGAGTCTAGAGAGAGAATGAATTTGAATAATTGAGAGAGGTCGCACAGGTAGCTAAGTTTAGGGATTTCCAAAATTCCGTCCGACAGAAGGCATTCTTGGAAGTAACGGCCGCTACCCCAAAATCCAAGAACGGTCCTTTGTTGCGAGAATATCGCAACAGGGAGAACTCAAAAATAGCTTTTAAGGAGAAAATTGTCTGCATTTCCATATAGTAAATTGCAAAGACAAAACTCCAATATAACAGAAAAACAAGGTCCACAAACTGAAATGTAAAACATGTGATGCTTTCTACATTGGAAAAACATATAGGTCACTAGACACCAGGATAAAGGAACATATATGAAATTGTAATGAAAAGAGTGCAATTGGGAACCATTTGAAATCAACTAAATATGAATTTGACAAAAAAAGAGGACATACAGTTGTTACATAACGTTGGGAGAGGAAATAAGTTGGATTCACTTGAAATATATGAAATAAAGAAAAATTTGAAAAAGAACGCAACCCTTTGTCTGAATAACCAAATTGAACTCTATGATTTAAGTGACAGATCGTTTTATTCTTCTGTGACTAACCATAATTTGAAGACACAACCCCAAAAGCAGTACTTCTCTGAGAATTCTAGAAACATTTTTTCAATCGCTTTATCTTGTTTGTAAATGCTATTTTTCGTAGATGTTCAGTGTGAATACTTATTGACAAGAAAGAATAATTTGTATTTTAACTACTGTAGAGAATTTTATTGAATATTGTAAAATTAATCTTCTAGAACTCCTGATGATGCCTGGATGGCGAAACTAGTAGAGTGGATTTTAAATAAAGAATATATACAGTGAGTACTAAAAAATCACTTATCCTTTTAATGAACATTTTGTACATCTCTATATTTCGTAGAATGCATCGTTTATGCAGAAGTACCTACGCCAATGAACTTTCGAGTGAACTCGGCTATTTCACAGGATATCTTTTCCGTACTGTTCAGGCAGGTTTGCCGCGCTCGGAAGTTTCCGACAAACTGAAAACGGTTTGTCAGGTTCATGGGGGTATTTAGAATTCAAAACATGAAAATCTTGAATTTCATAATTTTGACATTTTTGGCGCTCTTTTTCACCCTAACAGTGTGCCTATCATTTTGCTAAAATGTCTGTAATTTTGGAATATCGAGCCGAAAATGGTCTCAATCGATTAGGTTCGACTCCTCGATAAAGAATCTGTGGCGAAATTTGAGTTTGTTCGGCCGGCCGGCCGTATCCTCTCTAGCATCCAAAAGATATGAGCTAGAGCTAGAGTTTTCATATTTTCAGAATAGGTTAATTGTCCAAATATCTCGGTCAAGTTCGTTATTGGGCCAAATCCGCCCGATGGTGCACTAGTTATGAGCATCTGAAATTTTGTTTCCTCAATAACTACTAGAATATCCATCCGATCAAGTTGATACTTGAAATATCGTTGAGGGAGGCTGAAACAAAATGGCTCGCAAAATTTCGCAGAAATCGCCACGCAAGAAAATTTTAAAAAATTCCCAAAAAAAATTTTCAATGTTCACTATCTCATAAGATATTTTTCGGATTTCAATAAAAATTCGTGAATATACAGGGTGAGTCTTTGACCACTGCGTTAATTTAAACCATAGATTCTTTACGTCAAAAGAAACACTTTCTTCCTATAACATTTTTCCAAATTTGGCCCCGTTCAAAAGATATAGGGTGTTGAAATTTCATAAAAAAATTGCATTTTCACCTGTAATATTCAAACGACAAATATCAATTGAAATGATCTCCTGTAGAAGGTTTTTGATAACGGTCATGCATATTTTGGCATCGTTAGATTCATTCCATTTCTTGTGGGTTTCTCACTACTACTCTACAGATTGGTTAAATTGCATGAAAAACAAATATCGTTGAACTAAAGGTCCGTATCTTGTACTTCCTGGAATCATTAGTCTTTTTTGCAGATAAAATCATTCTCCATCTTTCCTCCTAAATTGCACCATTCTTGAGATATTTGAAGTTGAAAGGTATTGAATCGATATAATTTTGTCCAAATTTTCTGATTTTCCCAAATCCAACTCTGTGCTGAAATGATTCAATAACAAGATTTGTTCAATGTTGCCATATTTTATGTCTATATTAAATATTTCTTCAAAAGGTTGGGGAAATCTCTCCAGTCTATGGTTCCACCACTAAAAACTAATAGATGAAATCAACCACTGAACAATTTTTGTCTTACATTCACTACAAAATCTGAATTGCCATTTGCTGTATTCATTATTAATGATATCTAGCACCTTGTTTAATATTTAATCCAGAGTAATATTCCATAAGAGAAATAGAAAAAGATTTCCTTCACTAACATAGGTACTTCGGTATATTCTCATGACCGTTGAAATAGGTAATGTATTTTCTGTCAGGACCTGTTGAATTGAAGACTTGTCTTTATGAAGAGCTGGTTCTTTATAGCTTCAGACTTTCAGGGTCCATCAAATTATATCTATTCTAACATAGGAATGCTTCAAATTAAGATCATATGAGTTTTAAAATCTTCGAATCCAGTCTCCTTGATTTATTTTGTAGGTTTATAGTTTTTTCACATATTTATTTCATACACCGATTCAACCTGGTACCTACACGAACTTAGGAGATAATAGAATTTGACTTAGTTTTTATATTTCTGAATGTTTTTATGATGCATGGTTAATTAAGATTCAATCAATATTGAAACTGGAAGCTATAGGTTCATAAACAAGAAAGATTAGAATAGAAATGTATTTATTGAATACAATCTACTCAATCCAGCACATATACTGAAATAATTTGTGACCCCCGCTTACCACCGCATAGCCCTTCGAATTCAAAAATTCGGCGGACAGTGAAACTGCGCATTGCTGGCGATTTTTCGATGAAAATAGTATCTTTGTATAAGGTCGAATATAATCTATTGGATGAAATAATTAGTAACCCCCCGTAATCTCCCCAGAGCACGACAGAAAGAACCCCTAAAGCTGACGATCGCAAAAACTAGATGGAAACGGCCGTTGCTGGATATTTTTCTGCAAAATGGGTCTACCTCAACTTATTCAATAAGCCTCATATAATGAAATAATTTGTGACCCCGCGCTTCAATCAGAATTGCCCCCCTGTGGAATTGAAAGATTCCAAATTCCGTAGCACGAGGAACTGTGCGTTGCTGGCGATTTTTGATGGAAATGGCATCCTTGTATATCGTTGAATACCATCTATATGTTGAAATAATTTGTGACCCCCGCCTACTTTTTCTGACCATAATCATTTCATACTGAATTGAATAATTTCAAACTATCGAAATTATTATTATTATTATTTTATTATAATATTTTCCACAATTTTTAAATAACTGTTGACAGTTTCAAACAGAATCAAAACAACAAGGAACCACAGAACACTATTTTATTAGGAACAACCCACCACAGAGACGTTATTATGACATTTCAATGTGGTAATAATTCACTCTAGTTATTCTGAGAAAAATTATAACTGAAGATCGATAATGATTACAGATATTATCGTTCATTTAAAAAAAAACTTTGCAATTATTAATTTTTTTCTCTCGTGGGGTTCGGTAATAAATTAATATTCTATGGTAAGGTACTAAAATTTGACATAATCTATGAATAACCATTATTCAATATGTTTTTGTTTACATAATTAAAATAGATATTCTGATTATAAAAACCAAAAATTTGTTCAGTAATTAATTATAGTCTAAACAGAATAGATTCTTACTAACGAAAAAACACGTAGTTGGTTTTTCAGAATCAAATGTAGGTGATCAAACCTAATTCCTTCAAGCAAATATAATTGCACACCTAAATCTGAGAATACTATTCTATTCAAGTAATTTGTTATTGGGATTCAGTAGAGAAAATCAAGCAAAGTAACATCACTGTAAAATAATTATTCGTAGTGACATTATTCATTGTTGTTGAAGATTTCGAAAAAGATTGCCATATTTTTAACAGTCTCATAGACCTGTTCACTGGTCTCTGTCAAGGAGAAGAAACTTCAGAAATATCAGTGTTTGGAAAATCATAGATGATTTTTTCTGGCTTTGAGTGAAAAAAAAAAGCACATATAGAATAGGACATAGAAGATTTCGTGGATAGAAATAAGATGTCTAATAGTATATTCTAAAACAAGTTGTAGAATGGGCACCTGTTCCAACACGAATTTGAAAACGAGCGACGAAGGAGCTAGTTTTTGAACGCATGAGTGTTGGAATTGCCTTCTGCAACGAGTATTAGACAATATTTTCTCTATTTCAGTCAAGAATTGTGAGAAATTTATTGGAATTCAATGAAAAATTCAGATTATACCTCCTATTGCCTTTTGTATTTTATTCTTGCAGTTGGCGTGACTGATACGAAAATTGACAGATTATAGAATTTGAATAGTGCGTTCAAATCTCTACATGGTTCAATATTGACAATTGACATGCAATGGACGCGTGTTGACATTCGAAAGGATAGGATGTCAGTGTTGTCAAACACAAACCGATAAATATAACTAAAAACAATGTTTTCAGTACTGTAATGAACTCATTACGAAACTGAAATAGAGAAAATATTTTAGACATCTTAGATAGAAATCTTTGATAGTCACGAGGAATAGAAAACAGGACAATAGTCTTGATTCGATGATCTAAAGAATTGCAAAGACTCATATAGTATTGGGAAATTGAATATTTGATATCAGTGTTTTCTTATGAAATGTTCAATTAAAATCAGAGAACCAGAGATCAGGAATTTTAATATTTTCATACTGCTGGAAAATCTCTAACCATAGAATTCGTTATTATTTTCACTTAGAATAATCATTGGGATCGAAAGTGATGTGACATTTTTTGAAGGACAATATAAGGTTTTTTCATAATGAAATTACACTTTGGAGCATTAAACAGGAACAGGGTGCATAATCAAGTATGTCTCTACAATTTTATGGAGTGCCACGAAGCGAAAGCTGAATTTTTTGTGTAATGATGAAAGGAATCCAACTCAGCCCAACTTGAAACCTTAAATCGCTTTGCAACGGGGGGCAGAATTGGAAAAATTGGTATAGGAATAAAGTGTTTCTTTTCGCTTCAAAAATCAGTAGTTAAAATTAACGCAGTGATCAGAGACTCACCCTGGCTAGAACTATTGAAGAGTAGTATCTACACTGAATTCATCAGAAAGCGAAAGAAGAACAATATCCGAATTTTCTTTTTTTCCAATTTGAAAATCTTGAATATGGAACAAATTGAGATTCTGCTATTATACGAAACAAACTACTATTATTCTCGTGACAATACTTCGAAAAGAAAAGGGGTTTCACAATTTCTTTTCTGTTAATTTAATATTTGCGTGGTCATAGGGAATTTGCTAATTTCTTAAACTCCCAGGTCTTTATAACGAGAACAGCCGGATTCGTTTCGTTATAACCGAGTATGGACAACAAATATAGGTACCAACGTTCGATTTTTTAATATTTTTCAGTTGACAATCACAAAGTTAAGGTTTTTTACATTTATCGATCCTGCGATATATTTCATCTTGGAATTTATTTTTCAAAATTAAATCAGCGATTTTTCTCATACTATAAGCCCAAGCGTCCAAAAACTGTTTAGGATGATGTTCGTTATCAGATTTTTGACAGGTAACACATATGTTGATGTCGTCACTTCTGGGATTGTAGGCGCAACCATAACCTTCCTCCAAAGGAGCATAACACGTGAAACAATTCTTTTTTGTCGGATTTTGTCTAGTCACAATTTGAAATCTGCTACTTTTACGATAACCTTCACATTTCCATAAAGTTGGTAAGGGCATACAGAGTTCTGTCGAAGTCATCATCAATCCAAACAGATGACGATCAATTCCTTTACCCATCATTACTCCCTCTGAAATTCTTTTGTGCTTTTGTTCTGCTATTTTCAATAATTCTAATTTTTCCTTCAAGGTGAGCGTTCCTTTTTTTATGTTCTTCAAGAATTTTACCATTTCTTGGGTGCAGGATCTGATAGCATCGGTTCTACCTTGTAAAAATACTCTCGTTGTAGCTGTTTCGTACTGTGGCACCACTTTGTTATGCACTTTCATATAGGCGAATTGCAGAGCTGTCTGTATAAAGGCGTCTGGACTAAAATTGTTTTTTTTTATGAACTCCTGTCCGAATCTATCAAATTGAAGAATTTCTACCTTGAAGTTACTAATTTTCTGCTCCAGATGTTCAGACGCATCTTTGATGCTTCTCGTTATATCCTGTGTAGATAAAAAATTTAGTTTCAATGGTCTCTCTTTCATGACTATGTCAGGAGATTCACGCCATTCGTTACTAGCAATGTAAGTTATTATGAAGTCAGCCATTTTCCCCAATGGTATGGCTTCTACTGGGCTGTGTTCGAATATGATTCCAGAACATCCATCTTTAGTCGTGTAGAATTGTAAAGTTTTTCCATACCATCTGTTGGCGCCATTTATTTTTGGTCCATAACCGTGAAAACCATTTTGGCAAGAGTTCAGCTTCTTGTCCTGCTCAGAACAAATCGGACAAGGTGTTGCCTCGTCTATATTAATAAAGAACATGGATTTTTCAATGTGTTCCAACAGCTCTGCATTGTGTTTAATATTTCTCATGTGTTCGTATAAACCAGCCCATTTGTCCCTATTGAGAGACGTTAACAGTCCATAAGGGATACCAGGCTCTTCGCCTTCAGTCAGAATTTCATCAATTCTGTCTGAGAGTTGTTTAAAACTTATAGACTCCCCACAACGATTGATAACTGGTACTTTGAAAAAATTATTTTTGTACATAATGATTATGTGTTCAGAATTCGGAAAATGAGAAAGACGATCACATTTTAGCTTTGGTAGACGGATATTAGAAAAAAGCTTTTTATATACTCCCATATCCAGTGGGTGATTATGCCACATTTCAACTTTCAACTCATTGCAATAGCACAGCTTTTTGAACTTCAGTACAGCGAGGATCATTTTAGCTACATATTCTCTCAGTTGATAAGTATTTTTGAAATTTTGAGAAGGAAACGTCATTATTGGGCTAGTACCCATTGGTAAGGAATCTCTTTTGCATAAGTAGGCAACCTGAGTGTACCAATCTTCCAGCCAGTTTTGTGAATTGTGTGCTTTCTTCACCAAATGCTCTTGCAGAATTTTTCCTTCCTTTATTTCGAATTCAAGGCATATTTTTCTGGTATCTTGTAGCATCTCAGGACATACAAAGGGTTGGCATGATTCAAGAAATTTATTTAGGGTGTTTTTGAGCTTTGGTATTGGCAATTGAGGTAGATTTTGGGGGTTATTATTGTTTTGTTGATCGCATCTTCTTGGGCTTTCGCATTCGCTTTTACTGTATGATCTTAGTTTTATATTAATTTTTGGCGCTTTACATGTTTTTATTTTGAGTCTCAGTAAAAACATGGGTTTGAATATACTTTGGTCTAGTCTATTTCGAATTTGGATAAAAGATGGAAACTATCAAGGTTTGACACATGAATGTTTCATGTTTATTGGGCTATGTTCCGAAATGTTCAGGGATATATTCGGTGGCGTTTGACGTAACAAAATCTTCATTCTTTTCAGTGCTTCATTTTCAACTGTATTAGTGGTAGAATGGTAGAGGTCAGGAGCTTCCTCTAGGTATGTTCGAAGCTCAAATTTCCTTTTTCAAAACTAATCAAGAGTAGGCATATCAATTCCATCGAAAACCACTTAGAATATCTTTATTCTAGCATTATATTGGGTGAGTTTTTGACTACTAAATTAATTTCAAGAGACACATGGTATCTTCTTCTGCTTCTTATTCTTTTAAATAGACCTATTGGTCTATTGCTTGCCGAAGCCGTCTCTGCTTTATTTCCTGCTAGGTGGACTGCCAGCTTTCCTGCCACCTTTTTGGGTGTCTTCCTGGTGGGCGCTTTCCGTGTGGCTTGCTCTCCATCATTATGCGCGGTAATCAGTTTTCGTGCATTCTTCGCACGTGCGCATTCCATTCTCTTCGTCTTTGTCTGCCCCATCTGACCATGTGTACTATGCCGCATTGAGCTCGCATGTCAGTGTTCCTTATCCTGTCCAGTCTGGTCTTTCCGAGGATAGCTCTTAGGGTTTTCATTTCGGCCGCGCGTAGCATACTTTTAGTTTTGTTTGTGTCTTCACGCGCTTCTATGCCGTAAGTCATGATAGGTCTGATGCAAGTCTTATAGATCTTCACCTTGTTATCTGTTCCCATGTACTGGTTTGACCATATCACATCTCTGAGACACCCTGACAGAGCTGCTGCTTTAGTTATGAGACATCCTACTTCCCGCGCCGGATCGTGGTAGCTGCAAATGTCCATGCCTAGATATTTAAAGACATTGACTTGCTAGATTGACTTGTCTTCCACAACCACTTTACACCTGACGGGTTCTCTGGAGAATGTCATAGCTTTGGTTTTTGATATTGAAATTACCATGTTGAGCTGTTGGCTGACTTGATAGAATTCAAAAAGCTGTCTCTGAAGATCGTTCTCCGTTTCTGCTATAATAGCTGCGTCGTCAGCATAGCAGACCACAGATATTTTAGAGTGGTCCATTCTGTACCCCAAATCTAAAGATGTGACTTGTTGTAATAATAATAATAATATAATAATATTAATTTATTAAATCATAACCATACAGGTGTTGATCCAGTCAAAAGATCTACAAAAATCTACAAAAAAATAAAAAAAATCTTCAAAATCCTCAATTATAATCCCCCGAAATCATCCTCCTGGAGGAAGTCACTTAAGCTATAATAACATTTATCCACAAGAAATTTTTTGAGTTTATATTTCAGAAATCTACTTGGTATTGATTTAAAGTTCTTTGGAAACTTATTCCACACAGTTAGTAAGCTGTAAGTTACATTTTTTTGTAAATAGCTGTAGTTTGGTTTATTTTCCTGCAGATAATTTTTCCCTCTTGTATTATAGTGATGTTGAAGTTCCAGATCTATTTAAACTCACTGACTCGTAGATATACAGACTGTACAATGTCATGATTTTGCAATTCCGGAAAACATCTTTGCATGTTTCATGTTGTCTCATTCCAAAAATTATTCTCAAGCACCTTTTTTGTAGAAGGAAAATACGCTTTGCTTCTGTAGATCTTGCCCAGAATATAACTCCGTATCTTATTCTTGATTGAACATAAGCATTGTAGGCTGTAAGAGCAGCATCCACTCCTATAATTCGTATGGTTCTCAATGCATAACCATAGCGTGCTATCGTCGGTGAGATTTCCTCTATGTGGCTCTTCCAGTTAAGAGTCCAATCAATAATTATCCCCAGAAAGGGCAGGCTGTCAACTTATTCAATTTTAGTGTCTTGATATCTTAGGTTCATGTCATTTTTTCTCGGAATACTATAAGATTTGTCTTTTCCAGATTCAGGATAAAGTTGCTTGTAAGGAACCAATCATCCATTTTTACTAGGTCATTCTCAAGACTTTTTGAGCACTCGTTTTGATTTTCAGCTCTACATATTATTGTAGCATCATCTGCAAACAATATGACATCATTATCAGAGTTTTGTATCAGATCGTTGGTATAATTATGTAGAGTAACGGTCCCAGTATTGAACCCTGTGGTACCCCATGTGACACTTCTTTGGAATTAGATAATATTAAATTGCCATTTCTCCCTCTATTGATTGTTCTTTGCCTTCTATTCGTTAAGTAAGATCTAATGAGCTTCAGTGGTAGTCCTCTTATCCCGTATTTCTCCATTTTTTCTAACAATATCTCATGATTTACTCTATCAAAGGCCTTCGACAGATCTAGACAAAGTGCTGCTGTGGTATCTTGCTGGTTAAGAGATTTGATTATAGTGGTCGGTGTCTGATATATTGCTATTATAGTAGATTTTCCTATGTATTATTTCATCCATCAAGAGGTTGAAGAGGAAAGGGCTCAGGCTGTCACCCTGTCTAATTCCGCCTGGTGTTTTTATGTTAGGTGTTATGTGTAGTATCAGAATTTGTAGAATGTCTGTCAAGCGCACTTTGTCGAATGCCTTTGTTAAGTCTATGAAGCAGATGTAAGCAAGCTTGTTGAACTCCATTGATTTCTCCTTTAGTTGTTTCATTATGAAGAGAGCGTCCGTTGTTGATCCATTTGTTCGAAATCCAAACTGTTCCTCTCTATTCTCGATACGTGATTCCAATTTGTCTTTTAAGATCCCATTGAGTAGTTTTATGGACGTACTTAGCAAGGTTATACCCCTGTAGTTTTCAAGTGATGTCTTTTGTCCCTTTTTGAAGATAGGAATAGTGATGCTGCTGCTAGAAAATTTATTTAGTATTTAGGAAGGCCGCTAGCTCTACGTTCGGTGAGGGGTCGGGGTTAGATTTTAATTTATATATTTTCTTTATTTGGGGCGCCACGTGATTTATAAAAAAAACTTCCTAAAACTAGATAGACACTCAGAAAAAGTGAAAGAAAATCACGAAAATTAGGTGAATTTTCTATAATCATCCAAATAACAAATGTTAATCAAATTCGTAAGAGATCTTATAAATACGTAAGATTGAAAATAGAAAGAGTTTTCCTATATAAAATATATCAAATTAAAGGAGCCCTTTATAACGTTATTAATGGTTTACAGCGTTTATAAAATATAATGGGATGTTCAACAAAATTTACCATATACGTTATTACTTGTTCAACTATATAGATATAACTAGTAAGCCCGTAGATCAATAAGCGGGTAGATCAATATAAACCGTAGATCAATAAACGGGTAGATCAATAGGCCAGTAGTTCAATTAGCCCATGGATCAATATGGACCATAGATCAATATAGACTATAGATCAATAGGGCCCATACATCAATGAAGCGCGCAGAAACTCGAAACACGTCAAGAAACCCTTTGAAAGCGAAAAAACATGAAAGTACTGGAAGAAACACGGAAGAATCCGAAGAAACACGAAAGAATCCGAAGAAACACGAAAGAAACCGAAATTACACGAAACAACGCGAGAAACACGAAAGAACCCCAAGTAACACATAAATCCAAAGGAACCTGAGAAAATCCCGAAAGAAATATAAATAAAATTTTTCTGAGCGATAGTATGATGAGAAATTGAATTTGTGAATTGTTTGATCAAACGATTAAGAGTAATCTTGATAAATGATATTATAAAAAAATTTTGATGAAACTCAGATTCAATCCAAATAATATCTATTGATTTTATTATACAACTTATTGATAAATTCTTCATTCACTTGAACCAAAGTAATATATTATCAATGAAATCGAAAAAGTATTTACTAATATTTTATTTAATCAGGATAATTAATATGAAAACATATTTATTTAGGTAGAATAACAGCATTCATATTATGAAATAATTTGAAAAATCAGCTGCAGTTAGTGCAATCTTCTGCATGTGTCCCTTGAATGATTATTTCCATTTTGAAATGATGACTCTGAAAAACAATCGGGAAAGAATTAAAAAAAAATTATATAAATGTTCAGTATAACAAATAGGCTGATTAATTTTTTGATATATATAATATACAAAAAACGTGTAACGCTTCTAAATAAATGATATTAAGGAAAGATTTGTGAATGGAAATTAATGTCTTACTTATATGCTCTGTTGCCATTGAAATTGAGAGTACCTAATTGATTTGGAGGCACTTTCATTAGTTCCAAACAAAATAGTCCAAATCTGTCTTCTACTGTGTAAAAGTTGTCGAGAGGTGAAATCTAATGTCATTTCCAATTGTTAGTTTTCTCTCCAACTATTTAAAAGTTTCTTTCACTCATTTCAAGAGTAAAAATCATATCAGAGATGAAGATATTAAGAAACGTGTTCATGTCATTTTAGATTCTGAATTTATAAAAATATTGTATGAATCTGTTGAATTTGCTCATAAATTTTTTCCATAACAAATTTGTCGATCATATGTCTTGACCACAGCAAATCGGCGCAAAATATTCTTGCATGCCTGAAAATAAACATTTAACAATTCATTTTCACAATTGAAGTTTCGTTGGTTTTATCAACAATAAAATGGGAAATGAGGTAACAATTAAATTTCAAGATGCAATACATTTCAATAAATCATTATTGCAAATGAAGTGAAATAGATATTATTGAAAAATTTCAATACTTTTTCTGATCAAAGTTACTTCAATTTGTTATTATCAACAGTAAAATGGGAAATATAAATTGAAAATTTCATTCATGATGGGGAAAAATTATGGAAAAAACATAAAAAATTTACCATTCAAATATTGTCGAAGTGAATGCAAAAACTAAAGAGAAATTCAACTTTTTCCAGATGGATGTTGGTTTTTTCTGTTTATATTTAATTTTCCCGATGTCATTTCCTGGTTTGTTTTCAATATTCTCGATTTAAAATTTTCTCACACACCGGAACCCTCTTTTCTATCTGGTCTTTATTCTTTTTGTGAAAATAATGGATTTGTTTGCATCCATTCCATTTCTATAAAATAGAAAGAGTATAGTTATTATTTCAAAAATTGTTCATATTGAACGTCGAGTTAAATTCATAACTTTGAAAAATATTCAAAGTACAATTTTATCTGTAGTGATAAGTTTCAATGCTTTACCTAAGCAAAGTTATTTTAATTTATCATCAACATTGAAATGGGAAATCAATAGATGTTTTTCAGAACAATTTTGAAAGAATTTAAATATATCTGTCAATATGAAATGGAAAATCAATATGTGTTTTTCAAAACAATTTTGAAACAATTTAAATATATCCGTCAATACAAATATAAATCGAAGGTGTCTTTCATGATAGAAAAAAATAGAAAAAATAATTAAAAAGATTACCATTCAAATACTGCCGAAGAGATCATATAGGTTAGAAAAAAAGGTCAAGAGCAGAAATTTTTGGTATGCGTCACATTAATGGCCCCATGTTGAATTCAATCTTTTCCAGATGTATCTTGTTTTGTAGCTATTGACGTATGGTGATTTAGCATTCAAGAAGACTTGGCAAAGAAATGCCAGGAACAACAAACAATGTGTTGATGGCCTGATTTTAAATTCAACCTTTTGAAGATACATATATATATAGATAGCTTCATGAACATTAATTGTTGGTCACTCAAAACTGTGAGTAAATCAAGGGACAGATATTTGCAGAAGACTGGAACAAATAAATTCATTAAACGTTTATGATAGAAAAAATGTTAATGACATACCGATATGAAGATAGAACCTATAGAACGTAATATCTGCATTTTAATTTGCTATATGCAGCATTTGGTATTTTCGAGTACATTAAAATTTTAAAATCATTACAATAAATGGCATATGGTGTGAAAAACAATAAATTTTAAAATGATTTTTAAATAATTTGTTTCATTGAATGCAGTAAAGTAACAATGTTTTTAGAGATACATCATATAAAAGTAGCAATAATTTGATCAATATGACTGTACATAGAATAAAGTAAATATGTGTAATAGCTTACATAATGAACTGATTCATAAATATTCCTCAAAGAAACAACAAAACCATTATCGTTGATCAAATTGATCATTTGCGACATAAATTATAACAACTTGTGTAAGGAGAATTACATATTTACAAACATTTAGATGTAACATTTATTCGTGTAAGCGGATTTGAAAAAATTCTACAATGCACTGTTACCTTTGTAAAAGAAATAAAAGAAATGAAATAAAGAATATCGATACAGGAAACCTCCATTTTCGGTTATTAATGTGAAACACTGAGACACAGATTTGAATCTAAATTAGACAAATGTAAACTTGAGAAAAAATCTGATGCATCCATGTGAAGGCATATTTAATGAAACTATTAACACAATCTATATTCTTATTTTAAAATGTCTAATTGTAAGGTATCTGGTATTGAGGGTTCCACTGTTTCAACAATTCAACTTTATGCTGCAATATAAAACGATAAGAATCTAATCATTGCATCTACTTTGAAATGATCTATAATTGTCTTTTTTTTCTAAAAATGTAGGAATTCCTACCTGAAGATAAAAACGCAAAATTAAAAATTCCTCACTCTGTAACTGAATTCTCCAATATGATAACAACAATTATTTCGAAGTAGAAGCAATTATAAAACGAACCTCGATAATTCGAATCTTGATCTAGAAAAAAATTGTTTAATAAAAGTTGTTACATAACAAATCATCCTTTGCGATATTATCAAGAATTCGATTTATCGAAATTCGACCTTGTATAATCGAAGGAATTGATAATGTTTCCGTTGGTCTAGCAATATAAGTGGACCCAAGCAAAAAATAAATAAATATTTCTTCGTTAGTCCAAAATTTAGAAGGGCAAAGCAAAAAAATAGAACATAAGTTCGTATTTCTCTGTTAGCCCATGGCCCAAGCAAAAAAATAGAACAGAAGTTCGTATTTCTCCGTTAGCCGGTGGCCCAAGCAAAAGTAAAATACCATTAAATGGTAATTTCTTCTGTTAGCCAAAAAGCCAAAATGATCCAACCAAAAAATAGAACCGAAGTTCTTATTTTCTGTAAGTCGGATATATTGCATTTTTTATAGACCCAATCGGAAAAAGAAGAAATGGTTTATTTCCATTTAGATAATGGAAAATCATAATCGTTATAAAGACGTTCGAGGTCTTTATTGTCGATTGATATTTCTTCAATTATTCAATCACAATGTGTGAATATCAACATTTCAAAATGTTGAACATTAGTCTAACTTCGATCTGAAGAAAGTATAGACTCCAGAAAGCATAGACAAAAAACAATTACAGTATATTTTGTACCATTTTGAAAGATATAATCTCTCAAAAATACTCAGTCGTGATTTTTTATAGAATCCAGCACATTTCTGTAAACAATATTTTTAGTGAACAATTTCTTAGAGGATTTCATCAGATACCCTTGTTCTTTAGTATGAACAACTTCAACTTTGACAGAATCCCAAGAGCGAGCTCTTGAGAAAGCAACATAAAGTTGCCCGTGTGAAAAAACTGGACTGCCAAGATAAATGCCAACTTGATCGAATGTTTGCCCCTGTGCCTTGTTAATTGTTAGGGCGAAACAAACTTTGACAGGAAATTGATGTCTTTTCAACGTGAATGGTAGATTTTTATCTGAAGATGTGAGATCTAATTTTGGAATCAGGGTTCTTCGTCCAGCAAAACGACCCGTGATAATTTCTGCAGTTAAAAGCACATCGTTAATAGCCAAAACTAAAAGACGTGTGCCGTTAATCAGTCCATCTTCTAAACACAAATTTCTCAATAAGATGACAGGAATGCCCACCTTCAATTTCAATTCGTGCAACGGTAAACCGCTGGTCACAACTGTATTTAAATACTCTTCAGGAAAATTAGCAATTTCGTCTTCGTCCCCGAGGCAACACTATCAATGCTGCGGCTAACTATGACATTTCCAGGAACGCTTCAATTAATTTATCGTTAAGATAATTGCAATGGTCATTTCGTGGGCAAAGGATTGCACGTGCTGCAAGCTGCTGTGCTGTAATGGAATTCAAGTCCCTGTAAATTTCATGAATTACGTTTGTAGTTATGCACTGTTTCGGTAAATCGACATAATCTTTGGGACTGTTGTAAATTTTCATGTTTTTATTACCTTGACCTAAATCGGCCAACCAATTCATAAAATTGATCTCTGTGGATATGACACGCATGTTTGTATTTAGATTTAATACTTTAAAATTGTGCCAAGACTTACAATTAGTGAAAAACAGCTCAACCTGTCTTACTTGTCCAGAAGCAACTGGTAATAATTGTTTAACATCTCCTCCTAGAAGAATACATTTGCCGCCGAAAGGCCTCTTGTCCATGCAAATGTCTCTCAGAAGTTCGTCGACTGCGTTAACAACATGGTAGCTGGCCATGGTGACCTCATCCCAAATGATAAGTTTAATCGTCCGCAATCGTTGAGCTTCTTCAGATTGGGCTGTAATCGAAGAACGTGAATTTTCGTCTACATCCAAGGGCAATTTGAAGGTGGAGTGGACTGTTCTTCCGTTACGAAGCAGCAATGCCGCAATGCCTGTAAAAGCGACAGATAAACAGGGAATGTCGTGGGTTTCACAGTATTGAATTATAAAATTGTAAATGTAAGTTTTACCACATCCACCATTCCCTGTAGAAAGAAAAGTTTTTCTGCTGTTGTTGTGGTAGTTCGTACGGCAGAAATGACACGATGGAATACAACCCGTTGTTCCGGATTCAGTGAGTTGGGATCCAAGTTCACTGGATCCGAAACGACGTCTGTATCGTCAGGGTTGTCCCCATCGTCTCCCAATAGCGGTTCGGGCAAATTGAAATCTCGCAGGCTTCTACCTAAAAATCTTAGGGTCCTGTCGATCCTGCAAAGAGCGAAATTTTCCGACTGTTGTTCGGAATGGCCCCTTCTCAAATAATCTTCGCACATGAAGCATTTGAAAGTGAGCCAAAGCTGAATCGGGTCTCTTATTTCGCAATAACACAACATGTAAGCAAACAATTTTCGCATACAGCCTGGCATCTTGGAAATAGCAGCTTGCTGAAGGGTTCTCACCCATTCTTGGTCGGTCGCTATCAACCCTCTGGCTTGTACTGCTTCTCGAAACGTTGCATATGTTACATTGTCAAAGGTCCGAAGATCTTCAAAGGAAATGGCTCCAGGTACATGTAACAGTAAAATTCTCAAATGAAATTTTTCAACATATCTAGGACTTATCGTATACATTCTTGGTATAACTTTACGATTCCTTACACGTTTCCGCCAAATATAGGCTTTTTTATCGAAAGAATAATGGAGAGGTATGTTCGTGTAAGTTATCGTGCGTGCTCCTAAATCAGATGCATTTAATTGGAAATAAGCCTCAAGAAGACTTACTTTCGGTCGCTGAAGAGCTAGCTGCTCTTGACCTTCTTCAAAATAAACTACTCTTTCTCCGGGAAGATGAACTGGAAGCCTGTAAATGGTGTGGCTCTTACCCTGAATAGGAAAAGCGAGAAGTCTCCATGCTGCCTCACCAGAAGAAACATACCTAGATTCAATGAAAGCCTTGATCTCATCGTATTCGCATTCATCTCTTATAGCGACGGTGGCTGCGTCGTGTCCTTTATTGATATATTTAAATACATACTTGACGGACCCTACTGCTGTAACAGCTTCCACATTAATGTGACATTCATATTTTAATAATAAATAAGGATTATAAGGTACAATATCTCTATTGTCGATAGTGGACACAACTTTGTTTCTTTTGAAAATGGCTGTGCGTCCATCATCTCTACGTCTGTACATCGGCAGAGCACCATCTATAGAAGTTTCTTCTACAAACGGTTTTGGATATTTCTTTGTACATTTTCCGTCGTCCATACATGGAGAGTTTGGGTTTCGAATTCCACAAGGTCCATGGACCATGGTCGATAAAACGACATCATAAAGCCTAGTGTTTTCTGTGGGCAGTTCTGCACAAATCAACCTATCAACGTCATCAGGATTTCTGAGTTTGTCCTGATCGGCTAAAAATAATAAACAATGCATATGGGGTAGTCCACGTTTTTGGAATTCTATTACGTACACAAATGCAATAATTTCACCAAAGATCCTTTTCTTTTCGACATCTTTGAAAAATTCTTTTAATTTCATATGAAACACTCTGGCAATTAGATCTGGTCGATCTTGAGGATTTAACATGTCGCTATTCATATTTTCTCTGATTTCCTTCCAATTAGGATTGCAAGTGAAAGTAACGAAAAGAGACGGTTTGCCAAATTTTGCAACAATGGCCATGGCGTCTTGATAATTTTCGACCATGAACCGAGTGCCTCCAGTGAAGGTACTGGGTAAAATGACCGGTCTTCAATTCTCTGTTCGTTACCTTGCCTTGAGTTTATCATCGCTACATAGTCAGCCAGACCAACATATTGTTCTACACGCAAGATCACTTGATGTGTCTTGATGTAGTACAATCTGTTGCCCTCAACTTGAACATATTTATCGACGAAAAACTGCTGTGTTAACTTTCCGAAACGCAAAATATAGTTTGATGAGTCTACTCGAGCCATCAAACGGTAGCACTCAAACTGGCACATGGAAATCCTCTTACCGCTGTTAGATGAGAGATTAGGTGCCCAGCCTAATTCTCTCCGTGCGGAAATAACAATGGATAACAGAGAGCGTCTGCAATTGGAGATAGCCGAGGCAGGTTCTGGAAGGTGGGTCTTCCACTGTCAGCTATGAGTTGAACACGAATCGTTGCAGGTGGAGGAGGTTGCCGTCAACGCTACGGAATACTGCACCAATTTCGTTTGATGTTGTAGGGGCGGCGTTAACTTTTCGATCAGTCCCAGGTTGGTTATGGAAGTAGATGCCAACTTCTTGCACGGTATTACTGCTGCCCGCTTGTTGGTATTCCTTCACAATTTGACCTAGAGAACAATATATTTTTACATAAGGATTGACAACTCTCAATAATGTATCGATCTCTTGTAATAGACCCATGTCGCAGTTTACACTGTTCCTTGCAGCTATACGTGTGCGTGTAGCCTCTCCTGAATCAATAAAATATAAGGAACCAAAAGCTGGATTGGAGGCATCTATATCAGCTACTTTGTGATAAATCTGACCTGAAACAACAACTACAGGTGCCCTGTGCCTATATTTTCCTTTCGGTTAATATAGTAGATGCCATAGCAAGTAAAGTGTTGTACCTTCTTACATTCCTTATGAATGGTCTGGACAGCCGGTGATTGCCCGATATGAGGTTCTCCAATAAAGTGGGGTGAGCTGAACTTGTAGGAATAACTATGTCACCTTTATTGCAACAAATGAAATTCTCACGTGCAAAAAACATTGCTCTACAATTGGGACAATTATTATTCATGGGACCTAGGTAATGAAGTGCTTGGGGTTGCTGAACAACATTATGCTGGTTCTCATTGTTCGTTCTGCTAGATAGAATTCTGTTGTCGACTGGAAGAGTTAGTACTTTAATTGGAACCAAAGTGTACAATTGAGTGTTGTCATAACAGCGCAATAAGAACCTGGTCATAAGTTGTAAGGTACTGAATTTCAGCAAGCAAGCCTTACCTTCAGTTTCAATCTGTTCTCCGTTCCCTGAACGACTGTGGGAATCAAATATATAAAATGAATCAGAGACTTTCGAGATCGAAATAGATTTTACATTACTTGTAAATATGGCCGATCGGAAATTTTGGAAAATCTGCGTTAAACCTTCATGCAAGGGAACATCGACAATATTGTCTGTATATATAGACGTAATATGGCCGGTTACTGAGTCAGCTTCCAAAATTTCCAACTTTAACCTTATACCGTTAATAGTAACGCTTGGGTATATTTCAATAGGATAGAGATAAATCTCAGATGACTGTTGTAGGGTTCGTACAGAAATTGACTTCCTGTACAGTTGATCACCATAATCTAAAACACTATCAACCGTATCTGAGGACCATACACTGAATGGAGTGATAAATAAACTATATGCCACGGCTATAGCTGCATTAGCTGTACACTGATTGTTTCTGGAATCAGCACCATATCTCAAACTGTCTTGACTTCTGGAACCTCTGACGATGGACAGAAATAGGACCTCCCTCTGATTTTGGTTTCTTTCGCCACTATCGTCAACACTCATTGAAGCAATCGAGGAAGGTCCCTGTGTGATAGGAGCAACCGAAGAAGGTTCCACTTGCTCTTGATTGGTTTTAGCTATAACAACAAAAATATCAACTGAGTGAAAGTAATTAATGAATAAAGTAATTGTAGTTATAGTTCCATAATAACACTTATAAATGTTTTTTTTCATCTTAAAGATGTGTACAGTTAATTGATGAACCTGTAGAATATCATACTTATTTAAAACAAAGCTTTATGAAGATCTGATGACTGTTGTAAACAGAGATATTTTTGTATTTCAATAATTTTTCGAATCATATCTATTTAAAAAAGCAAAAATTCAATTGATTTACCTGCTTTAATGGGTTTTTTTCCTGTTTTGGATGGTTTCCATCCTGAACCACTCTTCCTTTTTGGCATATTTTTTTGTTTGAGAAACTAAATAAGGAACTCAAAAAGCAAACCTAGAAAAACCAACTGTAACAAACCGTAGTTCGATAAAAAATAAACGAAAAGATCTGTAACAACCAAACTATAGGGCTTGAATTGAAACAGAACTTGAGAAAAATTTGTGATGCGGTAGAATTGGCAGAGCATACAAATTCAAAATATTCGAATAACAAAATGGACGCGCAGAAGCGTCCGCGTAGAATACTTGATGATTTGTTTTCAAAAATAATACAACCATAGAGAACCATCATTGAAGTTATCCAATTTCATGCCATGAAATCAATTATTCAATTTGTAACTGTCCACATACATTAACATACTATCTATGGACCAATTCAGAAAGAGAGAGAAATACGCAACGCGAATGAGATGTATATAAGGTTAACCCGTCAATCCTTCAATGATTTACGACCTTTCTAACAGATGTTTACGTCACGTGACGTCAATTTACTGCATATACTTTTATTTATCTACTACTACTACTATGATTTACTGCAATAATCAATTTCCCAAATCACCTAGTTCGGATCCAATGAAGTAAATTCAAACGTATAATTAGAATAAATGAATTGATTTCATTCAAAAAGAAGGAAAATGTACATATAAATTTATATAATATATAAACCCAAAGAATATCGTTTCAACTCCATCAATTTTACAAAGGTAAAATAAAAATTATTCGAAAAAGGTCTGAACGTGTATTCATGAACAGAGTGCATAGCTGTTTTTCCCTGAATAAACTAAGTGTGTCGGATTTTAACATAGAGTATCATAAGTTGGGTCGGAGTTCGGAGAGGGCAATGAATTCGCGCGTAAATGGACTGGAAAATGCCGATTTTGAAACGCATTTTTGAGGTGTTTTTCTTTGGATTCGTGAACCGTATGTGGTCTCTAGAGATTCGGAATCTCCTGTAGATTCTTAATCGAGCACTTCGAAGGCGCAAAAAATCCTTCACCGCCCATATCGAGCGAAAAATTGATGCCGTATTTTCAAATTTGGAGCTCGCGTTCGGCTATCATCGGAATCGTATGAGAAATTATGACATTTTGCCTCATTTCACCGTAGTTATTGCCGAATTTCGAATGAAGAATTCGCGGCCTTATATCGCTACTTGGATATGAAAATTGGTACCCAGAGATGGGGAATTTCCTCAAGTTTCATACTCTACCGCCGAAAGGGCGTTTCGAGGCTCGTAACGCCCGCACTGAGCGAAAGCATCATGGGTCATTTTGACGTTTCGCGGGGCTGGCGAAACTAAAAATTGCCGTTTTACTTACGGGATTTTAGCCTAGAAATAGGGAGGCTCCGGAGTTCTAATGGGTTCTAAGGAAACCGGACGTCCTCGCTCTCGGAATATGTGGCGAGTCCGGGACGCTGGGCGTTTCGGCTTCGGAGCCTATTTCCTTTTTTCCGGGGCACTTTTGGCGATTTCGCGAAAATGACGTTTTTCGCGATTTTCTTTCGAAAATTTCGGGCACTTTAAGAGCGCCCGGGGCGGGTTTCGGGGTCGCTTCTCCTAGAAGAGGATACGCCTTTTCGATCTGTTTTAAGATTCCCTCTCGAGCGGCCCTGCGGGCTGCTCGAAAGCTTACGCTTTCCGGGTCCCTGACGGGACCCGTTTCGATTTTTCTCTGGTCCCCGATCTTATTACTTTATTATATAGACTAGTAAGCGGGTAGATCAATAGGCCCATGGATCAATATAGACCATAGATCATAAGAGACCATAGATCAATATAGACCATAGATCAATATAGACCACAGATCAATAGGGCCCATACATCAATGAAGCGCGCAGAAACACTAAACACGTCAAAATACCCGTTGAAAGCGAAAAAACTTGAAAGAACTGGAAAAACACGAAGAAACGCGAAAAACACGAAAGAATCCGAAGAAACACGAAAGAAACCGAAGTTACACGAAAGAAACCGAAATTACACGAAACAACGCGAGAAAACACGAAAGAACCCCAAGCAACACAAATAATCCAAAGGAACCTGAAAAAATCCCGAGAGAATACATATAACTTGAAAGCGCGCAAAAAAACTCGAAGTCACGCGAAACACCCCGGAGAAATATAAAAAAACCGAAAGCGCGCAAAAAAACAAAAGTACTTGTAAATTGCACACCCCGTATATCACATGATCGTAAATTAATTGTAAATCGCACACCCTGTATGCCATTTTATCGAAATTAGAGCCCATACGCGAAAAAACCTGAAGAAAAATGCATTTGGGACACCCACTCTATAATTGATTCGCAGTGGGTGCTTTTTCCATAAAATATTCAGACGGAAAATCTCTCGAAGAAAGAATCTGGTGAAAATCAGTGCTTTCCATAAGCACAGCCTGTATAGCGATTTTTTCGAGATAGCACAGCCTGTATAGCGATTCATCGCGATCTGTGTGCATTCTTCAAGGACGAAAATGAATTAGCGCGAAAATAGAGCCTGAAATGACGATTTTCAAACGCATATTTGAGGTGTTTTTCTTTCGCGATTCGTGAAACGTGAGTGGTCTCTAGAGATTCGGAATCTCCTGTAGATTCTTAATCGAGCAATTGGAAGGCCTGAAAAATCTTCGACAGCCCATATCGAGCGAAAAATTGATGCCGTATTTTCAAATTTGGAGCTCGCGTTCGGCTATCATCGGAATCGTATGAGAAACTATGACACTTCTGATCGAAATATCGAGTAAATTGCCGAATTTCGAATGAAGAATTCGCGGCCTTATCTCGCTACTTGGATATGAAAATTGGTACCCAGAGATGGGAATTTCCTCAAGTTTCATTTTCTACCGCCGAAAATGCGTTTAGAGGCTCGAGAGGCCCGCAATGAGCGAAAGCATCATGGGTGATTTTGACGTTTCGCGGGGCTGGCGAAACTAAAAATTGCCGTTTTACTTACGGGATTTTAGCCTAGAAATAGGGGGGCTCCGGAGTTCTAATGGGTTCTAAGGAAACCGGACGTCCTCGCTCTCGGAATATGTGGCGAGTCCGGGACGCTGGGCGTTTCGGCTTCGGAGCCTATTTCCATTTTTTCTGAGGCACTTTAGGCGATTTCGCGAAAAACGTCATTTTCGCGATTTTCTTTTCGAAAATTTCGGGCACTTTAAGAGCGCCCGGGGCGGGTTTCGGGGTCGCTTCTCCTAGAACAGGATACGCCTTTTCGATCTGTTTTAAGATTCCCTCTCGAGCGGCCCTGCGGGGCTGCTCGGAAAGCTACGCTTTCGGGTCCCTAACGGGACCACCTGTCAAAATTTTCTGTGGTCCCCGATCTTATTACTTTATTATATAGACTAGTAAGCGGGTAGATCAATAGGCCCGTAGATCCATAGGCCCGTAGATCCATAGGCCAGTAGTTCAATAGGCCAGTAGTTCAATTGGCCCATGGATCAATATAGACCATAGATCAATATAGACCGCAGATCAATAGGACCCATACATCAATGAAGCGCGCAGAAACACGAAACACGTCAAATTACCCGTTGAAAGCGAAAAAGCTAGAAAGAACTGGAAAAAACACGGAGAAACGCGAAAAAACACGAAGGAATCCAAAGAAACACGAAAAAACCGAAGTTATACGAAAGAAACCGAAATTACACGAAACAACGCGAGAAAACACGAAAGAACACCAAGTAACACAAAAAATCTAAAGGAACCTGAAAAAAACCCGAAACACAAAAGTAGTTGTAAATTGCACACCCCGTATATCACCCGACCGTAAACTTATTGTAAATTGCACACCCTGTATGACATTTTATCGAAATCCGCTCCCATTCGCGAGAAAACTTGAAGGAGAATGCATATGAGACACTCTGTATACAATTGATTAGCAGTGAAAAAAAAAAACCAAAAGAATATCGTTGTTACTCCATCTATTCGAGTTCAGTAATTACCACGAAGGAAGTATCAAAATTATTCTATGGAGCTCCTATGTAACACCCCGTATATGTTTCGAAGATAATTTTTCCGTAAAAAAACACGAAGGAACACAAACAACTTGAAAAAACTTGAGAGCGCGCAAAAAAAACAGAAGAACTTGTAAAGTGCTCACTCAGTATATCACCCGATCGCAAATTCATTGTAAATCGCACACCATGTATGACATTTTACCGAAATTAGCTTTCACACGTGAAAAAACATGATGAAAAATACATATAAGTATATAATTGATTTGCAGTGGGTGCTTTCATCATAAGAAACAAACCGAAAGAATATCGTTTTAACTCTATCGTTTCAAGTTCGGTGCATTCCACGAAGAAAGAACCCGACGAAACACGGAAAAACTTGAAAGAACCCGAAGTACCACGAATGAACGAAAAATATCCAAAGGAACCAAAAAACCCCGAAGGAGCACAAAATCACCGAAAGCGCGCAAAAAAACTCGAAGGAAAGCTTAAAACCCCGAGGGAGCACAAAAAACCGAAAGCGTGCAAAAATAATGAAAGAACTTTTAATTGCACACCCTGTATATCAATCGATCGCGAAATCATTGTTAATGGCACACCCTGTATGGGATTTCATTGAATTAAGCTCCCTTACGCGGAAAAGCACAAAAGCTGGAGAAAAACTCTGGTGAATGTCAGCGCTACTCAGATCTGACACCCTGTATATGAATCGAATATATTTTATCGAATTAAGATCCAAAACTCCCGAAACAACACAAAAACTCGAATTTGCGCAAAAAAAAATCAAATTAACTTGTAAATTGCACACCCGTATATCACCCGATCGCAAATTCATTGTGAATCGCACACCCTGTATGACATTATACCGAAATCAGCTCCCATTCGCGTGAGAACTTGAAGAAAAATGCATATGGGACACCCCGTATATAATTGATTCGCAGTGGGTGCTTTCTTCATAAAAAACAAACCGAAAGAATATCGTTTATAACTCTATCGTTTCGAGTTTAGTGCATTCCACCAAGAAAGAAACCGACCAAATACGAAAAAGGCGGAAAACATGATAGAACCCTAAGTAACACGAAATCTCTCGAAGAAAGAATCTGGTGAAAATCAGTGCTTTCCATAAGCACAACCTGTATAGCGATTTTTTCGAGATAGCACAGCCTGTATAGCGATTCATCGCGATCTGTGTGCATTCTTCAAGGACGAAAATGAATTAGCGCGAAAATAGAGCCTGAAATGACGATTTTCAAACGCATATTTGAGGTGTTTTTCTTGCGATTCACGAAAAGTGGTAGGTATCTAGAGATTCGGAATCTCCTGTAGATTCTTATTCGAGTGCTTGGACGGCGCAAAAAATCTTCGACCGCCCATATCGAGCGAAAAATTGATGCCGTATTTTCAAATTTGGAGCTCGCGTTCGGCTATCATCGGAATCGTATGAGAAATTATGACACTTCTGATCGAAATATCGAGGAAATTGCCGAATTTGGAATGAAGAATTCGCGGCCTTATCTCGCTACTTGGATATGAAAATTGGTACCCAGAGATGGGGAATTTCCTCAAGTTTCATCTTCTACCGCCGAAAATGCGTTTAGAGGCTTGTATCGCCCGCATTGAGCGAAAGCATCATGGGTGATTTTGACGTTTCGCGGGGCTGGCGAAACTAAAAATTGCCGTTTTACTTACGGGATTTTAGCCTAGAAATAGGGGGGCTCCGGAGTTCTAATGGGTTCTAAGGAAACCGGACGTCCTCGCTCTCGGAATATGTGGCGAGTCCGGGACGCTGGGCGTTTCGGCTTCGGAGCCTATTTCCATTTTTCCGGGGCACTTTTGGCGATTTCGCGAAAAACGTCATTTTCGCGATTTTCGTTTGAAAATTTCGGGCACTTTAAGAGCGCCCGGGGCGGGTTTCGGGGTCGCTTCTCCTAGAACAGGATACGCCTTTTCGATCTGTTTTAAGATTCCCTCTCGAGCGGCCCTGCGGGCCGCTCGGAAAGCTACGCTTTCCGGGTCCCTGACGGGACCACCTGTCAAAATTTTCTCTGGTCCCCGATCTTATTACTTTATTATATAGACTAGTAAGCGGGTAGATCAATAGGCCCATGGATCAATATAGACCATAGATCATAAGGGACCATAGATCAATATAGACCATAGATCAATATAGACCATAGATCAATATAGACCATAGATCAATATAGACCACAGATCAATAGGGCCCATACATCAATGAAGCGCGCAGAAACACTAAACACGTCAAAATACCCGTTGAAAGCGAAAAAACTTGAAAGAACTGGAAAAAACACGAAGAAACGCGAAAAAACACGAAAGAATCCGAAGAAACACGAAAGAAACCGAAGTTACACGAAAGAAACCGAAATTACACGAAACAACGCGAGAAAACACGAAAGAACCCCAAGTAACACAAATAATCCAAAGGAACCTGAAAAAAATCCCGAGAGAATACATATAACTTGAAAGCGCGCAAAAAAACTCGAAGTCACGCGAAACACCCCGGAGAAATAAAAACCGAAAGCGCGCAAAAAAACAAAAGTACTTGTAAATTGCACACCCCGTATATCACCCGATCGTAAACTCATTGTAAATTGCACACCCTGTATGACGTTTTATCGAAATCAGCAAAATAACTTGTAAATTGCACACCCGTATATCACATGATCGTAAATTAATTGTAAATCGCACACCCTGTATGCCATTTTATCGAAATTAGAGCCCATACGCGAAAAACCTGAAGAAAAATGCATTTGGGACACCCACTCTATAATTGATTCGCAGTGGGTGCTTTTTCCATAAAATATTCAGACGGAAAATCTCTCGAAGAAAGAATCTGGTGAAAATCAGTGCTTTCCATAAGCACAGCCTGTATAGCGATTTTTTCGAGATAGCACAGCCTGTATAGCGATTCATCGCGATCTGTGTGCATTCTTCAAGGACGAAAATGAATTAGCGCGAAAATAGAGCCTGAAATGACGATTTTCAAACGCATATTTGAGGTGTTTTTCTCGCGATTCGTGAAACGTGAGTGGTCTCTAGAGATTCGGAATCTCCTGTAGATTCTTAATCGAGCAATTGGAAGGCCTGAAAAATCTTCGACAGCCCATATCGAGCGAAAAATTGATGCCGTATTTTCAAATTTGGAGCTCGCGTTCGGCTATCATCGGAATCGTATGAGAAACTATGACACTTCTGATCGAAATATCGAGTAAATTGCCGAATTTGGAATGAAGAATTCGCGGCCTTATCTCGCTACTTGGATATGAAAATTGGTACCCAGAGATGGGGAATTTCCTCAAGTTTCATTTTCTACCGCCGAAAATAAGTTTTGAGGCTCGTAACGCCCGCACGAATCGAAAGCATCATGGGTGATTTTGACGTTTCGCGGGGCTGGCGAAACTAAAAATTGCCGTTTTACTTACGGGATTTTAGCCTACAAATAGGGGGGCTCCGGAGTTCTAATGGGTTCTAAGGAAACCGGACGTCCTCGCTCTCGGAATATGTGGCGAGTCCGGGACGCTGGGCGTTTCGGCTTCGGAGCCTATTTCGTTTTTTCTGAGGCACTTTGGGCGATTTCGCGAAAATGACGTTTTCGCGATTTTCTTTCGAAAATTTCGGGCACTTTAAGAGCGCCCGGGGGGTTTCGGGGTCGCTTCTCCTAGAAGAGGATACGCCTTTTCGATCTGTTTTAAGATTCCCTCTCGAGCGGCCCTGCGGGCTGCTCAGAAACTACGCTTTCCGGGTCCCTGACGGGACCACCTGTCAAAATTTTCTCTGGTCCCCGATCTTATTACTTTATTATATAGACAAAATAACACTTATCGAACAAATTGTGTTCGAATTAGCAATAAAATTAAGGAATAGATTTGATTAAAACTAATTCAGATGGATGGTAATAATTTTTCGATACAATTATTATGGAAGGGCAGCGAGCAGCATCAAAATTTCAGTCATCAAAAACAATAAATGTGTAGATCTGACCTGAATGTTTCGAAGGTAGATAATTTCAAACAGGACGACCATCAACTTGGATGTTGCCAAAATCACGAACTCCAGTACAACGCAAAAGGAAAGAATAAGGTTTTATTCCTAATCCTCAGGAACAGCTCTCGGAACGGTAGTAAAAAGAAAGAAGAAAAAAGAAGAAGAAGAAGAAGGCCTTCTGCAAATAAGCAAAACGCAATGTGTGAGACATAAGAAAGTTGCAAATTGTAAATAAAATTGGCACAAATAATAATTGATAACTGAAGTGTTTAAACTTACATGATGAAATGCAGGCCTAATGTATGGTTTTCCACTAAGTATGGTTTCGATCCGACAGAATGTCGATAAAATTACAGGCAGGTACGGTAATAAAACACTGTAATTTTCTTTTTCCAAAACTTAGATGATATCAACTTTGAAAACTTGATCCGTTAAAACGAAGATTCAAAAGATAAGGTACACATATATCTCTTTCAAAGTTGAAAAACCATTTCTGAATGACACACGAAAGAATAATATTCCGATGTCCCACACATATGTTAGCCTATCGCAGGCGCGAAAGAAAAAAAAGTTAAATAACCGAATTAAAACCGCTATAATATTTCGCTTCTCGAGTCAGATGAAAAATATCCAGTGGCGTCGCACTGAAACTGAACCGGTCTTCCTATTCACGAGTTGGAACCGTGACAGCTGCTTCATTCTTCAGGAATCTGTGATGTGTTTAAAATTTTATTGAAAAAAGTTAGCAGCTTCTCGGTGAGTTTCTTTCCCCCATATTTTAGCAATTCGTTCGGGATTTTGTATTATTTTTCTCAGCTCTTCCTCTGTTATCAAAACATCATCAGGTGTTTCGTCTTCGTTCACTCATGTATCAGTTGTTTCTTCATCTTGGTACAGCTCTGTAAAATATTTTTCCCAGATGTCAGGTGATATGGTTTTAGTTTGAATGTATTCATTTACTGGCTTTTTCCTGTTTTTCAGCATCTTCCATACCTTTCTTTGGGCTCCATAAAGGTCGTGTTCCATTTCACTGGTAAACTGTCTCCAGTGTTCCCTTTTGATGGCTCTGATGGCTGCATTAGCTTTGTTTCTATTTTCAACGTATTTCGTTCGATTGGTTTCTGTTGGTGAACTTAACTACAATAGATAGCTTTTACGTTTCATATCTGCCAGTTCCTTTACTTCCTTACAGAACCATGACTTGATCTTTTTGTTGGCGTTTATGTTGATTGTGCGTTCTCCCACCGACTCTGCTGCAGCTTCTGTTATGCAGGTTTTTATTTGTTGCCAGCCCTCTTCAACTTCATCTGATATGCAGATTTATTCAGTTTGCTTGATAATCTGAGTTCGTAAAGCTGTCTTGTGCTTTCGGTAGACAAAGATTCTATATCGAATTTTCTTATGTAGATAGGCTTCTTTATAACTTTACGAGGTTGTTCCATTAACATTTTGCATAATGCAAGCTTGTGATCTGTTCCGAGATCGGCTGATGTTAGAGCCCTTACGTCTAATATTTGCGAGGGTGTGATTTCTCTGTTGGTTATGACAAAGCATTGTCCTCTTGTGTTGGAAAAAGTATATTTGTGCTGTTCCTCATGTTGCAAGTATGTGTTATTGATTCTCAGCTCGTTCCTGGCACAGAAGTTTACAAGAAGTTCACCATTTTCGTTGGCAATTGGCTAGTTGAATTTTTGTTTCAGATTGGGTATTATATCATTTCCAATTCGGGCATTGAGATCTCCAAAGACAATGAGTTTATGGCTTCTATCAAGTTTGTCGATAGTATCCTGCAGCGACAGATAGAAGTTTTCAGACTCTTCGGTGGTTCGTGATGTATCAGGAGCATATGTGCTGACAAGGTGGGTGGTGAGTTCATTGATCTTGGTGGACACTCAATATTCTATCGTTTACGTATTATATGCTTTCGATGTTGTGCGTATACCTCTTATGCAGTAGTATTCCAACTCCTGAGTGTGCTGTTTCCTGTTTAGGCACTCCACTGTATATTAAGATGTACTCGCCAAATTTTGAGGTGCCTTGGCCTTTTTTTTTCTTGTTTCTGATATTCCACATATGTCGAGCAACGCCGATAAGACGCTTCGCACCTAAGATGAACACGAAAACGCGGACAAGGGGAGTCCCTGTTACGACGGAACAAATAAAAGAAGCCTGGACTGGACATCGGTTATGCAAAATCAAATGACTATAATCTAAATACATATTAATCAATGTAATCAAAATGAAAATAAACACAACTTAAAGATAGTCTTTTCAAGTCAGTTGATAAATATCAATATGAGTATTGTCTTACTAAATGTTTAATTTAAATGTGAAAATATTTGAGAAATTTTAATATTTTTTAAAATATTCGGATGGAAAATCTCTAATCATAAAATTCGGTATAATTTTCAGCTACAATAATAATTTGGATGGAAAGTTATCTGACATTCTCCGCAGAGAAATAAAAGTGTTTTTTTATAATAAATATTACACTTGAAGCCTTGAACAGGAACAGCGTATATATATATTCTTTTGAACTTTTGGCTGACAATATTTAGTTAGCAAACAATAAAGCATATAGATCAGGGGTTAGTGACGGGGTGTCAGACAAGTCGGCGTATGACATAAAAGCCTAGGGAAAAAAACCCCAGTAAAAAAACCCTGTCTCCCCGTCTAAGTGTTAAAATACAAAAATAAGCTGAAATATATTTTAGGGACTTCTTTCTTCAAGAGTGGTCTTCTTTGATAGAGACAGAGACTTCTTCAAGTTGCTCACATCGAATCTGGAAATAAAAAGACAAAAGCAGAAAAAAGAACTGAATAACAAAAATACGTATCATATTCATTTGAAATTTATAACCCATTCCAAGAAAGAGTCGGAAACATCGTGAATAGCCCTAAACCCATCTTGAAATTTATATATGGGACAACTATTGATGAGATGAGGTATTGTTTTATCTGCTTCTCCACATTCACAACTTACCCTAGGAACCGAGTTTCATCTAAATAGCATGTTATTAGTACGACCATGATCTGTTCTCAAACGATTAAGAACTGTCCAAATTTTTCTTGAAGATCAAAACCAGGAACTTTTTCAGAAGGATCAGAAACGAGATACTTATTGAACATTTCGTAAGAGTTCCACTCAGTCTTCCATAATTCTTTATCACTTATGTTCATATTGAAGAACGTATTATGCCATAATGGATTACGTGACTTCAATCTGAGAATTATATTTTGTGGAAAATATCAACTAATTGGGAATAAATTGAGAAAAAAATGATATTTGTTCCAAGAATTCAGAGCTGCAGTCTGTCTGCGAATATGGGAAGGGACAATATTAGACAAAACTGGTAACCAATGAACCGGTGTGGATCTTATGGTGCCAGTAATTATTCTCATGGATGTATTCAATTGTGCTCAATTTTTTTGTGTATGTGCACTATTAAACCAAACAGAGCAACAATACTCAGCTGCAGAAAAAACTAGGGCTAGAGATGCTGTGCGAAGAGTGGAAGAATCAGCACCCCAAGATGATCCATCTAATTTCTGAACAATTATTCCTTATTTTCAGTTTAAGGCTCAGATCATTTGAATGAGCCCTGTAATTGAGAGGTGAATCTAATTTAACTCCTGAGTATTGTGAATAGAAATTATGTTCGATAGGAGAATCATTGAAAGTTACAGGGTATATAAACAAGTATGTTTTTGGGATAGTATAATCTATTATAAAGCAGAAACTAGATTTTTTTGTGTAATCTCGAAAGGTATCCAGTGGTAGCACAGCCCAATTTGAAGCATCAAACTAGTTATAACTTTGCAACGGGGCAGAATTAGAAAAAATGTTTCTTATCGCGTTAACAATTTGTAGTTAACCTTGACGGAGTGGCCAAAGGCTTTCTCTATACAGTAATTCATATCGAAATCTGCTTATTTTGTACACACAACAATACTTATGCGGGGAGCCAAGGTTTCTTTTCACTAGGTTTTTTTCCCTAGGCTTTCATGTCATACACCGAATTGTATGACACCCCGTCACCAACCCCAGCTAACATTTGGTTTGTAAGCCAAAAGTTCATAAGAATATATATATATATACTACCCAGTTCATTGCGGAATTCTTCATTATGGTTGAAAATGCTTTCATCATATTCAATTCATACGGGAAACTAGGAAAGGTTCACTTACTGAGCTGCTATCTCAAGTCTTGTCACGTTTCAGAGGTGTACTCTCAAGATGTATTAACAAAAGTTGTACAGGACGTTGTCAACTTATTCGATTTCCGTAGAGATTCCAGGAATTTCGCATCATAGTATACGAGTGCGCTCACGTTGGCGAAAATTGTCCGAAATTCATTTACTGTTTTCCTGGAATGAATCAGAAAATACTCTATGATTGTGTTGATTCCACGAATAATTTGATTCCTTTCGACAGACATGCCTCTGAAATTATAAGGACAGGTCATAAAGTTCTCTGAATGAAGGATGAAATATAAGTGGAAGTCTTTTTGCTCGCTTGCTTTACTCGATTTAAATAGTGCTATTTCTTTGGCCCAAATGTCAAGCCGAAAATGATCTCAATCGGTTGAGTTTGACTTTCTGATGAAGAATTGGTGGTCAGTGTTAAGTATGTATTTCCAGAATAGATTCATTGCCCAAATAATTTGGTCCTAGTTCTTTAGAATAGAATAGAATATACTTTTATTTCTCAAATCAGTGACAATAATAAAATTACAAAGAAAAGGAAACAAGTCAAATTAAAACTAATTGATTAAGAAATAATAGCAACAAAAGCACAATATCTCATGATTCGAAACTTAACATAATAATGTATTACAATAATCCCTGAATTCTGTAATTGTATAGGGCTCACATTCAACTATAATCGCAAATATTGATATTTTGAAAATTTTGAAATCATTCGTTGTCCTTGTCGTTTTCGGCAAGTAATTGAATAGCCTTATGCTCATATATAAGGTGTTTTCCTCAGTCACTGAGTATTTGTGGATAGGAAAAAGTACTCATTCATCCTACGAGTGGTGTTGCGATATTCTCGCAACAATGGACAGTTCTTGGAATTTGGGCCAAGAGCCGTTACTTCCAAGAACGCCGTCTGTCGGACGGAATTTTGGAAATCCCTAAACTCAGCTACCTGAACTTTGTACACGTCCGACCTCCTTTAATCAAGTAAATTCATTCTGTCTGCACCTCTCAAGGTGGTAAGTACTCCTACAAGTAAATTCATTCTCTCTCAAGACGCTCTTGTGTACAGTATCTTCAAGTAAACTCTCTTTTATCAATTTACTTTTCACGAGTCCATAACGGCACTCAGAACTACAAGTTCCTCTAAAGATCTCTCAAAATAATCTGTTTTCGGGTCAGTTAGCTACCCTAGTTCATGTGTATATGAATTACTCAGTTGAAATTCTCTACGTAAAGGAAAAAGGTTGTGAATTGTGAATCTGTGAAGCAATTACATATCGCCAAGGCACAATTCATCAGTGGAAGTTTGAGAAGCTTTATCCAAAGTGCCTGCACTTTATTCTGAGAAATCTACCCTCGACGATTGAAGCAGAGCTGTGGTGAACTCCAAACAACAAATAAGGTCAGATCTCTTTATCATTTTATATTAGCAGAAGTGCCTAGATTGAGCAAAGAGGTTCAAATCCTTGGTTATTATAGACACCTAAAAACTCTTTCTGTAAGTGAAATCTCAAGTGCCGAACATTGTGTACCTATTCTTATCTGTGAATACATAATTCTATTGTAACTACAAACCTTGTTTTAATTCACCTTGCAATCTACCAAAGATAATTTTTGGATCTACTGTTATAGTATAACCAGCGACTCAGGAAGTCCGCTGCCCTTCATTAAGCGGGTGATTATTATTATTTCTAATTTTGTACCCGCACAAATTGGTCCTTCGAGCCGGATTCAAGAATTCGACTTTGGTAGAATTTGCAAGATTGTGAATTTTTTGTGTTCACACATTCTGTGATTCTGTTCTTTTTTCTTTCTTATTTGTTAAATTTCTTCATTTTTTATATATAGAACATTTTAATTAAACTTTATTTAAAATGGAAAACGAATCTTATACTAATCTCAAGTCTAAACGCTCTATATTCAAGGTAAAAATGACTAGAACTATCAATTGGTTTGATCAAAACTGTGAATCACAATCAAATCCAAAGGTTTTAAAGAGATACCTCGAATCACTCGAGGCTGCCTTCAAAGGTTACGACGAAGTTCAGGATTCTATTGAACTTTTGCCAAATTACGAAAATTTTGATGATGAAAATCGTGAGGAAGTAGAAATGAAATTCCATTCCATTGCTGGAAAAATTGAACTTCAAATTGAACAATTGTCAACCTCTAATATTAGAACTTCTATTCCTCAAGGCCATTGTAATATTAGCTTACCACAGATTAATATTAAACCGTTCAAGGGTGATGCCTCTGAATGGACTTCTTTTTTACGATTATTTGATGCTATGATTATATCAGACACCTCTCTCTCTGCAATTCAGAAGTTTATATATTTAAAGATGTCGTTGCGAGATGAACCCCTCAAACTTATAGAAGGTTTATCTGTAATTGATAAAAATTTCGAAATTGCTCTAAGTATTTTGAAAAAAAGGTATGAGAATAAGTTGACAGTGATCAACACTCATTTCATTTCCATGTTAGAGACTACTCCAATGACAAAATTTAATGCTGTAAACTTAAGAGAATTTGTAACCAATTGTAAAAGAAATTGGGATTCTTTGCATAATCTGGGTTATTCTGAGGCAGAACTGCTAGAGTTTTTCCTCATTTATGTTCTCAGTAAAAAGACTGACGTCAATACTAGAAGAGCTTTTGAAACTGAAAGGAATAGTGAACAACTACCTTCTTTAAATCAGTTTTTTGAATTTTTAGAAAAAAGAAGTTTAGTTTTTGAAAATTTGAGTAATTCTGAGGTACCAGTAATCAATAAAAATTGGAGATCTCCCCATAAAACTTCTCTTCACATGGCTAACAGTCATGGTACATCAAATACACAGAAATGCTCTTTCTGCAATGACCACTCTCACAAAATTTATTCTTGCGACAAGTTCAAAGGCAAATCTCTTATTGAAAAGAAACATTTCATAAATTCTAAAAAACTCTGTTTCAATTGTCTGGGTAACGGTCATCAGGTCACCCAATGTAGTTCTAAAAGACTTTGCGTGGTGTGCTCCAAAAAACATCACAGTTTGCTTCATCCCAATCAATACTCACAGTCTCGCAATTCACAAAATTCTTCTCATGCGGGACATCATGCTGAGGTTTCTTCTCGCACCTCTAGCCCAAACAGTTCGCATTTCAACTCGCGACCAAGACTTCCTCTCTCCTCATATTCTGGATCTCAAGCTCAACAAGAATCACAGTCCAGGCAGGAAGTCGAATATAGTGTTCCCAAAGGTTCTCAGGCATTCTCTGGTATTTCCACAAAATATAACCATGTTCTTCTGGCCACCGCTAATGTATATTTATACAACTCTCAAGGGCACAGAATCAAGGCCAGAGCCATTCTCGACAATGGATCTCAAACTTCATTTATAAAAGAAGACTTAGTCAAGAAACTAGGTTATGTGCCTTACAATCACTCAACCATAGTTTCAGGAATAGGATTGAGCAAAAATAGTTCTACGAAAATGATAGATCTCACTATATTTTCAAATATTCCTCCACATCAAAGGTTCAAGTTGAAATGTGCTATTCTTCCGAGTATAACATGCCAACTTCCACAATTCGAGTTGAATGTTTCTCAGTGGAACATCCCTAGTGAATTGAGACTTGCGGACCCCGATTTCGCTACACCTTCAGATATCGACATGCTCATCGGTGCCGGTCTATATTATGAGTTACTTTCTCAAGGCAGTTTTTCTCTTGGTAAAAATCTACCTACTCTTATCAACCCCCATTTGGGATGGATTGTTGGAGGTTCATTTCCATCTCAGCAAAGGGCACAGCTCAGAAATCTCTCTTGAGTGTAGCTCGAAATGAACACAGCAGCATTTCTCTGCTATCTCAAGAATCTGAGGAATCGGAACTTGAGCAGCAAGTCACTAGATCCTGGGAGCTAGAAGATGTTTCGAAGGCTAGGCCTCTCTGTCCATTTGATAAAGCTGCAGAAACATCGTTTATCAATACAACCAAGGACTCAATGGATGGCAGGTTTCAACCATTAAAACCGTTAAAATCTCCAAAGGAAAATCTAAAACTTGGAGATTCCTTCGCCATAGCTCGAAAAAGGTTTGGCAACCTAGAAAAAAGATTTTTAAAAGATCCCCAATACTATACACAGTATAAACAGAACCGTCCAAAATGTTATCGTTTTTGTTCTGATCTCAAAATAGGATCCTTGGCTCTTTTGAAGGATGAGGATACCCCACCACTAAAATGGCCTTTAGCTAGAGTATTGGAAGTTTTCCCAGGGAGGGATAAAAAAATAAGAGTAGTAAAGCTGAAAACGGCAGATGGAATCTTCACTAGAAGCATTTCTAAATTGTGTCCCCTTCCCATATCAGAAGAATCTGAAAATTAGACTCACTTCTCCTATTGGACAACACGTATCGTTTCCTATGAACTGTGATTCTCTTGCTTTTCTCGTTAGTTGGTTGCTTTCTTCTCTCCTTTTATTTTTTCTTTTGTATTTGTTTTTTATTGGCACGATTCTTGTTGAAGCTAGAAAACTTCAACAGGCGGGAGTATGTTGCGATATTCTCGCAACAATGGACAGTTCTTGGAATTTGGGCCAAGAGCCGTTACTTCCAAGAACGCCTTCTGTCGGACGGAATTTTGGAAATCCCTAAACTCAGCTACCTGAACTTTGTACACGTCCGACCTCCTTTAATCATGTAAATTCATTCTGTCTGCACCTCTCAAGGTGGTAAGTACTCCTACAAGTAAATTCATTCTCTCTCAAGACGCTCTTGTGCACAGTATCTTCAAGTAAACTCTCTTTTATCAATTTACTTTTCACGAGTCCATAACGGCACTCAGAACTACAAGTTCCTCTAAAGATCTCTCAAAATAATCTGTTTTCGGGTCAGTTAGCTACCCTAGTTCATGTGTATGTGAATTACTCAGTTGAAATTCTCTACGTAAAGGAAAAAGGTTGTGAATTGTGAATCTGTGAAGCAATTACATATCGCCAAGGCACAATTCATCAGTGGAAGTTTGAGAAGCTTTATCCAAAGTGCCTGCACCTTATTCTGAGAAATCTCCCCTCGACGATTGAAGCAGAGCTGTGGTGAACTCCAAACAACAAATAAGGTCAGATCTCTTTATCATTTTATATTAGCAGAAGTGCCTAGATTGAGCAAAGAGGTTCAAATCCTTGGTTATTATAGACACCTAAAAACTCTTTCTGTAAGTGAAATCTCAAGTGCCGAACATTGTGTACCTATTCTTATCTGTGAATACATAATTCTATTGTAACTACAAACTTGTTTTTATTCACCTTGCAAACATCTTTTCTACCAAAGATAATTTTCGGATCTACTGTTATAGTATAACCAGCGACTCAGGAAGTCCGCTGCCCTTCATTAAGCGGGTGATTATTATTATTTCTAATTTTGTACCCGCACAAGTGGAGTTAGTATTCTTAAGGTGGCGAAAATATGGTTTGTTTTTATGAAAAAACAATAACACCCTATATATGTACAAACCAATCATCGTAAGAATGTTATTCCTCTTGAATATTCCCCGACAAACTCCCTGAATTACATCCTGAACATTGTTCTCAGAGCCAACTTCTGAGTAACAAAGACCTGCCTTGCTGACATACTTCTCCCCCAAAAAATAATTCCATATGACATAATCGATTGGAAATTGGCGAAATAAACAAGCATTAAGGTCTTTTCGTCGAGTTGGTTTCTTAAAGCTCTCAGCATAAATATAATTGAACTCTACTTTCCCATTTCATAGTATGTTGACCAATTCAAGTGTCTATCAATATATATTCCTAATAGTTTCGTCTCCACGCTTGTTTTAACTGTACTAGAACTGAATGAGATGTTTTCCGGTGGTGATAGTTTTGACCGACTCTTTGTGAAGAATAAAATGTTTGTCTTGTCCCTATTGAGGACTAAGCTGTTTCTGGCACACCATCCCTCAACCACGAGCTCAACCATTAACATCAACTCAACCAAATTGATCACGACTTCATTCATAGCTTTAGCTTTTACCATAATATTTGCGTCGTCCACATAAATATATGTTTCTATATTTGACTCAAATTTGCGATCCACTTCGTTTGTATATAACGGTTCATTTGCTTCTGTTGGCTCGAAAAGATTGGGTAGGTCGTCAATATATACCAGAAAAAGAATTGGTCCCATCAAGGTACCCCGCGGTACACCACTAGCAATGGTTCCCTCAGAGGATATGCTGTACCCATTTTCAAGATCACAACTTGTTTTCTGTCACTAAGATAACTCTCAAATAGTTTGAGTGGTACGCCCCTTATTCCATGCTTTTCGAGTTTCGAGATCAATATTTTATGGTTGACGGAATCGAAAGCTTTCGAGAGGTCCACGAAAAGTCCTGCCGGCACATCGCCCTCCTCAATGGAATGTGTGATGTTCCGTAGAAACTCAAAGAGTGCAGTTTCCGTACCCTTGCCTTGAATAAAACCGTGTTGTCTTCCGGACAATACTTTGAATTTCTTGAAGAAGCTCATCACACGAGTCACAAGAACCTTCTCGAAGATTTTAGCGAACTATGTAATGAGAGTTATTGGCCTGTAATTTGATAGTTCTTGAAGATTCCCTTTTTTGTGACACGGCCTTACTATCGATTTCTTCAAGTCGTCAGGAGAAATCCCAGATCTGAATACATTATTCATTACATAACATAATGGTTTGATTATATGTAGGATGTGTCGCTTTATGACTGTAATAGGGACTTCATCATGCCCGCAGGATTTTTTATAATTTCTGCCTCTGGTACTTCAAATAAACAAAAGGAATTTGTTATTCGAGGTTTCTCGTGGATACTATCGCTTTGGCCGGTATTAGAACTATCATGTAAACTATTTGTCATGTTAATGAAAAGGTTATTGGACTTATTGAACTTTACTTCTTAAACTCTTGTCAATATTGGTTACATCTACAGATTTTTTGCTTTTGTTTGTGATCTCCATGACTATATTCCAGGCGATTTTGGACTTATTTTCGGAGTTTTTTATACGAGATAAATTTGAGAGTCTCCTATCAAAATTGATTGATGAATCATAAGTGTGTTTTACTATTCTATATTTTTGAGCTAGCTCAGGTTTATATTTTGATAATACAAACAGTACATCCAATTCATCCTTCAAAAAGAGTGTTCTTGCAGACAGCCTATTTCATCTGTTTTTCGAGAAATCGATAGATATAAGCGGAAATGACAAATGGAAAACATCAATGAACCTCTCTGTGAAGAGTCTCCACATTTCGTTGATATCTTCTTGAGGTATCTTATATAGTTCAGTCCAACCTACATCTAAAATAAGTTAATCGAAAATTTGATGATGTTTCTCACTAAAAGATCTCATAATCCTTTTCTTATCTGGTTCACTAATATCTGATTCTGAGACAAAGGTAAATTTTTGTCCAGAGTGGTCAGATAAATGTTCTTCAATAATCAAAGCATTTCCCTCAACATTTGTTATAATATTATCTAAGCAGGATGTTTTCCCAGTTGGTTCCAGGTAAGTAACATTCAAGTCATACGTTTTTAAAATTGACAAAAATGTTTTAGATTCCTGTGAAACCGACAAGAGATCAATATTGAAGTCACCTGCAACCAGGAACTTCATTCTTTCATTATGACATCTTTCAAGTATTAATTGGACCAAATCCGTCGAATTATTGAAAACAAAAATCATTTGAATTGTAATAATACAGTGGACCCCCGATAATCCGGCGCCCCCTGTAATCCGACATGATCTTTGCTAATATAGATCACGCAAGTTTGAACAGGTCACAACTCGTACGCGCCACCGCTATTGTGCTCGACGCGTATGCATTGTTTTACTTAGTTTGAATTTGACTACTAGTGATAGCGGTACGGCCTAGCGTACGTTCATTGTTTACTACATATTTATTCATTGTGTATTAGGTATATGTAGTACCTAGTAATGTCGTCACATACCCAGAAGCGAAAGCACAAAACGTTGACAATTGAAGAAAAATGTGATATCTTAGATCGCTTAAATCGCAATGAAACTTTCAGTAGTTTAGCAAGTGAATACGGCGTAGGCCGATCTACAATTTATGACATTAAAAAAAACCACGAGGAGATTAAGAAGTTCGTGTCAACTACTGACTGCGGGCCAGGCAAGAGACAGACACTCAAGAAAGCTGAACATCCAGAGGTGGAAGAAGCTTTGTACATGTGGTTTCTTCAGGAAAGAAACAGGCATGCACCAATTTCGGGACCCATGTTGGCGATGAAAGCTAAGTTTTTTTATAAGGAAATAACAAACAAAGATGATTTTGTGGCCAGCAAAGGATGGCTAGAACGTTTTAAAAGTCGTCATGGCATACGTTTAATGACTACTACAGGAGAAAAACTTTCTAACGATGCCACCTGCATAGAGCCCTTTAAATTAAGATTTTTGCAAAAGTTGAACGATTTAAATCTTGACCCGTCACAGGTGTATAATGCAGACGAATCAGGGCTTTTTTGGCGTGTGATGCCTAACAAAACTTTCGTTTCTTGTAGCGAAAAAGACGTACCTGGACGAAAAGTGAGTAAAGAGCGTGTAACCATACTACCATGTGCTAATGCTGCAGGTACACACGCGCTTAAGATGATGGTCATTGGGAAATCTAATAAACCAAGGGCATTCAAAAACATTGATTTACCTGTACTATTACGGACAAAAAAGTGCATGGATGACAAAAGACCTTTTCAAAAAGGGGTTTGATGAATGCTTCTTACCTGAAGTTAGAAAATGGTTAAAAAATCATAATTTTCCTTAAAAAGCGTTGTTGCTTCTTGATAACGCTCCCGGTCATCCGTCTGAAGAAGAACTAACAATTGAGGATAAATGCATCACTGCAATGTTTCTTCCGCCAAATTACACTGCACTGATTCAACCAATGGGCCAGAACATCATTCAGTTTGTTAAGCAAGACTATAAAAAAAACCTAATTTTGAGAGCCGTATCAAAAGACCAACCAATAGAAAAACTTTAAAAGAATTTAATATGAAAGACTTGGTTTTTGCTCTTAGTCAATAGTGGAGTGCGTTACCGTCATCAACTATTAAATCGACTTGGAAAAAGTTATGGCCAGATATAATCACCACTCCTAGAAACGATCCACAAATCAGTGTAACTTCGTAAGTTATAGAACAAGTCTCTACTGAAATACATATAAGTCCGGAAGATTTGGAAGTCTGGTGCCGTGGAATGGATAAAGAAGAAAATGTTTTTTTTTAAATGTCTGACGAGGATATTATAAAAGAGGTTTCTAATAATACAACAAACGATCAGGAAGATAACGACGACGTGATTGCAACTGCTCCACAAGACGCAGTTAACGCGTTTGAGCTAGGTTTACAATGGGCTGAAGAGAATGGTACATACTACAACGAACTTTTACTTTTGAGAAGACTGAGGGACAAAGCTCGGATCTAGCGTTATAATAACCTTAAACAAAAAAAAATTGATGAATATTTCAAAGCTTCATAATTTGATATAGTATTCACTACATGATTTTGATTAATAATTCTTGATTATTTTGGTAGATATGTATGTGCATTTATGCTTAATTTTAAAATAAAACGTAAGCTCTCAATTGTTATTTAATTTACGAATTTCGACTTACATAAATTAAGTCTGATTTGTACTTCCAAGTACATACATATGTACATATAATATATAGACTCTCGTCATTAGATATGTAATTTGTCGGATTACAAGGTACTCTTTCGTAAAAAATTCCGGACTATATGGGTCTTAGGCAGTACCGACAAATTCGATAGTCCGACACTGCCCTGCATAATGTTTGCCGGATTACCGGGGGTCCACTGTATATTTATTAACCCTCTCAGCTAGATCTGCTAGATAGGACACGTCATACAAAACGAGTTCAATAGAACATTGCTCAATAATATGATATACAGGGTGTTTCAAAAAAAGGTGACCCCCTCTCTAGTATAGATAGAAAACTGAAAAATAATTGAAGGTTGCTTATTAAAAAGTTTCGTAACGCCATCAGTATTCAAGATACAGGGCCTTGAAGAAAAAAAAATTATACACATTTTTTAGAATTTTGCAGACACTACTGGCAACATTGTAATGAAATTTTATACGAATATGTTTTGGAAGCTGATACATCCAATAAATTCGTTTTTATGTCTGACTCTCGTAGAGGGCGCTAGTTACACGATTCGTACCAAGTAGTATTGATCATAACTTTTTTAGTATTAGATTTATTGAGAAAAATTTCAAGCGTACTTAAGCATCATTCAATTTCACACAAAAAAGGTACTCTTGGTAAAGCTCGATATTTTGGACCGTTTTCGAAGTATTTTGATTTAAAAATTATGAAGTGATAACCGATGTTAGTATGAAGTAATTATAAAGATTGTATTGATCAAACAAAAAATCAGAAAATTAAAAAAAAAAGACTAATAATATAAATATGATTATTAATTACAATTAGAGTAGGTGTTCAGAATGCCCTCCGTTTTCAGGAATACACAAGGCTATCCTTTTTCCAAAGGATCCATTAATCTTCTAAATGGTTGGAAGTCAGCTGTGAGATCATTAAAGTGACGTTGTATTTTTTGTATCTTTGTATCTTTCAAATCTTGCGGTGAATTACCTCTGCAGCATAAACTCTTGCTTTAAGATACGACCAACCTGTGTAATGAGTGTTGGTAATGTTCTACCATTTTGACATGTGGATTCTCATCACTCCAGTAGTGTGCATTATGGGAGTTAAACCTACCTTGTCGCGTAAAAGTGGCCTCATCCGTAAAAAGAATACATTTGAAAATTTTGGATTGAGGGCTGTCCTTTCTTGTAATGTCCGACAAAAATCCATTCTAACCGGTAGATGGTCTGGCAAAAGCCTTTGGACTTGTCTGTAATTATAAGGATGTAGCTGCTGCTGCTTAAGTAACCTCCAAGTACTTGAAGAAGCGTATTTGTTTGTCTTGCCACATCCCTTACGCTAACTGTTGGATTTTGATCAACTAAATTTAAAATCATATTTTCTTTATTACTGGTTCTTGTTGTTCTTGGCCTACCAGAATTTATTTTATTTGGTCTTACAATCTCAGTTTCTCGACAACGTCGTTCAATTGCTCTAAATGTATTTTCACTTGGAAAGTTTCTTCGAGGAAACTTTTCTGCATAACGCGTAACAGCTGCACTAGCGTTTCCTAAACACTCTCCTAAGGTTAATAACATGTCAGTGTATTCAAAATTTGAGTACATTTTGATTAACAATATCTAATTCAACAATAAAAAATGTAATTATTGTTGACTCAACGTCAAAACTATTAAATAAAAGACCATGTCAACGGAAATTTCAGAGAAAATGCTATTGCCGTGTAGAATTCATCGGTTATTATTTTATAATTTTCAAATCAAAATAGTCCGAAAACGGTACACAGTAGCGAGTTTTACCAAGAGTACCTTTTTGTGTGAAAGTTCGCTTGAAATTTTGCTCAATAAATCTAATATTAAAAAAGTTATGTTCAATACTACTTGGTACGAACCGTGTAACTGGCGGCCTCTACAAGAGTTAGACATAAGAGCGGATTCATTGGATGTATCAGCTTCCAAAACATATTCGTATAGAATTTCATTACAATGTTGGCAGTAGTTTCTGCAATATTTAAAAAAATGTGTATAATTTATTTTTCTTCAACGCCCATTCTTGTCCTTTGTGTTTTTAACCTATTGATTGTCAAATTATTCACGCTGCAACATTGGAAGATTGCAATTGAAGTTCAACTAAGATATATTTCTGATGCTCTCTTTGCTGATTTAATAATAGTCTTGTCAGATGTAAGTTATTGAGTGTTTATTTTTACTAGTTTTTTACAATTTATACATTACAGCATCCTGATGAAGAACAGCTAAAAGTTCCAAATATAGATGTTGATGACGATTGATTATTAACTCTTGCCAGATATTGCCTTGTACCCAAATTCATCCTTCTCTAATTCATTTCTTAAAATTTATATATATTATATTCACTCTCATAAGGAGAATTATCGTTTGCAAGCGGATGTGCATGATCATAATACAAGGAATAAATTGTTAATAAGAAAAAGATTTCAAAAGATTAAAGAAGTCACAAAATAGCCCAGCCTTTTGTGCTATATCACTATACAAAAAACTGGAGAGTTGAAAAATCTAACTTTTAGCAAGTTCAAAACTAGAACGAAAGAAATATTGGTAGACAGTGTTTTCTATACGATAGATGAATTCTATATGTACTGATAACCACGAAAAATGTAACCTACTCTCTGATTTGCGTCTGCATATATGAGATAATTTTAAATGATTATTGATCTTAGCTTCTGATTTTATCTTCGGATTTTATTTATACTTGAATTGTGGATATTTTTGGTTGTATATTGTTTTGTGACGTTTGACTGCATATTATATCTGAAAATGTATAGGGTTTTTCTCAAATATATTTATTTTTATTTTTAAAAATTATGTTACCCATCACTAAGCTCTGGCAGGTGCTGGAAGAGTCCTCGGTAAACGTGACACTAATAAACAGCTTTATGAAAATTCCTCCTCAAGGGTTAAAATTAACAATCAGTTATCATCCAGCTTTCACGTATCAAAGGGATTGAGACAAGGTTACAGCACGGCCGTCTTAACGTGTTAAGACGGCCGTGGTTACAGCCTATCACCAACGCTGTTCAAAATTTATTTGAACGAAGCATTGAAGCATTGGAGAAGATCATGTCGCGGAATGGGGATCCAACTGGGTGACGGGACGACTTTATACACTTTACATTTCGCTGATGACCAGGTCGTTATCTCACAGGACAGAGATGATTTGGAATTTATGACACGTCGCTTGATCGAAGAATATGAAAAATGGGGATTAAGTGTGAATATGCAGAAGACCAAGTATATTTGTATCGGCTCTGATACAGAGGATTTTAAACTGCAGGATGGCAGGCAGATACCGACCACAACAGAGTATACATACTTAGGAACCAAAATCACTAACACTGGCCGAACAGAGACAGAGATAGAAGAAAGATTAATAAAGGGAAAACAAATAATTGGTGCCCTAAATTTTCTAAAGAAAAGAAACGACAAATATACAACACTATCTTCAAGAGTGTAGTCCTGTATGGCTGTGAGACATGGCAATTGCTCATCGTCAGACAGTATGTAAGAAATTTTCCGCATATAAAAGTTTTTTTCGATAGCAACTGACGTATGAATCATATTTGAAAAACTATTACAATAGAAATTTCAATCTATCTCTAAAGGTTTTTGTTAAGGAAAATTTTCAATATTTTACGACATAATAATAATATAAAACTGTTTTCATTATTGAAAAACAAAAATTATGAGTAATATTTTTTACAATTTTGGGCTCAATATTTGGAACACACCAAATGATGTGTTTGAAAATTTCAGTAATTGAGAAAGATTTGCAGTTTTTCAGTTTGTTTCCGATACTTTGTAAAAAAATTTGACAAAGGCCGATATTAATCTAGATCTTTAAGATATCATTTACGAAGAGAAACATCAGAGAGATAACTTCTTCAAATTTCTCATTTTTATACCTGGATAACTAGAAGTATTCGGGCTTCAAGAAAATTCAGCAGGTGTTAAAGTTTTTTAATGTTCAATGTTTCAAATAATTTAAGTTCTTCAAAAGTGCTTAATAGGCACTCGGAATGCCCTATTCCAAAGCTGTACCGGAAAAAATTGTTTCATTGGGATAAAATCAAATGACCTTATTTATATCTTCATAAACCCAATCGATTGGAAATATTTTTGACTCGCTAGTCGAAAAGATTATCTATTTTGGTAGAACAATAGCTTGATATTCTACTTGGAACAACCAAGCAAAAGTAATAAACCCAAATCTCATTAATATCCTGAAACCAAATGCAATAACCCTCGTAATTCTTTTAGGATTCATCAAAAGATCGCATCAAACCGTTAGAAATTTGCATTTCTATGGGGATATCTCACTCTACCGAGACCAAAAAAGTTGTCATAAATGATAAATTGTATTAAAAAAACAGAAATGGTTTAACATCTCATAATGATACCATTGGTTTTTGTGACCAGCATGTTGGGATATATTGAATTTTAAAACTCCGCGTTACAGGCTAGAGCGCTGACCCTTGGACCCTGAGTAGGTAGATGATTAACAAGGGATAAATAGATTTCAGTTTCACCCGTATTTATTCAAAATTTGAAAAATCATATTTCGGAAACTATTGGTTTGTCAAAGTCGAAAACTGTATTGGTGTATACGCCTGATTAAATTGCAACATAAAAAATTTTTAATTTGGAAAATTTTATTTTGGTACTTTGTTACGAAACTATTTTACCGATTTATCCGAATAACAAACTCAGCCGAGATATTTATAACTCAAATCTACTCTGAAAATTTCAACTCTAGCTCTATCGTATTCACGGAAGTATTTGATATTCAAGATTGACGGAGTCTATCCTCCTAGAGGATGTGATAATAATTATCTTTATCAGCGACTGAATTATCCAAGTTTAAGTCTAAGAATAACTTTAAGATCAGTTATGGTTCTGTACAAAATCTTAAATAATAAAATCGACTGTTCCAAAATTCTCAGCAAATTAAATTTCCACCTTCCATGTTTCAATTCGAGAAATACTTCACTTTTTAAATGTGAAAGAGCTAGAACGAATATCCTGCGTAAGGTTCCAATAAATTTTATGTGTAATAATTATATTATAGTAGCTGTACCTGTGGTGATATTTCTTCGTGCTCTCAACAAACTTTTATGAAAATTGCACTCGAACATCTGTCCGATTCATAGTAAAATTTTGATTTTGTGTAATATATGTATGTAGGTGGTTATGGAGCAGTTATTCTTAATAGTAACATTTATATCCTTGTATAGTGACTTGTCCTGTAAATGGATTTTCTGTTGGACAATAAAGCTATTATTATTATTATTATTATTAGAAATTTGATTTTCAATATTGAAACTAGATTAAATTATGTGGGAAAGAAGTGATAAGAATCAGTATTTACTGAAAAATTGTAGTTAAGATTTGAAGATGACGAATGAGGAAAGCATTCAATTTCTAAAATCAATTCACCTTTAAATCTTAAATTCAGTAAGCAAGCGAGGCAGAAATTTTTGCGCGCTTGTTCCTAGTTGAACAGCGAGCTATCGTTTGTTCAAATGCCTGCAACTTTCGAATCTCGATAGATTGTCCAAATATCTGGGCCAAAAACGTCGGATAGTTCTGCATTAATTATGCACTTGGAATTTCGTTTCCTCAACATTTCCTAACATACTAACATATCCACCAGATAAACTTGTAACTAGGAAGATGTTCGGAAAGCGTTTAAACAAAGAAGATTGTCAAATTTCATAGAAACCGTTCCTAAATACTTGATATCTCGTAAGATATTCATCAGCATTAAGAATAAGCACGCTGATGCTCATGACCTCATGTCAATGCTTTTGTGAATTTTTTAAGATCCATCCAATATTCTTGTACATTTCTCAATTAAAATTTTGTCCAGATTCATTTCATTTCGGTGAACATAAAAAAAATTCGGAAAAGTCATATTCAGAAAAATATCGAAAATTTTCCGTAACGACTCCCTATAAAGGGTGATTGAAATTTCCATGACTCTTATGAATATGATTCGTAAGTCAGTTGTAATCCAAAGAATGATAAAATTTTTATGCGAAAAATTTTTTTCGCAGGTAGTTTTCTTTTAACGACGAGCTATTGTACCCCATTTTTATGACTTTCAACAATACTCGTTTGAAGAGTGAAATATCAGTGAGATGAGATCATATTTTCGGTCCGCTTGGAAGAAATGAATAAACTATCTTCTGGAGGACGGTCCCCTATATCGGGTTTGTATAAATTGTATAAGAAAGAGAATTTCGGGTTTATACACAAGGCACAGCGTTGCCAGATTTAGGGATTGGAGACGTTGATCGAGTATACCATTTACATACAGCAAGACGAGGTCGCCGGAAGCGCCCTCGCACTGGCCGTTCCCCGAAGTATTTCTGTATAAAATATGATGTTTCACCGACTTTTCGGACCCGGCTCAAAATTCATATCTAACACCCCCTGACCCCCCTGATTATGATTCCATTGAAAAACGTTGTCAGACCCGGAAAGTCGGTAGAGTATACCGTTTTGGGTCTGTGTAGGCGGTCATAATAAATATATATATATATATATATATATATATATATATATATATATATATATATATATATATGTTACATATCGATAAAAATTGTAGTATATGTCTGATGTTTGCCTTGACCTGTGAAAGCATTTCTTGTAAATGCGTTATACACCAATAAACTCTTTTTCTCTCTCTCTGACATTCTTAAGTTCGAGGAATGGGGGGTGAGGAATATAAATAAATATGCAAATATATTTTTGTTTTTCAATATATTCAACATTATATACATTTTTCAGATCTTTCAAATTATAGATCCCTCTGAAAGAATGCCTACATGCTAGAAGGTCAGTTTTCATGAGAAAATGAATGCCTAAAACCGCGCATTGATATCTTGACTTGTTGGAATTTTTTTTTTATTTTGGGCATTTATGATCTAACCCTGTAACTTGTTAATTTTATTTCTTATTTTTGTGAAAACTTTCTGCAGGCCCTTTCTTAAAGGAATCCAATGGTGTTCATCGTGTTGTATAAAAAAAAATATGGTTTTGAAGCTATAGAATAAACTTGTATTTTTTCTTATGGACCACCCTATATTATTTCAAAAATTAGTATTTGAAATGAAATTTTCATAACAGCTATTCAAAAAATAAAGATTGCTGATTTTGTAACAACTCATAAACTTAATCAAAAAGTAGCATAACAGGAACAGCAATATTTCCAAAATATTTACATGTGTTCGAATTGAAACCCATTTAAATCAAAACATAATCGGCTTCGCTTCCTAATATTATTGACAACATTAATTAAAGATTAATTAAAAAAAAATGAATTCAAATTATAAAGTTCACAAGTTACTACCAAATTACCTAAAATGGTATTCAGAAAGATGTGCCTAAATACCCTATCTTTGGACACAATATTATATGGACTGACGAAGCATGCGTTGGCATTTTATTTATTTGTATTTATATTTATCGTGTGAATATTAAGTTTTTCATGATTTTTATAGATTGATGAGAAATTAATAAAGCATGTTGTATATTTCTGAAGGGAAATAAAAGGGAGTCTTAGAGAAATTTGTGTGGCTCACCTAAAAAAACCCAGTTTGTATTATAACATCGAAAATAATTGTAATAAAGAAGAATTTATTACTTTAATAAAACCTCCTAAAAACGGGCCTGAATAATGTTTTAGTTTCCAGTTGATAACTTCATTAATATGGAAGTTATGGGAATTTTTCATTTGATGCCATTTTCCAATTTTCTCTAAAAGTTCGAAAACGGTTGGACTGCAACGTTTTCACTGAACGAATTCTCAAAAAAATTGAATCCGAAAAAGTGCCACTCATTTCGTTCTGGCTCAGCGAGTTTCGATTGTGTAAGTCCAATAAACAATTAGAACTCTGTACTATCTTATTTCAGGAAGGTAGGTTTTTTCAATATACGAAGGCGTTTAAAGATTCAACTTTTTGATTTCAAGGATAAGCCTTAATTACAATTGGTATTGAGTTTACCGATTGATACTTGATAGGAATTCGATGATCAAAATATTCAAAAAACCCTTCAACGAATTCTTAAAATAGAATTTTGAATTGAAGTTAGTTCGATTAATAAGTTGATCAGGTTATAAAACCCAGCATATAATATTATCGGTTATTTAGATAAATTGCCAAAATGTCAGAATATACATTCCAGCTAACATAACTCGCACAAGCTTGAATTAGCTTCTGAGGGGAGTACATTGATATATGTATAGTATACCTACCTAGGTAAGCCAGTATAAACATAAACTCACGGTTTTATATCTGAGTTATCTTTAAAAAAATTTCGGGCTCCTCTTTCGTAATTTGGACCGAAATAAATGATGTATTCGGGAATACAATAGCTTACTGGAATAAAAATATTTATTTCCTTAGAAAAAATATTTTTTTTTAATTTGATTTTGGAGGAAGAAAATTGGAGCTCCGAACAAAACTGAAGGAAAACCGTGAGTTGTCATTTCTAATGGGTGTGCCAAGGTGGGTGGTCTATTAAATTATTATGGAAATTATTTTTGGTAAAAATTTTAAATTTTGCAGATCGCCATCTGACTATGAAAGGTACATTTCTGAAATATTTTCAGATCTCCAATGTTGTCAGATGTATTCAAATTTTTTGTTTTCCTAATGGGACAGTGCGTATTTCTATATTTTTTATGATTCTTTGTAAAAAATAAAATTGATTCACTTCTATTCTCTCAATATTATATATATATTTCTGTCTTCGACAGTTCTTGAGTTAGAAATTATTTATAGACATTTCAGATCAAATTTGTGTTACGAAAATGACATTTTGCTATACCTTGTTTAGATCCTAAGTTATGTGGGTTCATTGAAATTCAAATTATTTATACAAAAACTGCTGTACAATACTTGTCGATTATCATGCAAACTTGAATAATGGTTATCTATTGATCGAGTTGAGTCACAGATATGTCGATTTGTAATTATATAGAGAGCATAGAGAAAATATCAATACGAATCAATGCATCAATGCATAGTAACTCAAGCTGAAATTCAATAAACGAAGTTAACTTGGAATCCAAACAAAATGGGTATAGGGAAATATATAGGTAAATAATGGATCATTCCCATTCTAAAAAAAATCAGTAAAAGCACTGACGTGAGGTCAGGAGCTTTTCAGCTCTTGTACTGGAGTCATCTCCAGTACTCTGGAATAGTGTGATACAAATACAACCGACAGAAAGAATGAACGAACGCATATCTCAAATGAAAAATAACTCCTCATAGTTTTTCTTATGTTTTGTTCCAAGCTCAAATTTTCTTCTCTTAAAAACACACGTCAGTGCTTTTTTTAAATTTTGACAACGTACATTATTTCCCACCAATTGTAAGTCAGACTTATGTCAATCGAATACGTGTCTATGAGAGCTTTGAAATTACTGGCGGACATTTCTCTTTTCTCTTGAGTAAATGAAAATATGTTGATATCTTCTGGTGGAAGGGTACTACGACAATAAAATTTGAGAATATGTGATATCAATAACCACCAATACTTCCGCTATTTTATGAAGTATAGAGTATCGATATTTTTTTTCCAAAACTTTCCAGCCGGTTGATTTCTTCGAAGTTCTGTAAGCCTTCAACATTGCTTCAACATTGTTCAATTATCTTCCAAGTTACAACTTGATTCGATGCATATTCTAGGAGTTATGAAGGAAACAAAATTTTATATACTCACAACTTCTGAATCATTTGACGGATTAGGCCCAATAACGAACTTGACCGAGATATTTGGACAGTTAACCTATTCTGAAATTATGAAAACTCTAGCTCGTCTCTTTCGGAAGAGAGGAAGTATACATCCGGCGGGCCGGACGGACACCCTTAAGTATTGTATTCTCCATCAGGAAATTAAAGTCAATCGATTCACATCATTTTCGGAGCAATATTCGGAAATAACAGACATTTGGGCTAAACGATGTTCCACTAGAGAAATCGTGTAAAAATAGATTTTTTTCAATTTTGTGAGTTGACAAATGGTAATTATTTTTTGACCACTATGTGAAACTGAGAACTTAGATTTGGAAGCGTTTGCGCGGACTGTTATCTAAATTCATGTCGAATTCCTATTCGAAATCTCGAATATTGAGTAAAATATGGACATTTTCGTGACTCAAATTTGATTTAAAATTTTTGAGAAAGAATTATAAATAAAAACCGTTGAAGATAAATAAAGAGAAATAAAGTTAATATTGTTATAAAAAAAGCGGGGTGTCTCATTTTTAATAACAAAACCTTTGTCAAATTTGCGTACATGGAACACTGGAAATTTGAAAGAACTTCAGAATTGTACCATAGATATCATATATTGATTTAAAACATTCGAAATGTTTTGCATGAATTGTTCCTATAATAATTCAATAGGCCACTCACCGCGGGATATCCAATATATCTAGGTGTTTTGATTTTTTCATATTTATGATAGGGGTTGTTTTTTCTTACAATCACGCTGATCCAGAATCCAGGAAAAAACGCGTAAAAGCTCTTGATCTTAGTCAGTACCTTTTTAAGTTTTCTTTATCTAATGCGATTGAAACCTATATAATATACAGGGTGAGTCTTCGACCACTGCGTTAATTTTAACCATAGGTTCTTGAGATCAAAAGAAACACTTTTTCCAATACGGTTTTTCTATATTCAGCTGCGTTGAAAAGTTATAAGCATTTTAAGTTTTCACATTGGACAAATACCCCTGTGTAGTCCAGTATAGTTTGAATGAAAAATACCTTCCACAGCATCCACTATTGAATCTGAATTGTTTAAAAACATTATTTTCCCTCTAAGAAATGATTCACTCACTCATGTTTCATCCGATGAGGTCCATATCCAGAAGGAAGATACAAAATACTAATTTTCTAGTAAAAAAAATTCAACCCCATAAACATAGATTTTTGTTGTTCTACTATATTTTCTTTCTACTTCAAGATTATAAACCATGCCTTTCTAGTGAGAAATTCCAAAAAAAACTTAAAATTATTGGGTGTTATCATCGTACATTTGTAATTTTCTTCTTAAAATTTCCAAATCATGAAAACCGTCATTTCTATGAAAACTTCCAAGGCAAGAGGTTGTCACTGAGCTTTTTTTTCACTCAAAGCCAGAAAAAATCACCACCTATGATTTTCCAAACACTGATATTTCTGAAGCTTCTTCTCCTTGACAGAGACCAGTGAACAGGTCTATGAGGTCTCTTGATATCATACTGTTAAAAATACGAAAATCTTTTTCGACATCTTCAACAACAATGAATGATGTCACTACGAATAATCATTTTAAAGTGATGATACTTTGCTTGATGATTATTTTCTGTACTGAATCCCAATAACAATTTACCTGGATAGATTACAAGTATTTCCAGATTTAGGTGTGCAATTATACTTTCTTGAAGAAATACCTAAATTTGATTTTGAAAAATCAACTAGGTGTTCTTTAATAAAATATTTTTGTTAAATCATTAATATGAATCTATTATGTTTAGACTATAATTACTGATTACTGATTTTTATAATCAGAGTATCTGTTTTAATTACGTAAACAAGAACATAAATATCGAATAATGGTTATTCATAGATTATGTCAAATTTTAATACCTTACCATAGAATATTAATTTATTATCGAACCCCAGGAGAGAAAAAATTAATATTTGCAATGTTTTTTTTTAATGAAAGATAACATCAGTAACTATTATTGATCTTTAGTTATAATTTTCCTCAGAATTATTAGAAGTGAATTATTATCACATTAAAATATTATAACGTTTTTGTGGTGGGTAGTTCCAAATAAAAAAGTGTTCTGTGGTTCCTTGTTGTTTTGATTTTTCTGTTTGAAACTGTCAACAGTTATTTGTAGCTTTCTTCCAAAAAAATGTGGAAAATATTGTAAGGTTAATTTCGATAGTTTGAAATTATTTAATACAGTATGAAATGATTATGGTCAGAAAATGCATTCTATTCTAATATTTCTTGTTTATGAGCTTATAGCTTCCAGTTTCAATATTGATTGAATTTTAATTAACCATGCATCATAGCTAACATTCAGAAATATTAAAACTAAGTCAAATTCTATTATCTCCTAAGTTTGTGAACTAGGTTGAATCGGTGTATGAAATAAAAATAATAAAGGTATAAAACAAATCGAGGAGACTGGGTTCGAAGTTTTTAAAACTCATATGAGCTCAATTTGTAGGATTCCTATGTTAGAATAGATATAATTTGATGAACCCTGAAAGTCTGAAGCTATAAAAAACCAGCTCTTCATACAGACAAGTCTTCAATTTAACAGGTCCTGACAGAAAATACTTTACCTATTTCAACGGTCAAAATATACCGAAGAGTGATGGAAAACTTTTTCTCCATTTATTATGGAATATTATTCTGGATTAAATATTAAACAAGGTGCTAAACATTTTTTACAATGAATACAGCAAATGGCAATTTAGATTTTGTGATGAATGTAAGACAAAAATGGTTCAGTGGTTAATTTCATCTATAGTGTTTAGTGGTGGAACCAGGGAGAGATTTCCCTAACCTTTTGTAGAATAATTTAATAAAGACATAAAATATGGCAACATTGAACAAATCTGATTATTGAATCATTTCAGCACAGAGTTGGATTTGGGAAAATCAGAAAATTGGGACAAAATTATATCGATTCAATTCCTTTCAACTTCAAATATCTCAAGAATGGTTCAATTTAGGAGAAAAGATGTGGAATGATTTTATATGCAAAAAAGACTAATGATTCCAGGAAGTACGAAATACGGACCTTTAGTTCAAGCGATATTTGTTTTTCATACAATTTAACCAATCTGTAGAGTAGTAGTGAGAAACCCACAAGAAGTGGAATAAATCTATTGATGCCAAAATATGCATGAATGTTATCAAAAACCTTCTACAAGAGATCATTTCAATTAATATTGTCGTTTGAATATTACAGGTGAAAATGCAATTTTTTCATGAAATTTCAACACCTTATATCTTTTGAACGGGGCCAAATTTGGAAAAATGTTATAGGAAGAAAATGTTTCTTTTGACGTCAAGAACCTATGGTTAAAATTAACGTAGTGGTCAAAGACTCACCCTGTATATTCTTTTGAACTTTTGGCTACACAAACTAATATTAGCAGGGTTAGTGACGGGGTGCCATAAAAATCTATGTATGACATGAAAACCTAGGAAAAAACCACAGTAAAAAAAAACTCTGGCTTCCCGCATAAGTGTAGTTGTGTGTACAAAAATGAGTTTGAATATATTTAAGGGACTTCTTTCTTCAAGAGTGGTATTCTAGTAATAAACATAGAGGCTTTTTCAAATTGGCCACATCGAATCTGAAAATAAAAAGATAAAAAGCAGAAAAAAGAACTGAATACTAGAAATATATATAAAATTTTTTTGAAATTTATAACCCATTCCAAGAAAAAATCTGGAAACATCGTGAATAGCCCTAAAACCATATTGAAATTTATATATGGAACAATTATTGATGAGATGAGGTATTGTTTCTTCTGTTTATCGACATTCACAACTTGCGCTTGGAACTGAGTTCCATCTTAATAGCATGCTATTGGTACGACCATGACCTGTTCTCAAACGACCAAGAACTGTCCAAATTTTTCTAAGAAGATCAAAACCCGGAATTTTTTCAGAAGGATCAGAAATGAGATCTTCATTGAACATTTCATAAGAGCTCCACTCAATCTTCCATAATTCTTTATCGCTAATGTTCATATTGAAGAACGTATTATACCAGAATGGTTCATTACGTGACTTCAATCTGGGAATCATATTTTTTGGAATGTATGAGATAATTGGAAATAACATTGGAAAAGAATGATATTTGCTCCAAGAATTCAGAGCTGCAGTCTGTCTGCGAATATGGGGAGGGACAATGTTTGACAAAACTGGTAACCAATGAACCGGTGTAAATCTTATGGTACCAGTAATTATTCTCATTGATGTATTCGAATTTTTGTGTATGTGCACTATTATCTAAACAAAGCAACAATACTCAGCTGTTCGAAAAGACTAATGCTGTGCGAAGAGTGGAAGCATCAGCACCCCTAAATGATCCAGCTAATTTCTGAAGAATACTATTCCTAGTTTTCAGTTTCAGGCTCTGATCATTTAATTGTGCCTTGTAATTGAGAGACGAATCTAATTCAACTCCTTCGTATTTAGGATAGAAATTATGTTCGATAGGAGAATCGTTGAGAGTTACAGCTGATTTCCTATATTTCTCGTTATTCAAATGAAAACAAGATACCTCTATTTTTGGGATTGGAACATAATCGCCACTCAATAAAATGTCTTGGAAATGCTGAATAGTGGTAAGCAATAGCAATATCATCAGCATAAACAAATTTCTGAGATGATGTCGTGGATAAATCAGTGAGTTAAAAATTGACAAGTAAAGGAGCTCGAACTGATCTGGAAGACCGTTTTTCAATGTCATGAAATTGCTTCTCTTATTGTCAACAAAAACACGAAACCTTCTATCGGATAACATATTTTTTAATGATCTCATCAGATGGGTATAGAGTTTGAAAATTAATCCATTTTTCCACACATGCCGAAGATAAATCAATGAAAGCATCCCCTGGTTTCAACCTATTATTGAAGCCTGATACTATGAAAGTAATAAGGCTGAGAACCTGATCTGAACAATTTCAATTTTTCCTAAAGCCTGGAAGAAAGAGCATTTTCTATAAAAGATTCAATTATAAGAATTAACCTTTGAAATATCTTGAAAGAAACACTCAATAAAACTATTACTTTTATTCTTCGAATTTTTTAACTTGTTGATTGGACATATAGATGGAGGTGATAGTTTTGAGCACTCCGACAATATCGATTGATCTTGTTCAGTTGGACGAAATGAGAATCATGTTCATCGGTTATTAACCTCCTCTCTTATCATTCGAATGTTAAAATTTAATGCAGTTGTATGGTAACTTAATGGATACATGTAAATTTACATCTTTCGGTATTTTCCTATCAACGTTCCATTGATAAACTCCCAGTACTTAGAACTGTTGAATAATTATTAGTGACTCTGATCAATTGGTTATTGTCCCAGTCTGCGAGATAAAAGTGAATCTATCAGGCTTAATATGAATACCTGCAATTATGGCGTAAACCTATTGTTTTGGATCGATAAATGTGTTTTCAGCTACGCGATTATGTTCATTGAGAAAACATCCGGTGATCTAAATGTTCCGAAGAATATATATATATATATATTTTTGTTTAAAATTTTTTGGGTGTATAGCACATATTTTACTAATAATGGTAATTGTTAAATTATTATTTTTTTTTCAACATATGTTTCAGCGTATCTACGCTCTTTCAAGAATGTAATACAATCGACAATTTCCTGTAAATTACACAATAATAAATACCTGAATATATCAACAAACAATACAAAGCTTTTTACGTACTTCTTCCAAATCGTCCGTCAAGATATTATTTTCTTCTGTAAATCAAACTTTAAAAATATTCAAATATTGAATATTTTCGTCAGCCATGAATGAAATAATGTGACGATGATGCGCTGTCACGATTTTGTTTTCCAACTTCTTATTCAATTTAATGCTGCGACACCTGTACGCATTAACCAACAATTAATAATCCCAAATATGGGTTTGAATTGGTTCTTTTTTAATCTAGATGGAGTTGGTAGTAGAAGATTGAAAATTTGTATTTCCTCATTTATGTTATAAGATTGAAATAAATTTGGGCCAAGTCTTTGATGTCTGTTTTATCGTTCATAGCTTCTTTTTCTTTTTTTAATGTGGATCATTTTCTAGTATGTTTCTAGTTTTGTTGTTTTTTCAGGATAGAAAAGTTCTCAAAATCCATTTTATGTTTCTCTGTTTGTTCATGCTTTTTTAGTGCGGTCATATTTTTGCAAAAATTGCCCATAAGTATATATAGGACAGACAACACAATATATAAAGGTAAGAATAAATGAGCACAAATTTTGCAAAAATATGACTGGACCTAAAAACATGACCAAACAGAAAAACATAAAATGGATTTTGAGAACTTTTCTATCCTGGAAAAAGAAAGAAACAACAAAACTAGAAACATACTAGAAATGATCCACATTAAAAAGAAAAGAAGCTATGGACGATAAAACAGACATCAAAAACTTGGCCCAAATTTATTTCAATCTTATAACATAAATAAGGAAATACAAATTTTCAATCTTCTACTACCAACTCCATCTAGATTAAACAGAACCAATTTAAACCCAGATTTGGGATTATTAATTGTTGGTTAATTCGTACAGGTGTCGCAGCATTAAATTGGAATAAGAAGTTGGAAAAACAAAATCGTGACAGCGCATCATCGTCACATTATTTCATTTATGGCTGACGAAAATATTTAATATTTGAAGATTTTTTAAAGTTTGATTTATAGAAGAAAATAATATCTTGACGAACGATTTGGAAGAAGTACGTAAAAGCATTGTATTATTTTTTGATATATTAGTGTATTTATTATTGTGTAATTTATAGGAAATTGTCGATTGTATTAGATTCCTTGAAAAAGGCGTAGATACGCCGAAACATAAGTTGAAAAAATAAAATAAATAAAATAATAATTTAACAATTACTATCATTAGTAAAATAAGTGCTATACACCCATAAAATTTTAAACAAAAAAAATTTATATCAAAGCACAAGAAATAAAAAAATATATATATATATATATATATTTACATCCCGCTATATTTAGGTCCTCATCCTAAAACGCAGACATATATCCTCCACCAGAAAGAAAGCGTATAGGCAGAATATTCTCAAAGTATATTACATAATTTGATGTCCTTAATACGAATCCAACGAAATATCAGTGACTTTTTTTATTCATTTTCCTTCAGAATTTCCTATCCATAGGTCAACCATTCAAACTACAGTATGTAGGTCCACCTCGAGTATACTTCCATTACTACACTGCAAACCGTTGGTCCTCCGGAGGGTAAATATTATCCACCTTACAGTGGTTAGGTCAACCGACATGGTTGCCATCTTTTCAATCATATGATGTTGTGATCACGACAATTTGGCGCGCTATTTTATCGTTATTCTACGTTTCGGCTCTTGATAGTCGCCCTATAAACATCATTCAGTTAACTATGGTCAGTGTATGGTGCAGCTCTGAAAGATTCCAAGTAGGAAATTACTTTCAAATGTTGTTAAATGTTTTATGCAGATTTGAGTTATGAAGAAACATCGTGAAATATGGTACCAGGTTACATTTTTGGTTACATTGTTTCTAGTGAAACAGCGAGCTATCGTTTTGTCCAAATGTCTTTAATTTTCGAATATCGAGTTGAAAATATTCTCAATCGATTGGGTTTGACTTCCATATGAAGAATCCATGATAAAATTTGAGTGTTCCTGGTCCTCCGGCCGGTCGCGTACTTTCTATCTTCCGAACGAAGGGACCTAGAGTTTTTATATTTTCAGAATAGGTTGATTGTCTAAATATCTCGGTTGAGTTCGTTGAAATTTGGTTCATGTAATAATTCCTTGAATATTCCTCTAATCAATTTCAAACTCAAAAATGTTTACATAACGTTGGCAGAAAGGAGTGTGTTGAGTTTCGAAGGAATCGGCTCGATAGAACATTTTTTAAAAATCCCAAAATATTTTTCTCAATACTCGTTACCTCATCAGTTATTAGTCAGAACAGACAACAAAATTTTGGGTTTTATGAACAAAATAGGTACTTAGCATATGTTGAAGTTTCATCATCATAGCGTTCAATTTCCAGAAGATATAAGAGATTTTCTAAAAATGATGTTACAGATTATATTTCTCCATGGATTCACACCACTGTGATCATCTATAAGTATCTGTGATGGTAGTATTAATTTTAAGCTAAGTTTTTATAATGAGTGAAGTTATTAATTGTCCACTGAGAATTTAAATTTCTACTTTGCCAGAGCAAGGGGTAAATATACGAACTCAAGCCCCTGCTACCGAAATACTAACTTCACTTTCAAGTGGTGCACATGCCGTAAACAAACCCAAGAGCTCATGAAGAGAGTATAAGTAATAAGACTCCAGGCTACCCAAGGCCTGACAAGAGGCTCATCGTCGCAGACCTTCTGTGCCATGGATAAACCAAATGTCACGCCTGTAGCCAATGCTGCGGGAAGGGCGTGCTTCTTTTGGCTATATCAATCAGACGTAGAAACCCTTCAGCACTAATTTCGAATGTTCAGAATGTGGCAAAGCTCTTTTCAGTCATCGTAGGACCCATCACAGGTGATTATGAACGTTTCGTTAAAACCATGTACCCAACAGCTACAGTGAAGTGTCTTTTCCACCAAAATTTACCTTGATGAGAGTTATACAGAAAGCAATATCTAATAGGAACCGTAGAATGGAGGAAGAGAGCTGATAGGCAGATTTGGAAGGCGAGAGTGCTACGCCGCAGGAAGATGCAAGAAGTTTGGCAGCAAATAAAGAAGAGTTGAAAAAATATTTCCAGTTACAAATAATAATAGATTATTGGTTATTTATTGAATGAAAAAATTCAGTTCGAGAGTGAGGTTCGAACCCGGAAGAGTGGGAAAATAATAAAATTCGATAGAAATGACAATCTACTTCAATAAACGGTTTCAACTGATATTTTTCACCTCTATTTCAATATGAAAAGCGCCAACATATTGTCACTCTGATCCCCATCCCAATATCTAAATCACTGATAAATCACTGGAACTTGAATTGATTGAAAATTGTTGACACTTGAAGCCAATAGCTCTCGTCCAAAAGGCAATCAGAAATCACATGAACCAAGACAAATTTTTCAACTTCGAATATCATTTGAATGCCACATGCACTGACGTGGAGTCCCACTCGTTCATTAGATGATCAGCATACTATTGAATTGGGAGTTGTGAACTCTTTGAAGTGAAAACTTCTTTAGGCACGTTTATGTTTATAAATGATTTGCCGGATTATGTTCTTGCTCATTTGATCATACTTTTCGCGGATGATTCATCATTTTTGTAACTGCGGGGAGCTTTGGGAGCTTGAGGACCTGATAGCCCTACTACTTCAAACGTTTACCACTTGGTGGCGTAGGAATAATTTGATTGTTAACACAGAAAAAAATAGTATGCATTCACTTCAAACTGACAAATTTCGGTGGAAAACGATCTGTCTTCACTTGTGAAAACTCGTCAGTAACTACAAGTGGCTCCCCTAGATTTCTTGGAGTACAAATTGACGAATACTTACGATGGAACCACCATATTGATTCGGTTTGTAAATAACTGAACAACTCATATTTTGCCATAAATAAGATCAAAAATTTGTTTTCCCTGCATTCACTCTTGAATGTGTATTATTGTATAGCTTATCCACACATGGCATATAATGTTCTTATCTGGGAGGATCTACCGAACTGGAAAGGGTGTTGATTTGTCAAAAGAGGCTAATCCCAGTAATTTTCAATTTGTCACATTTACCTTCTTGTCGACCATATTATATAGCAAATAATATTCTGACATGTCATGTATTTATACAGGGCGTTCCTAAATTGAACGTACAAACGAAAAGGGAAGATTCTTAAGTGAGTTTAAGAAAAAGTCCCATAAACATGGGGTCGCAAACGTTTCGTTTTCGAGATACGGAGTGTTGAAGTTTGAATTTTATTCAATTTTTTCTCATAGTATTTACACTTCACGAGATATTCAATTGAAATTTGGCATACATATTACATTTGAGAGTTTTCACTACGTGACATGGCAATTTCTGATAGAAGATCTACAGGGTGAAATCTTTTCTGGAACACTGCCACCTGTTCTTCTGCAGAACTTTTTTTTGTGAAAAACTGTTAACTTTAAAGATGTGAATAGAAGCTTTGTTCTTATACTAAACTTTTCGGTTTCATTTAGTTTTGTCGTATCTACCAACGATTTTGAGAAAAAATGTTGAACGATTCCATCGAAATTCTCGTAACTATGATTGGTAGGTCAGTTTGTAGTCTGTGGTGAATGAATTCAGTGCCAGTTTTGA